>OZ010795.1:52974170-53574170 GCA_963932465.1 Maratus speciosus
TCAGATTGCCAATTACGGTTCCATGTTATGTGCGCTGGAAAAAAATCAATAAACAAAATTCATGTGTAATCTTTGCACCACTCCTTACATGATGTTCAAGTAACTGACAATTAGTTTCATAATTTCTATTCTTAATTACTGATAGCTTTGATTTATATTTTGAATACATTTTGATTTAAAACAATTACTCTTATTTTCAGATATTTGATTTCGTTATATTTCATTGCTGTTATTTTGTTTGATTGTTTCAGTAACCGCAAACTTTGCTTATAATAAAATTAGTTATATTCCCTCGTCATTAAAACAACCGGATTTTATTGGTCCAATTTAGGAGACTGGTGGTCCAACTTAGGCGACCAGTTGCTGAATTTGGACCACTTTTGATAAATTTTTCAAATTAAAATAAAATTTTAGATTTTCAAAAAGAAAATGATCTAAAGTTTTATTTAGTTAGTATGTGTATTTATTGACCCCATGTAGTGATATTTTGCAGATATTCCAAGAATTAAGTGAGTTACAACAGAAAATAAGTGAAGTGGTCCAAATTAGGCTACTCTCCCCTATAAGGGAGAAAGCGATAACATAAATAACAGCTACAATTTCACAAAGATCGGCAAACTACCTCGATTTTCAAATGACAATTTCTAATAAAGATTTTCTTTGTTGCTTTTTTAGGCATGCATTTATGCTATTATTAATCATGTTGTTGAGATTTTTTTGTTTGTACTTCATAGATTTCTCATGTATTATTATTCTAGAAATGTATGGTAACTTTAATTAAACGAGTCTAGTACCTAGTGTTTATAATATTATGATATATATATGTATATATACAAAGCAGAATTTTTTTATTTAATGATTTTAAATAGGTTTTCCCAATGGAAACATATATACGAAAAGGATATCGATAAAATACATATTTACCATACTTTATCAAACGATGAAAAATAACGATCTCCCTACCAACGTTGTTTTAACGAAATGTATTGGGTTACTTATTTTTCTTTCCGCAAATAGGTATTCATATAACACAGAAAAAAATATTATTTGAAGATTTTTTCCCTTTCTTCCTTGTAGGATCCCATTTTTCATACATTTTACTTTAAACAGTTTTACTGAAATAATTCTGGTGTTCGTGATTACACTACACAAAAATTAATTCAAAATTATCATAAATAAAGTTTCAAAACTAATGTTGGGCGTCAATTAATTTTATTTTGTTTTAATAAAATTTGCCCAGTGTTTGTGATTAATATTATGCCTTTTTTGCTATCAAAGATTTCTTTTATGTTTTACAGTAAATTTTGAAGAGAAATTTTTTTTTTAAAGTGTGAATAGAAAAGATTCATCAATATTAACGTAAAGAATCAAGGTAATACCTAATAAAAAGGTAGCAAAAAAAACGTAATAAAACACCCTTCTAATCTGCATTTTTTTTTTTTTTTTTATGTTTCAATAAATTCTTACTACCAGATAAATATTCTGAAAAATCTTTAGAATGTTTAATGCTTCACATTTGTTAAAAGGAACAAATTGAGCCATATACTATTTACCAATGAAAATTCAAAATAGAAATTAATAATTTAAACGACTTTATTGTTAGAATCGAATGCAACGTTTATATATTTTATGAATTTTATTTTAGGAACAAATATTTTTTCACATAATAATTATCATATCACAAAGATGAGCATTTTTAGGTATATTATATATTATAATGTGTTTATATTTTTTCTGGCTGTTGTTTAGTAAACTGCTGTTGCAAAATGTGTGCTTACAAATAAAATGTTACAAAATAAAATGTTGCGGATATTTTTTATTAAAATATCTGTAAAACATTTTCAAATAATGTGTGTTTCTTAAAACAAAATGTGAAGTATTCTTTGGAAAATGGTGTTATCTTAATTTAAGATTCATTGTTAATGACATATTTTGAATTCATGTGAAAATGTATACCAATATTTTACGAAAAGAAGATTATAGATATATTTTAAAACTGTTCTTATTAAGAATTATTAATATACAATGCCCAGTGCAAATACTATTAACTTTAAATAATTACAATATTTAAAAAAAAAAACACATTATGCAGAGGATAAAAATATAAAGGGTTTTTCGTGTAACATGTTCTTAAGTATAAAACGCTAGAAATTTCTTAAAGCTTTTTTTATGTATGATTTTTCTAGTTAAAATTAACATTCGTTTGATTATAATGGTAAAATGTATTTGGAAAAGAAAGTGTCTTGCCCTTGATGCATTTGTGCTTTGGAAATCCAAATTATTCCTTTTTATCATGTAAAAATTTCGAATACATAGAGAGAATAATATTGATCATTAGTATTTAATCCAATTTTAGCAAAACATTTTAATGTATAATTATTTTTTTAAATTTAAAATTAAGAATTGTAGACTTCTAGTTTTCACTTTTTTTTATTAATTAGCCAGAAACTGTAATAAAAAGTACATTTACGAAGAAGTTACTTAATAAATAAATTTCGAACTTTTAAAAGTAGAAAAAAATAAATAAACCGTAACCGGTTTTACATATAAAAGAAAAAAAAATAGCGTTCAAGTTCAGAAAAAAATTAAAAATTTCAAAAATCATCCAGTCGATAATTTGTTATTCTTTTTAATTGTGTATTACTGTTGTTGTTAGTTAAATATCTAAATACATAATTATTCCTCTTTAAGCTCTATCTGTTTACATGATTGTGATTTAATTTCCTGCAAAAAGTTTTTTTTTTTTTTTTTTTTTTTTTTTTTTAATACTACATTTAAGTAAAAAAAAAAAAAAATATATATATATATATATAACATATTTTTTGTTTTGTTTTGTTTTTACAGTAAATAATTATAATTGATCTCAAGAACATTAACTGCTTAATATGTACTAGGTTGTAGTACATAAAAAATAATAATTATTAATTAATGTATAATTGTGAAAAAAATGCATGTAAAGTATGTGTTTGTATTTTAGAAAAACAAATTACTTTCAAATATTTGGTATTTAATTGTTGTTTTTTATTGAATACTGAAAATGCTTTTTGTATTAAAGATCAAATAAATACTTGACCTGAGTGGAGAATCAAAACGCTGTATATATTTTAAGACTTTTTTTAATTTCATGAATACTGTATTCTCAAATTTATATAAAATAATTTCAAATAAAATGAATGAAGCTGGTATATAGCCACACAACTTATGATATGCCATAAAAAATAATGTAATTAGAAAAAAATATACATGACGGATATAAAGTTAATTCAAAAGATCCCATTCTTATCTTCTTAGAAAAGAACATGAAAGCTAGCACAATATGTCAACATCCATCAATAATATTATTTTATCTTTTTCTATTACTTTGTTCAGAATTTCTTTTCTATATATGAAAAGGATTATACCTTAACACGTATTAATATTTTCATTTATAATGTATCATAGACAGAAGTATTACATTAATGTTTTTCGGAGGTAGTAAGATTAACGGATTTTTGATAGATGAACAAACTTAAAGAGATATGATTTCTAAAAATAAATGTGTGTTAATACACAGAAAATATATATTTACAGCAATGCTGATTAAAAGTTATATATAAAAATAATATGGCGAATTGTTGTAATATTAATGTATTTTTTTAATGTAATTACTTTTCTTTCATATTTTTATAGATGTAATTTTACAGTTTATTATGAATTAAGTGTTGCGTGTAATTTATCTCAACTTTTTAAATTTATCTCAACTTTTTTTAAAGCGAGTATATACTACATGTATACATTATAATTCATCGTTTAAATGAAATTGATTTAGCACATAAAATACTTATGCATGCAAAATTTACATATTATTTCCTGATAAACTTAGACCGAAAATTTTGACAAATTGTATATATTATTCCAGTAAAATTATTTCCAAAAGTAGTAGTAATCTATTTCAGTATATGTTTCATTGTTCTTAAACCGAATATTCATTTAGAATTTGAAATTTAACATTAAATCAATTATCTGAAATTTGTAATTATTTAAGATATTAGTTTTCTCTGAAACTTTAATTTGATCCTGAATATATTTGCTTATTATTTTTCCAAAATGTATATATTATTCCTCTGTTGAAGAGATGGGAAAAAATCGGTAGTTGATTTTGAAATTTTTGGAAATATGATGGTTGAAAAAGAAATAAAAAATATATGAACTGTTAGATTTCTGTGTACCTCTAGATTTTCACTACACTTAATTGATATCCTAATTAAAAGAAATAAAAGAAGATATGTGCTTTAGTTTAATTAAAAATACAACTATTATGCAAACGACTAAACTGTCAAACATGTTATTTTCTGAATTTGTCTTTTTATATGTTACCTTTATAAAATACTATAAACAAATTACAAATTATTTACAATCGTAAACATCCTGTTTAATAAAACATGGTAAGAAGGTTAAAAAAATGTTAAATGTACACACTATCCTAAATTAACTTTTATATTTAAATTTAAACAATAAAAGCAATCTAAAAGTTACAGAAGTAAGCTTTCGTTTTTATTATGTTTTAAGTTGGTTTTTAAAAAAATCACAGTTTATCAATTTTTTTTTATTTGATATATAAAACATTAATACTAAACAAATGCATTATTACGAAATTTTAAAGGGATTTTTAATTATATATTTCAAATATATGTTTCACTAAAAATGTATAATCATTTTTTCTTTAATTTTTGGTAGAAAAGGAAAGAAGAGTAACTTGGCCACTCTAAGTTTTGGTGAATGTATATGGTATATTTTTAGTCAGAAATGTTCTGGGAACACATAACGCCTATGCTACGTAAACAGACCAGCATAGGAAAATGAACCAATCCCATTGATTTAAGATGCGTACTTAATCCAAACAAGCTAAAGTAACAAACAGTAAAGATGACTATTATGTTTTGTAAAATTTTAAGTATTAAATCGTTACAAGATAAAGTAAACAGTAATGAGTATGAATATGACAAATGGAGGTATATAAGTGCTCCCAACATACATTAGGACTGAAAATGTGGTGAGTAATTCATAATCTGTGAAAGTTATTGCAGCGTTTTCAAACACACATAATTTTTTAAAAAAATATTTCACAATGATTAAACAGTATAAGAGGAAATACTTTACCACTCTGTACTATTTAGCGATAATGAGTAAATTGTTCCACTTGCCTTTAATCAGAAATGAGAAAAAACAATAAATTTAGTTTAGAACTAAAAATTGTAGCTTCCGCTTCAAAGTCGCAGATAAAACTACCAGCGTCTGTAAAGACTATTTTATTCAGTTCCTGCATGGTGGGTGCACTATACAGAGGAAAAAACTCCAATGGCATCTTTGCGCTCACTGGCCACTTTCCCTAAAGGATACTTTTAGACACGAATACAACTTTCTCTAATTAAATTCAAAATATTTAACAATGAATAACTAGATCAAGTTTTATTTTATTAAATGTGTTGAGTGCATATTTTTAACATGAAATATATAATTTTAGTACAGTAGAGCGCCGATTATCCGGACTCCGATTAACCGGATTGCCCAATTAACAGGATTGTCTGATTAACCGGAAAGATCAAGGGCCATACGTTTTTTTCTCTACCTTCTCCAAAATTTTTGAAGGGAAACTTCTTTAGTCGCTGTACGGCAAATTTGGCTGGATATCACGAAAGTAAACCATTAAATAAACATTTCTTAATCCTGGAATAACAAAATCACCAACAAATGCAAACACAGCAATGAATAAAATCAACTGTTTTTAGAATCTAAAAAGGATTAAATGCGAGAGTCTAATGCAGAAGAAAAAGATTCCTCTGTGCAGCAGAAGACTATTGAGAATTTTGTTTTCTCTATCACAATTATATTTTTCCTTAATGTATCTACTGTACATTGTATCTACCGGGTGTCCCAAAAATGACTGATGGATTTTAAAATTCAATAACTTGAAAACGGTGACAGATATTTAAAAAATTCTTGCAGCAGGGTTATGTATGATGTCAGGAGTTTTTCTAGTGTGATTCTTGATTTTAGTTCGATTTCAAATAATACATGGCGCTGACAGCGATTGACGCGCAGTCCAGGCCTAAACTGACGTCACTCAGCTTTGATGCGAAGGAAGGAGATTAAGGCTATGGAGTGGGTCTCATTCGACAGCACAATCCTGCTCTTAGGGCCCGATTCTGAGCTCATTCGATATGATTTCAATGGAGTGCGTTGTTGCCATAGAAACAACAAATTCTTCGATAGTGGAATACAACGTAAAGAACTGAGCATGAATTTAAAAAGTAGTATTCGAGTTTGCATGCGATTTTACATTGAAGAAGTTTTATTCCCCAGGATTAAATTACTTTTTATGGTCTGATTTAAAGAATATTTTATGCATCGTATTTTAAAACTAGGAGAAGAGATTTAGTATTTTTTGTTGTTGTTAAAAATTTCATAATTTTTATTATATTCTAATAAAATTTAGAGATTTTAAGGAAGTTCGCCAGTAGGCTTTTATGAATGTTGGATAATAATCGTGAAAATAGTTAATAGTATATTGTTGTTCAAAATAACTACTTAAAAACAAATATTAGAAGTTACCTTGTTTAACCCTTTTGAATAGGGCTATTATATCGGTGCATTAAAATTAAAAAAATAAAATGAATGGTAGTTAATTAAAATTTTGTTTGACAGTTTGTCATCAAAATATTGTACTACATGCAGCTTCATCTTTATGTTTGATAAAATAAAACTAGTAATTTTTTTTATCTTCATCTACCATTTAAATTGTAAAAATGTGTTAAAAGAATTCTTGGAGTTTGAATTTTTACGCTTTGGCAACTCTTTCTACACACAAACGCTAATATGCATATATTTTTAATAATAAAGATATCAATGATATATAATGTGATAAACTAAGTTCAAATTAAACTTGAAAAGAGTCTAAAACTTAGTAGTATTTAAATTATTGAAAGCCACAAACAAATTTTTATTGAAATTTTTATCTTGATATAAATTAAGACCGTATTTCTAATAGCACTTTTTGTTGGAATGCAATTGTAATTTTAAAGCTTTTTAGTTCATATATATTTTAAAATAAAATCATGAATCGTAATAATCAGGGCTTGTCAAATGCGATCGCAACTTGCAACCAATATTTTTTACTCGACGACCAAGATTTTTAATCTGGCGGTTTTTGTAGTGTTAACAAAAGAACAAAGTGTAAACGGCATTTTTCCATATCATGCACAAATAACGACATTCTTCGCTGCTCTAGCCAGCTAGCATGTTATGTCATGTGATTTGAATGTGGGAGAGGGTGGGTCGTTCTTACGGGTTGTTTACCAATGTTTTTTGCAAGAGGGTTCGGTTTACAGTTTTTCAGAGAAATTTGGTAGTAGTGGCCCAGAAGGGGGGGGGGGGGTGAGAGAGACTTTTAAACATTAGAATAATAATTTTATTTAATGAAGCATATTCTATAATTATACGTGTTTAGTGTTTGAATAGTAAATCCATGGTAAATGGAAAAAAAAAATCCACTGAAAATAAGGACATTTTTTGGAGGAGGTGGGGGGGGGGATGTATTTATCCTTAGTGATTCCATTGTTGTATTAAATCAGTCCTTAGATTGTTGTATTAAATCAGTCCTTAGATTGTTGTATTAAATCAGTCCTTAGATTGTTGTATTAAATCAATACTTAGATTGTTGAATTAAATCGATCCTTAGATTGTTGTATTAAATCAATCCGTAGATTGTTGTGTTAAATCAATCCTTTGTTTGTTGTATCAACCCGTAAGAACGACCGACCCTCTCCCCACATTCTAATTAAATGACATGTAATGCTAGCTGGTAGAGCAGCAGAGAATGTCGTTTTCTGTGCATGATATGGAAAATGCCGTTTACACTTTGTTCTTTCGTTAACACTACAAAAACCGCCAGATTAGAAATCTTGGTCGTCGAGTAAAAAATATTGGTTGCAAGTGGCGATTGGATTTGCCAAGTCCTGATTATTACGAATCATAATTTTAAAAAATATATATATATTTATAAACTAAAAAGCTTTAAAATTACAATTTCATTCCAACAAATGTGCTATTAGAAATACGGTCTTAATTTATATCGAGACAAACATTTCAATAAAAATTTGTTTGTGGCCTTCAATAATTTAAGTACTACTAAGTTTTAGACACTTGTCAAATTTAATTTGAACTTAGTTTATCACATTATATATCATTGATATCTCTATTATTAAAAATATAAGCATATTAGCGTTTGTGTGTAGAAAGAGTTGCCAAAGCGTAAAAATTCAAACTCCAAGAATTCTTTTAACACATTTTTACAATTTATAACGGATGTAGATGAAAAATATTTACTAGTTTTATTTTATCAAACATCAAGATGAAGCTGCATGTAGTATAATATTTTAATATCAAAATATCACCAAAATTTTAATTAACTAGCATTTATTTTATTTTTTTTATTTTAATGTAACGATATAATACCCCATTCAAAAGGGTTAAATAAGGTAACTTCAAATATTTGTTTTTAAGTAGTTACTTTGAACAACAATATAGTATTAACCATTTTTACGATTATTATACAACATTCATAAAAACCTACTGGCGAACTTCCTTAAGGGGTCTCAGGACACTTAACCCCTTGGGGAAGAGCGACACGTATACGTGCCGGAAATAGGCCTAAGGATCCTCGTTTATTCTCACCAGTAAAATGTTACTGTAAAATTTGCCTTATTTGATTCGAGCATTTTCCCGATTTGAATAGGCACAAACTTCTGTTTTTTAAAACCGGTAGCAAAGTAATAAACATTTCGTAAAAGGCTCCCGTCGCGAAGGGGTTAAGGCTTCAAATTTTCGAAATTTTAATTTCTTTAGATGTTAAACTACTATCTTTTATGAACATTTTGAAATTATTGTTTCCTTGAAATTCCGATTAGAACGGAAGTTATTGTTTTTAGAATTATACCCAAGCAATAGCAGAAGCGGCTTTTCCGAAGTTTTCAACTCATTTTTCTCCAAATGACGTTTTTGGGCATAACGCGCACGATATCTTAAAACGAAATAAATAAAAATATTTTTTTAGGTGTTTATACTGTTGGAATTTTTTAAATTTTGTATTAGCTAAATACAATTTTGTATTAAAAATACAAAAATATAAAAATGCTTTAAATACAAATTTATTTAGGTTCAGGGTAATTATTGTAATCTAAAGTATAATTAGGCACAAAAAAGGTAATTCTAGTGACAAAATTTATTTTTAATCTTCCGCGTAAGCTGTCATACGAATTTTCTGCTCGACAAATATCTGACAGTTTGGAGCCCCCTATAAATACTAATTCTGCAACTTGAATTTTTTTTAAATACTTGGAAGGAAAGAACATACTTATATCTTTCATCCCAATTAAAATTGTGCTTTTAAATAATATGCATTTTAAAATATTAAATGTTGAAAATCATTTTTTTTTCCAATTTTAAGAGTCGTGAGACCCATAAAGATCTAAAATTTATTAGAATGTAACGAAAGTTATGAAATTTTTAACAACAACAAAAAGTACTAAATCTCTTCGCCTAGTTTTAAAATACGATGCATAAAATATTCTTTAAATCAGACCGTAAAAAGTAATTTAATCCGGGAGAATAAACTTCTTCAATGTAAAATCGCATGCAAACTCGAATACTATTTCTTAAATTTATGCCCAGTTCTTAAAGCTGTATTCCACTATCGAAGAATTTGTTGTTTCCATGGTAACAACGCACTCCATTGAAATCATATCGAATGAGCTCAGAATCGGGCCCTAAGAGCAAGATTGTGCTGTCGAATGAGTCTCACTCCATAGCCTTAATCTCCTTCCTTCGCATCAAAGCTGAGTGACTTCAGTTTAGGCCTGGACTGAGCGTCAATCGCTGTCAGCGCCATCTATTGTTTGAAATTCGAACTAAAATCAAGAATCACAGTAAAAAAATTCCTGCCTTCATACATAACCCTCCTGGTAGAATTTTTTAAATATATGTCACCGTTTGGATGTTATTGAATTTTAAAATCCATCAGTCATTTTTGGGACACCCGGTAGATACACATGTAATAATTTCTATGTGTACTTTTATGCATAACTTTGTACCAATTTCGTAGAAAATAAAATTTTTAAAAAGTTTAAAAAAATAACTTCTAAAAACGCTATTTGTAATATGCTAAGATGTGCGCTACCACAATTGCCAGCCCTAAGGCTGGAAAAAAGTGTGAAGG
Organism: Maratus speciosus; assembly: GCA_963932465.1. Classification (NCBI taxonomy): domain Eukaryota; kingdom Metazoa; phylum Arthropoda; class Arachnida; order Araneae; family Salticidae; genus Maratus; species Maratus speciosus. The sequence continues at coordinate 52,984,423 of OZ010795.1, forward strand.
CAAGTTACCTAAAAAGCATTGTCATATGCGTTTTTTAAAGTAATCCAATTATCCGGATTTTTCATTAACCGGATCGGGCTCGGTCCGGATAATCGGCGTCCTACTGTAATATGAATTTTAATATGATATTTATCTAAAATTTTGATATAAAATTTCTATTGAAAGAAGAGGTGATAGAAAAATGCATCTCTATATAGCTGGCGTGTCAGTATATCTTTGTCAACTATTTTCCTTTTATTCCATAAAAATGCAAATGTAATATTTTACGCATCACCCATTTCTAGTCGGTTCTCATCTAAATATCCTCTGAGTAAAATATGATTCTTTATGTAGCTTTTCTGAAGCAGAAAATTTAATAACGAAACGTCTGAACTCACATGTAATATATCTAAATATTTCCTATGTATTTTATACAGGAATATTTTGAATATGAATAATAGAATTCAGGTCATATTGTAATTGGAATTGTCAGAATTTTCATTATAGATTTGTAATGTTTTCTGTATTAATAACAAAGGTTAAGAATAGTATGCCAATAAAAATACATTTGTTTTTAAAAAATATTTAATAAAAAAAAACCTGTATAATGTTATGATACGTGAAATAGAATGGGAAATTCATTTTTTTTTTAATTACATAAACATATTTTTCTGTTTAATTATTATAATATCATTTATGTATGCAATAATAAGATATACCTACATTCACCTTTCATTATTTTTTAAAACTGCTAACTACTTATACTTTCTTATATTATTTATTGATTTTTACCATACATCCATTTAATCCTTATTTCTATTTCTATTTCTATTTACAATAATAACTTCATTGCGTGTAATTTTATTTTTAGTTCTTTTCTCTTCTTTTTAATAGATAATTGGCCTCTCTAGCTTTCCATTTTTATATAAGGCTAGTTATCAACATCAGCCCCTTTGTTAATTTTTGACTAATATTTTTCTCTGTCTGATAAAACTTCAAATATTACCTGGTGAAACTGCCTGGTAAGGTACACATTTTTATACATTTTTTAATCCTTAGCAAATTTTAACCCTAGCGAGTTTTGTCTTTTTATTTTAAGTTTTTATGTATTACATATGAATCATAATTTACGTTTTCGATCTCTTATAATTTTAATTTTCCTTTCTATTTTTTAATATGTTATAAGTAGCTAATTATTCCCATTTTTAGGCATAATATAGATAATATTCTACTAAATAACATAGTTTTACTGCAAATGATGCGTATGTAGATCGTTTGAGCAAACCAAACTCTGTTCAAAGTTACGTATTTTTGTATTTCTAACTTTGCATGTTCATCTATATTTATCTTTTAGTTTTAGTTTTGTGATTTCTTTTGTATTACCTTCTACTTTAAGTTTCCCACATGTGATTCCATCTTAATTATTATAAATATATTCATGTGTGTGTGTGTGTTTGTGTTTGTGTGTAAGTTCGTATAAGTTTGTGGAATATATTTAAATAAATTGAATATCTATCAGATTTTCAGTATTGTATTTCATTACCGGCTTTGAATATTGCAGTAATAATTGAAGATCTAGAAAGTCGCACTTTTCGTAGGTAAACGGATTTATGTTTTGTTGCTAGTATAGAAAAAAAGAGGTAGGAATGCCAAAAAGTTTATAAAAATTATTTATTTGACTATTCTAATCATTTTATAGACGTGTTGCGCTAAAATAATGTTTATTGTAACCCTAAACTAAACAAATTATGTCTAAGCCAAAATATTTAAAATATTTCCAAAAATTATTTTACAGACACGTCTAAATTATTAATATTTTACACCGTATCTCCCTCACGTGTAGGAGACTATATATATATATATATATATATATATATATACATATATATATATATATATATATACATATATATATATATATATATATATATATATATATATATATATATATACAGGGTGATTCAGCTCGTCGGTGACAAACTTTAAGGATCGATAGAGCACACCTAGACGAACATTTTTGAATAGGGAATGTAGGGTCCCTGACGCGATGGTAAGGCGCTAGGCGCTTTCGAAAATTTGGGTGCCGAAATTCGAAACGTCATAAAAACTAGGGAAATGGTTAGATTTTCTTGCTTGTTGCGTCGAAATGATTCTGTTTGTTTAGACTTTCTTCAGTACCAATTTGATAAGCGTATCTCTTAAAACATGGATAGGGGGCGCTGCAGACTTTGGAGAGCTAGACAACAACTTTAAGCCCGTTATTTTGATAATTTAACACATGCTCGCCAAAGTTTATACTCTAACTTAAAGTTTGAACCCAAAAGTAGAGCCCTGCAAAAAGCGTAAGAGCCGGAATAAAATGTCAAAGTACAGGGTGGTCGAAACTCGAAGGCTCCTAGGAGATAAACAAACAGATTTCTTGACTTATGGCGTGCATTTTCATGATTCTGTTTGCTGGGGCTCTCTGAAACTCAGTTGAACGGTACAAAAAGAAACATCGATAGGGGGCGCTTTGGGCAAAAAACATAATTCGTTGACATTTCGGACGCTAACTGGAAACGGGGCGCTACGATCAGTTAGAAACAAAACAAGAGAGTAATTTACTTATCATAAGAAGCTATTAAAACTGCAGTTTGTTTGTTTTTTTTAACAAACATAGCTGGTTTCAATCATGCACAATGCGCGCAATAAAATTTACATAAGGTGCTTTTTGCTGATTTATGCAAAAGATATCGTACCATATCGATATGCAAAAGATACGTAATGCGTAGACGACAACGCGAGATGACGTAGTTGTATGCGCAGACACGTCTTTTGAACGTGCGGTACCTACTTAAGCTTCGGGTTACTTGTCTGCAGATCGGTAGTAGGATGGAACGGTACACAAACTCTGAATTGGCTGACATGCATTTGGCGTATGGCGCTGCTGGTTGTAATGGACGAGCCGCTCAGCGGTTGTACGCCGAGCGTTACCCCAACAGGCAAATCCCCTGCCATGCCTTCTTCGCTCGAGTACACCAGAGGTTGTCCACAACGGGATCTTTCGACGGAGGCAGGCCTGAACGGGAGCGATCAGTGAGCACCCCCGACAACGAAGAGGCTGTGCTTAACCTGGTTGAGGACAACCCAGGTCTTAGCACGAGAGATATCGCCAGACATGTTGGCATTTCGCAAGCAACTGCGTGGCGCATCTTACGTTCCCGGAATCTGCACCCCTACCACATCCAGCGGGTGCAGTTGCTCAGAGAGCAGGATTTTGGCCCTCGAGTGGAATTCTCAAGATGGTACTTGGCGATGAGATCCAGGGATCCCCGTTTTGTAAACAGCATTTTGTTTACGGACGAGTCCACCTTCAGCCGGGAGGGAATGTGGAACGCCCACAACAGTCATGTGTGGTGTGATGAAAATCCACATGAAACCAGAAGCCGAGCAGCCCAGGAGCGTTTCTCAGTAAATGTGTGGGCCGGCATTCTGGGGGATTGCCTCATTGGCCCTTATTTGTTACCTGAACGGCTGACAGGTGGAAATTACCTGATTTTCCTGGATCAAGTGCTGCCGCAGCTTCTGGATGAGGCGCACGTACCCGAAGGTTCGCGTCGCCAGATGTGGTTCCAGCACGATGGAGCTCCGGCCCATTACACGAACGACGTGCGTCTCCATCTAAACGCAAGGTATGGCCAGCGGTGGATCGGCCGTGGGGGTCCAGTTCACTGGCCTGCCCGATCACCAGACCTCACCTGCTTGGATTTCTTCCTTTGGGGTTACCTGAAGGCCGAGGTATACCATACACCTGTCAGCAGTGCTGAAGAACTTGTGGCGCGCATTGTGGCAGCTGCAGGGCAGATCAGAGATACTCCTGGCATTGTTGGAAACACACACTCCTCAATGCGACGGAGGTGCGAAGCCTGCATCATGGCCCAAGGTCGAAATTTCGAGCATCTTCTGTAGTGTTATTTTTTGTAAATAAATTTCCAGTATCATTGATGTTTTTGGTCTAAATTTATTCAGAAGTGTTGAGCAGAGGTAGAAAATGTGTTTTCATTATTACTAACTGATCGTAGCGCCCCGTTTCCAGTTAGCGTCCGAAATGTCAACGAATTATGTTTTTTGCCCAAAGCGCCCCCTATCGATGTTTCTTTTTGTACCGTTCAACTGAGTTTCAGAGAGCCCCAGCAAACAGAATCATGAAAATGCATGCCATAAGTCAAGAAATCTGTTTGTTTATCTCTTAGGAGCCTTCGAGTTTCGATCACCCTGTACTTTGACATTTTATTCCGGCTCTTACGCTTTTTGCAGGGCTCTACTTTTGGGTTCAAACTTTAAGTTAGAGTATAAACTTTGGCGAGCATGTGTTAAATTATCAAAATAACGGGCTTAAAGTTGTTGTATAGCTCTCCAAAGTCTGCAGCGCCCCCTATCCATGTTTTAAGAGATACGCTTATCAAATTGGTACTGAAGAAAGTCTAAACAAACAGAATCATTTCGACGCAACAAGCAAGAAAATCTAACCATTTCCCTAGTTTTTATGACGTTTCGAATTTCGGCACCCAAATTTTCGAAAGCGCCTAGCGCCTTACCATCGCGTCAGGGACCCTACATTCCCTATTCAAAAATGTTCGTCTAGGTGTGCTCTATCGATCCTTAAAGTTTGTCACCGACGAGCTGAATCACCCTGTATATACATTATATATATATATATATATATATATATATATATATATATATACATATATTTATTTATTTATTTATATATATACAGAGAGAGAGAGATCGTAGTGTAATTGCGAAATTCGGCTCTTTCCAAAGAACCTAGGCTGCTTCCGAAGAGGCCGGCTAATTGGAGGATCATTTTCCTTTTCTCAATCGGCCTGACATGTTTCAGGCTTGTTGCAAAGTAAGGCTAATTGGAAGTTATCCATTTAATTCTCTATCAATTTAATTTTTTTGGCTTATTACAATGAGAATATGCCGTTTTAGGTTAATTATAAAATTACTCAAAATGACCAAGTATGACCACGTATTTGTACAAACGGCCTGGTTTTATCCAGGTTTATTACAATAAGTCCAAGGTAGCGAATGTTTACGAGATTTAGTATAACAAATTGGAGAGGGAATTTAAAATGATTATAAAAAGGTATAAGGAAACTGTCATTGACGGACGCGCGTGATTCAATAACGCGCCTGAGTGTCTAATATTAGTGAATACCCTAAGTTCCGGCAAATAAGCCGCCGTTCAAATGACTTTGTTTCCAACCAGAAATACATTTAATAAAATGTCGCTTACTTCCAATAGGTACTTATTTCTCTCAGTTTATGATGTAAAATTTTTGTTTAGAACAGATTTATTTAGCAGAGACTTATACGCAAGTAATTGGGGAACTTTTTATTTTAATGGTAGATTTTTCCCAATACGAACCCCAATTTAGCCCAATACGAACAATCAACAAATTTTGCAAATGATGCACATATATATATTTTTTTTTATGTTTTCTCAACAACCCTTAGTTCTTGAGAAACCAGGGGTTCTAATAGTCGTACACAACTTAAATACTTACTTTGGTGACAAAATGACAGGTTAGTCGTAGCTCAGTTGGTATGGCGTTGGCCGGCTGATCCGTGGTTTCCGGGTTCGATACCTGAATACGCTGCGTTTTTTTTCTCATTTTTTGTTTTATAAATGTATTTGTAATTATAATTTAATAATTTCAATTAAAAAAATTATTATCATACATTAATTATAATGTTTAACAAACTTAAATTTATCTTTTTTTATTTTTAAACTATTATTTTTCATCCTTTAAAAAGGTTAAAAAAGAAATTGGATCTATTATTGAATGATAAAAATTCGAAAATCGTGACAAAATCTGTAGTGGCGTCATCTAGGTATGATAAAATAAAAGAATATCCAAATAAAATAATAAGGAAAAAAATAAAGGAGAAAGGAAAAATAATTGAAAGCTCAAGCATACGTATTACAAATTTAAAAATCTTTAATATGCAGAAAATCGGTTGTAATTTAACTCTAATGCTAATTTTTAATGTAATTATGCTTGTTACTTTAAAAACTGAATAACATTATTGTCGCATTGACTTCCTTTATTAAAGCAATGCGTAAATGATGTTTCTTTAAACTCACGAATTGACACAATTGCTCAATATCATTGCATCGATAAAGGATATATGAAATACATTTTAAATGTGATTTTAAAATTATTAACAGTTTTATGATGTTTTATTACAACTAATTAGTTAAAATTAAAAAAATTAAATAGGTTAAAATTAGAATTGATATGTAATATTATAAATTTTAATTGACAATCAGATTATTATTTTATACTTACAAGTATATTTATAAAACAAAAAATGAGAAAAAAAAAAAAACGCAGCGCATTCAGGTATCCAACCCGGAAACTACGGATCAGCCTGCAAGCGCCATACCATCTGAGCTACGACCAACCGATCATTTTGGCACCAACCGTACATTTTGGCACCCAACCTATCATTGCGGTTGCAAAGTAAGTATTTAAGTTGAGTACGACTATTAGACCCCCTGGTTTATCAAGAACTAAGGAGCGTTGGATAAAATCCGTTGAACCTGACACTAAGGGGTCTCTACCCTACAACATATATTAAAATAATCAAAATCTGTGATTAACAAGGTTGGCCCTCTCCTTGTAAGTCCATGAAATTCTCAAATGTGGGCAATACAAGCTATACACTTTCTATACATTTTACATATGCGTATACATATTCTTGAAAACAATATTTAATTGATTTACATTATTTTTCATTTAATCAGGTTTGTATTTTTGCCGGAAACGTGAGAATCGGTGCAAATACACCAGAAATAAAGAAAAAATATTTATCCACATTTGTAACCGTAATCACATTTGGAAATAGTATGTTTCACTAATTTGTGTAGATATGGTAAAGATGTGTTAAGTTCTGTAAGAAATAGGTGAAAAATTTGTATTGTAATAAATTACATGATTACCTTTTTTTCAAAAACAAATCATAGATGTAAGCATCTTTAACCTTATATTGAGACTGCTTATCAGTGAGGGAATTCTACACAAAAAATTAAAATCATATAGTACTTATATTTTTTATTTCTGAATTTCAAAAAAAAAAAAAAATGGTGTGCCATGTGACATTTTTGCAAGAATATAACTTTTATTATTCACTAGCTGCCACGCCCGGCATTTCCCGGGTCCGTAATGATATTCTTAAATGAACCTGAATATTTTATTTCAGTACAGAAAGGAGAGGGGTAGAGACGGTGTAAAATAATCAGGGCCGAACTATGGTTCAGTTGGAAAGTTGTGTAAAGTCACAGCTTAAGGTTTTGAATTTTTATTTGTGTTACACTTTAAAATTTTTTATTCAAAATGAATTGTTGAATTCAATTAAAATTCAATTATGTTTTCAATATTTTAAATTCTTATTTAAAACCTGCCTTTAGATGAAAAAGTAATTACAAATACATCATAAACTGTAACACTGAAAAAGAAATAATAAAATTGCGACCAAATAATGCTATATAGATTTTTTTTTAAAGGTAGTATCCAGCAAATTTATTTTTTAATAGATTAAAGTCTTTTTAAAACAGATAAAAAACTTATTTAACCCCCCCCCCCTAAAAAAATTACAATTATGCTTCGTCATTTTAAAGAGCCTGCATAAAACGGAATTTATCACTGGTTGTTTGCGTTCCGTCTAAGCAGGTTCCGTCTAAGCAGGCTTCTGGGGGGGGGGGGGGGGGGGCTGTATTGGAATTATTAATGTAACGTGCAGATTCTTTGTATGGTCGAATTTGTATAATTTTCTATCTTTAGACAGTTTACTTTTGGCGCCATCTAGCGAGGGTTTTTATAAGTGAAATATTTGTTTTTATTGATATAGGTCAGCCATATTCAAACTTTTATCCTCGCGGGCTGCAAACATGTGTTTGAGACGTTAGGCGGGAGGCACAGAGCGATACAACAAAGTTAATACTGTCAGTGGATTAAATGTTTGTCGCAGAAAAAAGTTACCAAAAAATTTTAATAGCAGTATTTACGAACAATAAACTTCGTGTTAGATCTTTATCGCAAATGCTGTAAAAACAGACCGCGAAGTGTGTTGTTTGGAAATAGTAGGGTAAAAATAATTTGGTTGCAATTTTTTTTTTTTTTTTCGATAAACGGTCAACTCGAAAAATCAGTATTAATTGCATAATGCGCAGAAAAAGTATAATGTAGCAATGTGGAATATCAAAGTTCTAAAAAACAATGTAGAATATCAAAGTTCTAAGTAAATAAATCTTCTGCCCAATGCAAATATTTCATTTTATTTTAATTGTAGAAATGTATAGTGCAAATCTAATTACCTTGGAATAAAGTTTGTTGAAGATTAAGAAACACATACATCGTTGTACCACAAACGGAAGTACATATAAAATGAACGTTTGAATAAGAAAACGGCAATTAAGATGTTTTAACATAGTTTTAAATAAATTAAAAATATTGGGACAAATTTCGTCTTTGAAAATATATAAAACAATAGTGAAGGACTTTAGTAGTATTTTTTGTGCACGACTTAATCAATATTATAAATATGGATTAATGATTATGTGTCTTGGCAGCACCGCACATAAGATACCGCCCAGCCGCAGGTTGAGTATGGCGAGTGTAGATTAAAAGAATACCATTAAAATTGCAAACAAATACCAAAAATTTTTTTAATTAGATCGATTGGACTATGTAAAATCTAGTTTTTTTAAAACATAATTAGAAACCCTTAAAATTGTTAAAAATAAATAAATAAATAATTAATTTTAATTTTAATCATTTTAATTATTTTAATTAATTAAAAATAATAAATTTTATTTTTTTTAATTTATTTCAAAATTTATTTTAATTAAACCCTAAAAGAGAAATGAAATCATTAAAAAATTCAATTTAGTCCTGCAGAGTTTAGAACCAGAAACCTTTCTTATAGAAAACCAAACCGTTAGATTATTACGCTGAAAAAAAATCACGGTGGAATGCGTAAATTAAGGTTCTGTTTCCTATATAAGAGTAGATATATATATTTTTCTTTTTTTGCGTTGATTCTTTCATTAGCATAAGAACATAGAGAGCTATTGTTGCCCGAATTCTCTAAAATTTTAATGGATCGTAAATATAAGTAAAACCAAGCCCTATATTAAATTTCACAAAAAAAATTATGCATATTTAAGATAGAAAACGGTTAACCTAAATAGTCGAATTTGAAGACGTTGTAACACGTTTTATTTTGTATTTTTTTTTTTTTTTTTTTTTTTTTTTTTTTTTTTTTTTTTTTTTTTTTTTTACCTTCCGAACGTTTTGAAATTTTTGTAGGTAATTTAAATCTGACTTATTGAGTTGCTCTAAAAAGATTGTGCTAAAATACGGAGGCAAAGTTACTTTTAGCATAGAAAAAAATATCCTCTTCATGAGACGCGAAGTGACCTGCTTTTGACGGTGTATTTGAAAGGTTTAAAATTCTTATTTTTAAAAACCAATTACACTGTCGATTTGAATAAGTTTTCAGCTTTATAAGCACAATTTTATTTCGTCAGTACTTTTAAAATTACGTCCTAGAGAGGGGTTGCAATAAGGAGGTAAAACTGTTTTTGAAAAAACTACCATTTTTAAAAATTTTCTTTCAAAGTGTTAACTGCGACATTTTTACGAAAAGTAAAATTTCTCAGGTTTTCTTGATAGAATATTACGTAATAAAACAAACAATTGTAAACATAATATTTATCAAAACCATTCTCATGAAACAAAAACTTTGTCTTCGCGTCTAGCATTGTACCGTTATGATGCTGCTTAAAAAAAATCACATCACAATTCTCTGAGTTCGTAATAAAGGAAATATTTAATATACAGTGGCGGTCAAAAGTTTCCGACCAGCAAAAAATTTTTGGTTAATTTGTAAGCATACCCAAATGAAGAGGAATCTAAAAGTGATACTTTTACACTTTATAGACATAATAGTTAGGAATATATTTATGGGATAAAAAATAAATATTAGTAAATTTAATTGACAAAATTAATTACAAAAGAAAACGCATGTTCTCAAAAGTTTCCGGCCATCTTGGCAAGTTTGGAAAAAATGGTGTTATAATAGAAAATAACAGTGATAAACAACATTTACAATCAGTATTTTGTCTTTATACATTAAACAATAAGTACTGCGGCGCAGCGACGTCGCATCGATTCAATGAACGATTGAAAATTGCCTATGGTAAGATTTTCCACGGTTCTTGCAATTTTTGAGAAAATTCAGCTGAATTAGAATATTATAATTCCGCACATGTTTTCGAGTTCTTTAAAATGATTTACTATTGGATTCTGATCGGATGATTGGGCTGTCAATTTAAAAAGCGGAATTTTTGTGTGCTAAAGCCACTGCTTGATGAGCTTGCATGCATCATTTTGTTCATTTTCATGCTGGAACAAGTAGCTGTGATCATATTTTTTCCTCCAATAAGGCAGCAAATGATCTTGCAAGATATCTTTATACATTACTCCATTCATCTTGCAGCGAATTTCAACTAACGGACCGACACATTTTCCAGAAAGTGCTCCCCACAGCATAACGTGTCCTCCGTCATGCTTCATTGTAGGAATAACATACCTAGAATCTTATCTTTTTTTTTAGCTCGTCGGACGTAGTGTTTGTCGTCGCTCCCAAAACAGTTGAACTTCGATTCATCGGAAAGTAGTACTTTTTTTTCAGTTTACACTTGACCAGTCTCTGTGTTCCTTGGAAAACGCCAGTTGTGCCCTGTGATTTTTTTTTTACTTATGAAAGGTTTTTTAACACCGACTCTTCCATAAAGTTCCACGTCACGTAAGCGTCTTGGCACGGCAGACCGACTTATTTCAGCAATATTTTAACGGCGTAAATCGAGGGAAACTGCAGAGGCATTTTTATGAGAGTCATCAACTGCTTTTCTTCTGATAATTCCGTCCACACGCACAGTCGTTTTCTGGTATCTCCCGGACCGTGGTAAGTCCTGAAGGCCATGGCCATCTTTATATATTTTTAAAATATCTTTTACAGTAAATTTTCCGATCGATAACTTTGCTTCAATCTCACGAGAGGGTTGGCCCTTTAGCGACCAACAAATCACTCGTTTACGAACAATAATTGTTGAACTTTTCATTTTTGAATTTCAGCTACGTTATTTACGTTGATTAATTAACATACAAGTTCAAAAAACCAATTTACCGATAGCAATAACTACCAAATGACGAATGGCCGGAAACTTTTGCACACGCGGATTTCGAATTACTCCCCTTTGCATCAAGTATCTTTAGTATACAATCAAAATAATCACGTGGTCAGATGTCCTTTGCTTATCCCTAACTTTTGGAGCAATTGTGCTTGTTCTTCACTGAAACGTTCTGGCAAACAAATCAAAGAAACTAACTGGCCGGAAACTTTTGACCGCCACTGTATAATGTCATTTAAAATTGTTTCCGTCTATTATGCAGAGAAATAATTGTGTTGAAGTTTTAAAGGAGAAACATTATTTACTCTCAACATTCTCTTGACAAACAACATTTAAATCATCAGATAAAATAAGATATTCATTGAAAAAAAAAACTACAAATTCTTTCTAACATATCATTATTTAAAATAATACATGAAAATATGTCTTGATATTTATTTCATTCATTCAGTATGATAAACAATTTTTAATTTACAGAATCTTTGATTTTGAATACCTAACGCTGCTCTCCTAACAGGAAGAATTGTGTCTAAAATATATATCTACATACACGACATAGCAGGAGTATTTTGTATATATTTCATAAAAATGTAAATGTGATATTTTATGAATCATATATTTCTCTCGCTTCTCATTTAAATATATGTTGCGTAAATTGTAATGTTTTATGCAAAACTTTCCAAGCGCAAAATTTAATAAGGACATGATATTCTGATATCATATTTAGTCTCAATTTTTAACATTTTTATGCATGTTATTCAAGAATATGAAAAAGTATAGTTCAGATTTGATATAAAGGTATAATATCTTTTACTGATGACTTTAAAATTTACCTAAACTTTGGTCTATAAGAAAATGTTTATTAATTTTCTTTTTAACTCGATATGCAAATCCATCGGCAAAAGTACTCTTTACATAAAAAGAATACGTTATGATAAAAAAAGTTTACTCTTAATAATAAATTCTATGCGTAACGTGTACTTGATGTTCAAATGTGTTATATTTTTTCAACCGTTTTTTAGCTTTGTATTGCAGTCCAGTGGGCGCTGTAATTTGTTAAAAATATTACATATAAATGAGAAACCGCTCTGTATATACTTATATACTGGGTGACTAGAATTAAAACACCCTGTTCCGTAACACTCCCTGTATATCGAAATACTCAGAGTAAAAGTTGTTAGTAGTAGTAAATTTTGTGCAGACACTATCCAAGACATGGGGGAACGGATTACTGGAAAACATGTACTTTTCGAAACACTGAAATTTTGCTTTGTACAATACAAAATAATTAAAAAAGACAAAAATATAAGAACAAAAAGAACCACACATGCGAAATGAAATGTTTCCTTTTGAAATGCCTATTACCCTTATAGAATGGAAATAAAAAAAATAAAGGAGCTTTTACGGTCATTAAAACAAAAGTTTTGCTCTACGAGCACAGCAATTCGCATAAACCCATGGATTCCACCCATGTTTTGGTTTTAAAAATAGATAAAAACTGGTAAATATGTTCCTGACATTGTTGGCTTTCACACGACCATAATGTGCTCTCCATGTGTAGCTCTGTTATGGAAGCAAAGGAAATACTGAAGCTGCACTTCGAGAGTTACCCCACTTAAGAATTTGCCAAAGGAACATATATTTTACAAGTTCTCTGAAGAATGAACTCTCGATTCGAGAAAATAAGACATCATGGAATTCAGCTGTATCGATAACGCAAAGCATTTCATTCAGATGTCATTAAATTAATGTGGCCTCTATTATTGAATACTCAATCAGTAATGTTGTAGGCTGTATTGGTACCACAAGCAGTGCCACGATACTTCAGTATTTTATGGCACAGTGTGGAACATACTGAGAAAAAGAGTGCATTATTAAGTATACAAAATCAGTCATAATTAACAGTTTCTGTTTATCGATGGGGAGATGGGACTGACTTTTGAATTGACATTCTTGTACAGTTGAAGTGAATACATTCCAACCATGACCGATTCAATTGAGCGATGAATCTCATTTCCATCTCAGTGAAACAGACAACAACTATATCTGACGCGTTTGGAACACGGAAAATCCCCGTGCATTTCAAGGGATTCAACTACGCTCATCAAAGTCACAGTCACAAAAATTATTCTTGGACTTCTGCTTTTGCCCCCTGCGCTTTCCCTATTAATGAAAATCCCCAATATATATTTTTGTATATAAAAGTTTGGTTTATACATATAAATAAAATTGTGCATCGAATTTTATATATTTAAATACAAAGGTAAGAAAAAAAATTCAAAAATTTTAGAAGAAAGTTTTTTAAATATATATATTTTTTTAATTTAATTTTTTACATTTTAAACATATTTAATTTTTTATATAACCCTGGAAATACTTACTCGATTTACAAAATTTTTAAACTTTTGTGTACAAAAAATGTGTTATTTTAATTTGTCTTCAGGAATTTCTTAAAATAAGGATTATGAATTTCCTTTAAAAATTTTTAAATAAGAAAATGAAGTTTTTTTATGAATGAGTTTTGCATTAATTAGCATATTTTCACAATTATCACTCAAAATGAAAAACCCTGATGACATTTTTTTGGGAATATAGCATAAACGCCCTTTTGAAAATTTCATACATATATCTTGCAAGAAACTTTAGATATATCCTTTTAAAGTTGACAAATCGGTGAAAAATTCATTCTCAGATAAATGAAGTTAAAGTCGTAAACGAGGAACCTTAAAAATCATTTTTTTTTTTTTGTAAATTTCAGTTTAAATATTATTGAAGGGTACATTATATGCATTACGGCATGCGTTTATCACAAAAAATGCCTCCTGCGCTTTCCATATCAATGAAAATCCCCGATATTTTTTATAAATGTTTGTTTTATATATATATATAAATAAAACTCTGCATCGAACTTTATATATTTGAATATCAAGGTAAGAAAACAAAAATTTCAATTGTTTTTTAAATTTTTTCCAACAAATTTTTATCAGGATTTTTAATTTTGAGTGATAATTGTGAAAACATGCTAATTAATGCAAAACTCACTCATAAAAAAAAATTCATTTTCTTACTTAAAATTAAAAAAAAAATCATAATCAATATTTTAATAAATCCTGCAGGCAAATTAAAATGACGCATTTTCTGTACACAAAAGTTTAAAAATTTTGTAAATCAAGTAATACTTCCAGAGTTATATTAAAAATTAAATATGTTTAAAATTTTTATATTAAAAATTTTCATTTTTTTTTTCATTTAATATTTTTATTATATTCTATTTCATGAAAAAAATTCATAACAATATCTCTATAAATAAAAAAATAGAATTTTGATCCCCGGACCCCATTGAAGACATGCATAAATTAGGAAGGGGAATCAGTTGATTAATCAGATTAAGTGCAGTCGAATCTGTTTCGTGCGGGTTAATCAGTTAAGTGCTGTCGATTCAGTTTAAGTGAAATCGATTGGCTGGATAACTAAGAAATTCACAAAACGTTTTCCAAAAATAGAGCTCATTCCAGAATAAAATAATTGTTTATTCAGATATTTCACATCAGAGGACAGCTTTCCACACACACGAATTTTCAGGAGACTTGACAGATGAGATGATAAAACTTAGATGTTTAATTTGTGTCCTTTCATTACAGCACATTGCCATTTTCCTCCAAACAGCTATATAACGACTATCCCGTTATATATGTTTGCGTTATATCCCCCCCCCCGCAGTTTCAATTAAAATTCTGTTTAATACTTTATTTATTTACGGCACTATAGTCACACAGTGCAGCCTCTAAATTAAATTCAACATTTAAAAACTATATCGCTTGCATCAATAGTCCCTCACATTTAAATTAAATTATTCTAGTTACTCATTTCTTTATTAAAATAAAATCAGTGATGCTGTCTTTAATTCTACTTAGAGATTTTTCTCACAGGAGATTTAACCTTGTAGAAAAACGTTACTGCTGTCTGTTATTAACAAAAGCATTTTAACTTCGGTCACTTCCTTATTTGGTCATGAATTTCAGGGCCGAAACGAAGGGGGGGCAGAGGGGGCATGTGCCCCGGACGCCAGAATGAAGGGGCGCCAAATGAAGGATTTTACTTTTGAAATTATCATTAAAAAAAAAAAAAAAAAAAAAAAAAAAAGATATGGCCATTTATTTCCCATTCTGACCAGAAAATCAGAGTTCTAACATTTATGGCTGCTCTTTAATCTTCACCTAACACTTCATTTATAATGGCTGTTTCATAATAATAGAAGCCATCAGTCCATCAGAATAAAATAACTCGGTGAAAGCGGAAACTCGGTTAGGCAGGACTCGGATAATCGGGACTCTAACTGTATATTTCATTTTAAAAATGATCTTTAGAATATTTTTGTTGGTGCTCAGAGGGACCCCACCCTTGGATCCGCCACTGTAGATTACGTAGTTCAGTATTACATATTTTATTATTACACATTTTAAATTTTAAAATAAGTCGTCTATTATAAAATTAGTAAAATTCTCTTTGTAAATATACTTTGTGGAAGAGGGAAAGGGATGGCGCCAAAATCAATGTTTGCCCCGGGTGCAAAAAAGGCTAGTTTCGGCCCTGGTGAATATAACTCATCATTTAAAATCACTTAACATGTAATATATTCATTAGATTTATTTTCGCACTGCACTTTAACATTCAGACCGTTATATTTCATTCGTATGTCAATGCTGCATTTTTTTGTGGCAATGCACGCTGCTAAACTTTGCCCTGCCCTACCACCTGTTTTAGAAAATACATTCTCATGGCCTTTTTTGCCTAACAACTCAATCAATTTTTCAACCCTTGGTCTTTATTTCAGAAACGCTGTCCGTTTTAACTTAACCGCATTTCTATCAAAGTACAGTATAACGATGCCTTCCCCAGACCACAGGAATTTCATGACGTCAAAATATGCTTTCCCTACACGATAAAAATATCTGTTAAGTTCACCGCATGTATTTGGCGAAAACGTTCCCTTGTGCATGGCGCAAAATACTTGTTGACTGGCGATATTGTATTCCGCCAAGCAAGTAAATTGTTATTGCGTAATCAACACACTTTTTCCCTGATGCTTGACTCGTGATGTTTCTTTAAGAAGAGGCTTATTATACTTACCCTCTTGTACCTCTCCCCTTGGTTCTCCATAACTTAATAAAATTCATCATCTTCGTAAAGAACTTTGGAGTTATTTTTAGTTCGTTCCTGGTTATTTAATAACCACTTTATACGATCTGAAATGCCCCTTTAAAGAACAAACATCTTTACAAACTTTTGGTCTCGTGACCAGTTTTTTTCTCCATTAAAAAAAATGTAAGGGGAGAGGTACGCGTTCTTGTCCGCGTTTCCTGTCTTCATCTGCATGTTTTTCTTAAAGCGATGGATCCCTCCCGGCACCTACCATACTCCGAAGAATTTGCGTCGAACGCCGTCCGAGAATGAGATAGTGTCATCTGCCTCCCCTCTTTGCTAATCCCTGGTGTTTTGGAATCAACAAGCGAGCCTCTTCGTTCTTTCGGAACATCACCAAGACCCTTCTGTTCGCTGTATCGCCGGAATAAGCATCATCTTGCTGATACCTTCTGCTTGCTAATGAGACTGGGTTTTCTTCGACCTTTTTTTCGTGTTGATCTCTGAAATTCATCTACGCTGTGCAGGTAGCTATAACTATAACCAGTTGCCCTAGCATTGTCATCCATCATCCCTTCTAAACTGTGAAATTTAACATGCGTGTTCGTGTATCGGGCTGTTATAGAAACAAGTGTTGCTCCTATTTCACACTGCGTAATACTGTTCAAAAGTTCAACCCTACTGCAGAGTTTGTGCAACATATTTCTGAGATTCGTTAACCGTGTATCAAAACAACTGTGTTTGTTTTTCAGCGTACTACAGCAACCGCGTGTTTGTGAAATATGTTCAAAGATAAGAAACCGCTCAAGTGTGTTGTACGTGTTTTGTGATTCAAATTCCCTGGTACTACATTCAGTCAAATATGCAAAATTTTCTTGTTTGTCATCTATGCAACATAATTTTTATTGAGTTTGTGTGAAACACATATCCTACTCTACAATTCGTTCATCGTACTAGTTAGGAATCGTTCAAATAATAAATACCGCATAAGTCAAAATAGAGTTAATCATCAGAGACTCATTCAAATGAGTCCCGAAGTTGTGCTCCATAAATTCCAGGCATTGCGGTTGTGATCTCGACTACAAAAAACATAAAGAGTTACAGATAAATATGCATTCCATAACAAAAGTTCAAAGATTTTATAAAAAAAATGAAAGTGCATAAAAAAAATAAATAACAGAACACCAGTACATTATCGTAAATTTAACATACCAGAGTGTGAAAGCAGATGTTTTTACCCCCCCCCCTTTTTCTAAATATAGAAAAATAATCTATACTAATATTATAAAGGTAAAGTTTGTTGGTTTGTTAGAGGTAATCTCTGGAGCTACCGAACCGATTTCAAAAGCAATGGTATCAAAATGATGGTGTTAGTCCAACTTAGAAAATAGGCCATATTTTATGTCGGTGCCACTACCCCAAAGGGGGTGCAGGAGCAATAACCGTTCTAAAAATGCGATTTTTGCGTCACTGAAGTGCCTAGAAGTATGAAATTTGGAATGTTAGTTACTTATAAGATATAAATGATGTCTAAGAAGAGTTCTTAAACAATTCGATATTTAAAAGGGGTCAAAATGCACAAAAAGTGTTCTAAAAAACGTTCTAAATGGTATTTTCTACATAATCTCAGGAAGTACCAAACCGATTTAAAAAATACAGGTGTCAAAATGATGGTGACGACGCTTGTACCAAGACAGGCTATATTTTATGTCCGTGCCACTACTCCAAAGGGGGTGCAGGAGCAATAATCGTTCTAAAAATGCGATTTTTGCGTTACTGAAGGGCCTAGAAATATGAAATTTGGAATATTAGTTACTTATAAGGTATAAATGATGTCTAAGAACAATTCTTAAATAATTCGAAATTTAAAGGTGTGAAAATGCACAAAAAGGGTTCTTAAAAACGTTCTAAATGGTAGTTTCTACAGAATCTCTGGAAGTACCAAACCGATTTAAAAAATATCGGTGTCAAATCGATGATGACGATGTTTTGTCCAAGATAGGCTATATTTTATGTCCGTGCCACTACCCCAAAGGGGTGCAGGAGCATAACACTTTCTAAAAATACGAATTTTGCGTTACTGAAGGACCTAGAAATATGAAATTTGGAATATTAGTTACTTTTAAGATATTAACCCCTTGAGGGGCAAGCAAAAATGTCTCTAAATATTGAACTCTCACAGGAATAATCGAAAAATTTTATTTTTAAATAAGGAAAAGCAATTTTTCAACGATTTTCCTCCAAAGTTAAAAATATAAAATTTAGTTAAAATTTTCTGGTGAGAATCTTGTTTAAATTAGGTGGGATATATTTTATCCCACCGCCGCTCAAAGGGTTAATGTGTCTAAGAACAGTTCTCAAACTTTACGAAATTTAAATGGGAAGAAAATGCGCAAAAAGTACCAAACCGATTTAATAAATAAAGGCGTCAAAATGATGGTGACAACCCTTGCTCCAACATACGCTATGTTAGGTAGCTTTCATTACAAAAAGCTACCTATTGCAGCCGTTCGGAGGAAAGCGATTTCAAAAAATTTTGGTATATTTTCATCGATCATGACTCCCAGACCCCGAAACCACCTTCCGTTCAAAATTGATATATATATATATGACGTTCGTCACACTGTAACTCTCGTATTTATGAACCGATTTGGATGTAATTCGGTGTGTACATAGCACATACAAATGTCTCGACCGAGTTCGTTGGCCAGCTTCATCCGCCATTTTGTTTCATAATGGCGGGCATTTAATTAAAAAAAAAATTAATTTTGAAATGTGGTACCAAAAAATTGAAAATGGAAAAATACTTTTTCCTTATGTATTTGACATTTATACAAAGATTCCGGAGCAGTTTTTGTTTCGTCTATATCTTAAGAAATGGCTGAGTTATAGCATTTTGAATTTCTAGCGTGGCTGACATTTTGAAACGTCTTGAATTTTGTCACGTGATAAAAGGCGTATTTATGAACCGATTTTCATGTAACTTCGTTTATACATAGTATATACCAATGTTTCGACCGAGTTCGTTGGCCAGCTTCGTCCGCATCCTTGTTTAAATATGGCGGCCATTTAAATTTGTAAGAAAAATTTTAATTTGAAATATGGTACCAAAAAATTTAAAATTGAAAAAATATTTTTTTCTTAGGTGTTTGATCTAGATACAAAGATTCGGGAGCAGTTTTTGTTTCGTCTATATCTTAAAAAATGGCTGAGTTATAGTATTTTGAATATCTAGCGTGGCTGACATTTTGAAACGCCCTGATTTTTGTCACGTGATAACAGACGTATTTATGAACCGATTTCTATGTACCTTGGTGTGTACATAGTACATACAAAAATCTCGACAGAGTTCATTGGCCAGCTTCATCCGCCATCTTGTTCCAAAATGGCGGCCATTTAAAAAAGTTTAAAATGAGATACCAAAAAATTGGAAAATGAAAAAGATTTTTTTTTGTATGTGTTTGACCTTAATACAAAGATTCCGGAACAGTTTTTGTTTCGTCTGTATCTAAAAAAATGGCTGAGTTATAGCATTTTGAATTTATATTGTGGCTGACATTTTAAAACGACCTGATTTTTGTCACGCGATGACAGGCGTATTTATGAACCGATTTGGATGTAACATTGTCTGTACATAGTACATACCAATGTCTCGACCGAGTTCGTTGGCCAGCTTCATTCGTCATCTTGTTTCAAAAGGGTTTTAATTAAAAAAATAAATTTAAAATTAAAAAATTGGAAAATGAAAAAGATTTTTTTATGTGTTTGCCCTTGATACAAAGATCCCGGAGCAGTTTTTGTGTCTGAAAATTTGTTATTTTTTTTATATCTTAAAAAATGGTTGAATTATAGCACTTTGAATTTCTAGCATGGCTAACATTTTGAAACGATTTTGTATTTATCACGCGATAACACACGTATTCGGCTATTTCGATTTAAGAAGGCATGTGGATAGTATACATCAATATCTCGACCAAGTTCGCTGGCAAGCTTCATCAGCTATCTTGTTTCAAAATGGCGGCCATTAAATTAAAAAAAAAATATATATTTAAAGTGAGGTGCAAAAAAATTAGAAATTGAAAAGGGTTTCTTTCTTAAGTATTTGACCTTGATATAAGGATTCAGGAGCATTTTTTGCTTGTTTTTATCTTAAAAAATTGCTCAGATATAGCAGTTTCAATTTCTAATTCATTTTGAAAAATCTGATTTTTTGCCAGCGGCAGCACTCATATATATCAACCGATTCCGAGGTGAGTGAGCATGTTCACAGCAATAACTAAGTTCTCAACCAAGTTCACTGGTTAGCCTCATCCACCATGTTGTCTTAAAATGGCAGGCACTTTAAGAAATTGCCGAATTTGGCAGCCAAATATAAGTTACTTTAAATAAAAGCAGCTTGGATAAAGCTGACTAATTTCGAGATATTCTCATTCATAATGATTTAGTATTGATAAAATTTAGTATTGAATCTCCTATATTCCGTTTCCACTAAATTGAGATCGTGTGTTTGAATAATATAAGTTGGCTTTTTTAAAAATAAGGAATATGAAAGCTACCTCTTCCTCCCGGCACTGGCCAGAAGGACTTTTTTATGTCGGTGCCACTACCCCAAAATGGTTGCAGGAGAAAAACTTTCTAAATTACGGTTTTGCGTTACGGAAGGGAATAGAATCGTGAAATTTGGAATTGCAGTTAGTTATATGACATCAATGATCTCTAATGACATTTCCTAAAACAAATCGAAAGTTAAAAGTTGGTCAAAATGCGGAAAAAAGCGTTGTAAAAAACGTTCTAAATTACGATTTCTATGCAATCTCAGGAAGTACTGAACCGATTTCAAATATAATATTGTAAAAATGATGGTGACAGATCTTGCTCCAAGATAGGCTATATTTTATATCTGTTTCCACTATCCCAGAGGAGATGCAGGAGCAAAATGCGCGAAAAGTGTTCTAAAAACGTTCTAAATGCCGATTTGTCAGTAATATCTCAGGAAGAATCAAACTGATTTCAAAAGTAATCGTAGAAAATTGATGCTGACAGGCTCTGCTCTAATATATACGCTATTTTATGTCGGTATCTTTATCACCCAGACGTTTCAAGAGAAAAAAAGCGTTCTAAATTTCAATTTTTGTGATCGGTAGGGGTTAGCAACTTACAATTAGGCAAGGTACATATTTATTAGATATAAATGATCTTTAAGAACAGTTTCGAAAAAATTAAAAATTTAAAAAAAGGTGAAAATGCGCGAAAAACGTTCTAAAAACGTTCTAAATTGCGATTTCTACTCAATCTCAGGAAATACCAAAGCTATTTCAAAAGTAACGGTTGCAAATCAATGGTGACAGTCCCAGCTATAACATAGGTTGTATTTTATGTTGCTGTCACTACCATCTGAGGGTTGCAAAAGCAAAACATGTTCTAATTTGCGTTTTTTGCACAACTGAGGGGGTCTGACACTTTGAAGTATGGCATGGTATTTACTTACAAGATGCAACTGCTTTCTAAGAACAGTCGAAAGAAAATTCCAAATTTAAAAAGATGAAGTGAGCGAAAAGCGTTATAAATTACATTTTTTATGCAATCTTTTCAAATACCAAACCGATTAAAAAATAATGATGACAAATTGTTGGTGATAGAACCTGCTCAAACATAAGCTATATTTTATGTCTGTGCCACTACCACCAGAGGGTTGCAGGAGCTAAAAACTTTCTAAATTGCGAATTCTGTGATACTGAAAAGGCTAGAAACTTTAAATATGGCACGGTAGTTACTTATAAAATATAAATACCCTCGAAGGACTGTCAAAAATAAATTAGAATTAAAAAGGGGTGAAGCGAAGGGGAGGTGCGAAAAGCATTCTAAAAAAGTCCTAAATTACGATTTCTATGCAATTTCAGATAATATAAACCGATTATAAAAGTAATAGTTGCGAAAAATGGTAACAGTCTCTGATCCTACACAGGCTATATTTTATGCCGATGATTCTACCACCTGGGGTTCACAGGAACAACAAACGTTCTAAAAAGGCCTTTAAAAGCTTTCTAAATTACGTTTCTGTGGAATATTAGGAAATAACAAACCGATATCAAAATTAATGTTGGCAAATTAATGGTGACAGTTCCTATTTCAACACAGCCTTTTTTTGAGAGAGAGAGGTGGTAGGACTTGGAATTTGACATAATATTTATTTTTAAGATGTAAGAAGGTGGTTTCTAAAAAATTCAAAACTTCAAATGAATACTGAAATGAGCGTATTAATTGAGCATAAAAGTTTCAAAATATTTTCTAATTTATCATTTATTTATTTTTATTAATTTAAGTCTCATTTCTGCCTAATGCAGTGTAATAATGTTGTTTAATTAAACTGTGTTTTAAATAGTAATTTTTGAATTATTCCTAAAAGTAATAAGTACCTCTTAATAAAATAAAATATTACCTTTTAATAAAATAAAACTTTAGTTAGTACCTTTTAATAAAAATTAGATATGTAAATATCACTTCTCATATTTCAACTATTACGTGAGCAAAGCCGCGGGGTTCGCTAGTAATAAATATTTAAAATCTTATTTAAATTTCCCAGCAAGTTTCATTCCATTTTTCTGCTTTCATACTCAATAAGCACTCACGGGTACTTGTTTAGTAATTGAAAGGTATATACTAATATTATTATGTTTTTGTACAGGATACGAAAACACAGTGATATTGCTGTTTTTAATATTTTGTGATTTATTTTGTGCAGTTTTCTATAATATATCTATAAATATATCATATATTTTAACCCATTGTATTAACTTTGCCAGTATTCTTATTTAATGTCAAATTCACCCTCCCTTGTAACCTAAATGGATACTAAAAATGTATAGTTCGTATTAAAATTAATTTAAAGAGGTAGATATTTTGTCCCCATTTAATATTAGATACTAAGGTTAAAATAAGATTTTTTTTATGTTTCCTTTTAGGCTTTAAATTATTTTAATTTGAGAGAATTTTAATTTCTATCCTATACATATATATTTAGAGAATAAAGGACATATGTCAAATTTTTGTTTTGGTCTCTGTTAAGAAAAAAGAGGATAAAATAAGTATTTAATGCTTGCTAGCTCCCAGTAGCTCTGTTTTGATAAACTTGCAGTTTCCATCCGTAAAAAAAGGGGGGAGCTATTGTGATTTCTTTTTGTTTCTCTCTTTCTTTTGTTTAAAAGAAAAGTCAATGATATTATACTTTTTCTCTGAGAAAGACAATTTTATCTACAGATTGACATTTTTTTTTTCCATTTTTTCATAAAAGGTTTAAATAATTCCTTTATTTTAATATTTTTTTTAAGTAACTTATTTTTTTAATGTGATAATTATACTATTTTAATTTCATTATTTTATTTACTTTGCATTTTATCTGTTTATGTGTGTCACATATGTTGTGACGATTTGGACGCCATAACACACAGGGTCACGCGACAGTAAAATGGTTAGTACAATAGAAACAGTTATCCCGATCTGCGTTGTGAAAAGATCTAATGGGATAATGTTATTTAATAAATTAGGAGAGAAGAAAATTTTGGAATAAAATTAATTTTGGCAATAACTCAAGGACGACTTAGTTAACGTTGAAATGGAAATATCGAACTTGTAGGTTGCATAGAGAAACGTCCAATTCTAATAATTCCAAAATATTAGATACCATAAATTATGAATATTATCTAAAAGGGAACAAAGAAGGAATTCAAAGGAAAGACATATAAGTATACATACATAAACAAACTTTATTTTCATTTATATAAAATTCATAACTCAAATATGATTTTTTATATCATAATAATCTTTTCAAATTATCTACTATTTTATCAGAATATAACATAGTTCCATTCTCATTAGAACAGCAAAACTTTCATCAAAATCATACTTTGTTACTTATTTTTTTTTATTAATTTATGTTATCTTATGCTTGCCCCTTTTGTTCACAGCACGATCCGATGATGGGGCTTTTGCCAAAATTTTAATCAAAATTTTATTTATGAAAAATAGTATTCCCGTTATCATTAAAATCTTTATCATAAACAATCATTAATATTCAATGACATAAGATTATGTACTTTAGTGGAAATTAAAAAAAAATTAGTTGCTTAATATTAAATGTACACATCATAAGAAAACATGAAAACAATAGCCACGAATATATATTGAAATAAATATAAGGAATTTCTGACCCAAATAGACTTCGATCTTTTCTGTAATCATCCAACTCATACAGTTCACTCATAGTTCATGGAATCCTAAACACAAGTAAGTTCATCGGGGCATAAAGTTCCTTTTTTTATATATATATAGTTCATGGGGATCTTTCACAAACCAATTTCACTTTCTTTCGGCACTCTGTGACGCATGAAAATTAGAGCTCCATCTCCACAATGTACACTTTCATAGGCGAAATCTGCTGATGTATCATATCTTCGTTGCGTTCGCATCTCATCACTAACCACTGAGCTTACATCTCCAAATCAGGTGAATACTTCTGTAAAACTCTGCATCAGTTAATTTCCCGGACAAAGACTTGTCTGCTCTCAGCGATCTTTGTCAATAGATCATGAGAAGGACAGGTCTACTCTCAGCATTAATTTTCATCATCATTTCCTTTTTTTCTGCATCAATCATTTTTTTTTTTTGTGACAAAGATTTGTCTGCTTTAAGCATTCATTTCAAGCGCTAAATTTTGTATTGTCCTTAAAATTTGCTGCGAAAGAACTTGGTGTAAAATTTTGAAGTATCTGGGTCGTCTTAGAGGAAGTCACATCTTAACAAAAATTATAGAACCTCTTGAGGACGAGACACAAGACTTAATAATCTTTTCTCATTCCTTCTTCCAAGATCCAATTTTTTTTTGGAGAGCTAAATTAACCCAGAGCTGTCGTTCTGATTGGAGGCTACTCTTGGTCCCTTATTGGTACTCTAGACATCCCTATCTATGGGCGTGCCAATTTATTTTTCACTGCATAGCATTAACTTAATTTTTGCCCCTTGCGTCAGGTTTCTCATGGGAATCACCACCCACGTTGAGTGTTGTAAAACCATCTTAATTGATAGAAAATTTATGGTTTCAACATCGTAAATTTTCTATTCTTTCGCTATACATTTACTGTCCATGTCTGGCGTCAGCAATGTTCTCTTTATCTGTAATTTCCTATTTTCTGTCTGGTCTTATTTGGGGAGTTTTATTTTATTACACTGTTTTTGCACATATAAATATTTACAATTCGAAATGTTTTATTTTCAATATTAATACAAAATAAATTCACAATTCATATTCCTTATTTTTTTCTAAACATACCAATACCAAACAACATATATATATATATATTTTTTTTACGCATTATATAATTATTCATTTTAATATACTTTAATTTTGGAGTATTTTTTATGTTATTTTAATTTATTGTATAAATTAATTACTAAAGAATTATTTTCCGAGAATTCAATTATTTTTAAATGTTATTGGATCGTGCGAAAATTATTTAATTAGTTAAATTAATAACAAGCCTTGTTGTGTAGATTTCTACACTACATTGCTTCTTCCCCCTTGTTTTTTTAAAAAAATAGTAATATGTACACCACAAAAATACACTTATAATGTTGAGTGTTGTAAAACCATCTTAATTGATAGAAAATTTATGGTTTCAACATCGTAAATTTTCTATTCTTTCGCTATACATTTACTGTCCATGTCTGGCGTCAGCAATGTACTCTTTGTCTGTAATTTCCTATTTTCTGTCTGGTCTTATTTGGGGAGTTTTATTTTATTACACTGTTTTTGCACATATAAATATTTACAATTCGAAATGTTTTATTTTCAATATTAATACAAAATAAATTCACAATTCATATTCCTTATTTTTTTCTAAACATACCAATACCAAACAACATATATATTTTTATTTTTTTTTACGCATTATATAATTATTCATTTTAATATACTTTAATTTTGGAGTATTTTTTATGTTATTTTAGTTTATTGTATAAATTAATTACTAAAGAATTATTTTCCGAGAATTCAATTATTTTTAAATGTTATTGGATCGTGCGAAAATTATTTAATTAGTTAAATTAATAACAAGCCTTGTTGTGTAGATTTCTACACTACAACATATATATATGTATGCAGAATCTGAGTAACCGTTTTGATTAGGGAATTTGTTTACAGTATGCGTTGACCATGTCCGTTAAACAAATTCCTATTAACATCATTCAATTTGATGGTGATCCGAATTTGCTTAAATTATTTTTTAATCAAATTAGGTCTGTGGCTGAAATTAACAAATACAGCCTTCAGACTACCATTGCTGTACTTGTAGGAAAATTAACTGGACCCGCACAAAAATTCTATGCTAAAAATCCAGAACTTCAAAAAATTAAAGATATAAATGCGCTTGAAAAATAATTTGCGGCATTTTTCTCACACCTAGTAAGTGTGTGGCTGGTGTTGAACTTCCGAGTTTATCTCTTCTGCCAGCAGAATCTATTAAAAATCTGGCACATTGTTAAATGTGTTAACCGCGACTATCTATGCAGACATTAACGATGAAAATGCTCGAACTAATGAAATTTTTGGAGGCTGTGCCAGCTAACATAAGAATTAAATGAAAAGAAGGGGGTATCAACGAGTATCGTGCTGCTGTTGAAAGAGCACATGTGTTACATGAAATTCTGCATAATGAAAAGATTCTACATTCATTGCTCTCTGTCAGTAAATCTCAAAATAACGTCGAAGAACAATTAAAGGAGCTGTATGAAAAAATAAACGTTTTAACACTTGCACCACCTGAATCCAAAACAGAAAAAGAAAAAAATGAGATTCAAGGTAGTCCAAAATATACCTCGAATGCAATGCGCTGTAGGAAAAATTTCAAAACGCGAAATTTCCCCAAACGTTTTTCCCCTCACAAATTTTCCACAAAGAAAAGTTGTGACATGCCAGCTATGTTTTCGGTCTGGCAACCAAGCCCAATCGTGTTTTAAATTGAAAAGATTTAACACGCAGATAAAGGGAATTTTAACAAACATAACAACTACCATGTTCAGGAAAACTAGAACACAGAGACACAATTTTTATGCTGATGATTTTGTGTCTCATCCATGTGACTTAACATCAGCAACATTCCCTATTGACCCTATATTACCAAAGATTTTTGACTAATAGCATTGGGAAGCCCATTCTGAAAAGTGACGTTCAATAATTTTGGCATCAAGTAGTTATTTAATTTGTTCCAAAGTACCATTTTGCAAAGATTGAGGAAGGGGGAATGGATGAGTTTTTATAGTAGACAATCAAAAACACAAAACATTCTGGACTCCGTGCTCCTGCAAGCTAATTTAAGGAGGCTCTGCGCTGAAGGTTATAGAAGCACTGGCGGAGGTTCTGGACATCAGAAGCCTGCGCAAGCTCAGAATCCAATCAGAGAGTTTAGACTCATTGCCAATGAGCGGATGAAAATTGTAGTCAAATGTTGCGCCGATGAAAAATGCGCGAAGCGAAGGCTTTAGAATAAATAAGAAAAAAAAAAACCATATTCGAAATGATCTTGCGTCTCGGTTTTAGCATTGCGAAACGGAACAGCTTTGAGAAAAATTTTTATGAAGGGAAAAATGCTTTTTAGATTAGAATTTCGAATAAAGTACATATTAAAATAAGCGTTTTAAAAGAAAGTGAATTTAAATAGAAATAATAAATAAGATATTTTTCCCCTCACTGACAATCCCGTGTTAATATTTTCACTAAGCTCCAGGTTTCACTGCAATACAAGCAATATTTAAAGTAATATAATTCTATTTATTTAATGTATTTTTAATACATAGAACAATGATTAATAACTCCAAGGATTGCATTCAAATTCGTTATTAAGCTTTTTTTATAAAGTGTTCAAAGAATCTTTTTTTTTTTTTTTTTTTTTTTTTTTTTTTTTTTTTTTTTTGCATTTAAAACAAAATGCAGAGAAAACAACATTACAATTTTGCCCTTTTCCAAGACAGTCGGAGGGTTAAGAAACAGGAAATTATTGAACGTGATGAAAATTTAGAATAATTTAAGAAAGTATTGGAAATTAAAATTTGTGTAATATTTATATGTAGGATTTATGCAAATAACATAACTGGGAAATGTAATGAAAAGTGAGTCCAATATTAAGAAACGACAAATTAAAAAACTCTTTAAAACGTAAAAAAAAAATATAATATACGAAATGAAAAATGTATAAAAATAATTTGTACGTTAATGGTAATTTCTACTATTCTTATTATTTCAAATTACCGTATAAAATAGAACTGAATTCTTATGTACATGTCGTAAACTTGAATCTTTATAAAATCATTCTATAACACTTCTAACAGTATTCCTTGGAATCTCCTGAGGAGTGATAGTAAAGGAGTCCTAAGGGGAATAACTCCAGAGGATTCAATAAAGCAGACATTTTTGATTCCTAAGGGGTTCTCGTGACAAAATTTTACATACTTCAAGCTACCTGGAGGAATGTTCTGTTTGAAACGAAATCATGTGAATTTTCAGAAGTATTCAAACGGGCACAATGTGCAATCTTTAAATTTGGGCTACTTTGTATGATTTTGCATGAACAATTTATTAAACATTACAGATTTTCAGAAAATTTTATTAATAATTTTCATAACAAAATATGAACATTTTATAAATTCTAAATTATTATGAATGATCTTTTGATGATATTTTTGAAAGAGGAAGACACATTTATATTTTATATATGTTTAAAAATCCTTTTGGAGGACTACATAAAAACGCATTTTTATGAGTAAATGAAACAAATTAAAATTTTAGATGTATAAATTTGAACGTTCGCTTTTTTTAAAACTACATCCATGAAAATTTACTATTATATTTTGAAAATGTTAGTTTAAACATATTTTATTTTTTGAGTATTCCGGTAACCATATACGTTTCATGTGATTTTCTTTTATTATCTGAACAACTTTCCAAAAAGTACAACATAACCAATTATATTAATGAACATTTTTTCTTTCATTTTAGATATTCTATCCAAAAGTGAATGATTTCAAATCTTCGTATTTAGAATGAAAGTTTGTAACTATTCAGTGGAAAATACAGACATTCATATACTCTTGTAACCACAATAATTACATAAAAGAAATGAATAACTTCCAGACAAATTGAAATTGAAATTTTTTCTTTGTTTTTTTCATTATTTTGAGAATATTTTAAAGTCGCTGATAAATGGAAGCTATTTTGTAGCTTTTCTGAAAAAAGATCCCAACACACAAGGTAGAACAGCCAATAATGTAACAATGCTTAAAAATTTAGGAAAGCCATTCAATGCGTAAAAGAGGAAAATATTTGATTAATTTTAGCAAAATTATTGTAATTAATAAACAAATCATATGGGTCCTAGTTGAAAAATATAGCAAGCGAGAAGTTGAGTCAGGCACATTTCGTTTTATCTATAAATTCTCTGCCATCTGAGCTATCCTGGACAAATCTGGTTCAAATCATTGCCTGTAAATGTTTTTATTTAAATGAAAGATAAAACTCAAAATGATTCTTTTACCAATTAGAATAATTGTGTTAAAATTAAGTATAATTACGTATCCGACGTTAACTCGGAGTTCCATTATCTGCAATTTATTCTGTTCAGCTATTTCTGATAAAAGATCAGATGCATAATTAAATGGTTGAGAGAGTGCATTATGCCAGCCCGATTTGTCCAAGAAAGATCAGTGTACAGAGGAATGGAAGTTTAAGCCAATAATACCTGGTTCAATTACTGAACCTGGTGCTTTTTTGCCCAGAAGAAAAATTACAACACTTATAATGTAGATAATAGGTGTTGCCCTCTCCATCTGTCGTAAACCATTTATATAAATCTAATCTAAAGTCAGCGCTTGTCTACATAGAAATTTTTTCAAAAGAAGTATTTTATATTCGTTAAGATTTGCTTCTTTTAGGTATTCAATGAGGCATTGTTATTTTTGTAATCTTGAATGGCGCAAAATGCTATTAATGTTTCACGTCTTTACCTTTGACTAAATAAATTTTCCTATTCCACATTTTTCGTTAATACCGCGCCCTTATCTTAGACGCTCTCCCTGATTTGTGTAAATAAAATAAAACATTTCAAACATACCTTATTATATTAAAAGTAAGTATTTTTGTTAATTCTCTTATAGGGTAATTCCGGGATTTATGCCGCACTTTTTCTGAATTTGTGTATAAAGTCCCATTGTGGACATAAAAAAAAAAAAAAAAAAAAAAAAAAAAAAAAACATTCTCTGCATGTCAAATATAACGCAAGACAAAAAAATTCAAAAGAAATTATTAATATATTTTAACAATTTTTTTCTAAAACATTATACTGCGGCGCGTCACCCGTACTTTCAGGCTGAGACGCCGCACTTGTGCGGTAGTTATGCCGCGCTTGTAATAAGAACAGAATGAAGTTATAAGTAAAATATTAAAAGAATATTCATATTTGGACTATAATTATGGATGTAATAACAAAATTAAACTAAATGAGTACAATGAAACGTATAATTAGATTCAAATTAATACTTGTTGCGGACTGTTACTTTCAAACTATATAAGCTACAGATATATAAAGAAAAACAAATATGCGATTCTTTAAATTCTTCATGCTCAATCCAAAAATCTATATATATGTATCATATTTTGGTTACTTATTTTTTTGCACTAGAAAAACTGTTTAAAAATTTTGATTTTTTTTTTTTTTTTTTTCTTTTAGTGCTAAAAAAAATTAATATAAATCTGTGAATATATTTTGGTTTGAATTTAGAAGTAGGTGTGTTATGATATTATTTTGTTCAAAAACTGCTTTCAATAAGAATACTTTAGAGTTTTATCATGTTTGCAGCAGTTAATGATTTTAACTGACGTATTAGTGAGATGAATTTTTTAATCTAAAATTTAAAAAGTAGTTTTTTATATAGAGCATTTATTTTCATGGATGATATAACTGAGACAGGGTTCACTATTAAATTTAGCGACATATTTTTTTAGATTAAATTTTAATTGTTATTTCAGCAACAACGTAAAATAAATGTATTAGTAAGGGAAAAGAAAAAAAAGTAAAATTCTGTTTACATAATTTATTTGTTGACCCTTTCGGGACCGGTGACTTTAACACAAATTTTATTCGGTTGGTACCACTTTTTTTAAAGAAGTTACCTTTATTTAAATAATCATGAAAATGCTCTAATTAAACAAAGGAAATATTACTTTTCTTTTTTACTGGTGCCAGAAACAAATTTTGTAAGCTCTTTATGAAGGTGCTTATATGCACCTAGGGTCCCGAATGGGTTAAGAGATTGACTTCAATCTACAGAAAAGGTGTCGAAAAAGTACAGTCTTTATGTAACTACATTTAAACACACGATGCAACGAAGCCAATTACACTTCCTCTTTTTTGGAGTAGTTTGCAAAGAAAGTCTGAATTACGCGTAGTACAATTTTTCATTATTATCATTTTGACTTGCATCTTTCTTGTCCTTCTTACTTTTTATTTTTTCCCTTTTCTCCTTTCGTTTTAGTAAACTTGATAACATGCCTAACATGGTTAGTCTGTGCAAAAATAAAAGGAAAAGTTAATAACACTTAAATATCCCGTACAAAAGAAACTGCGGCATGTATACTGGAATAGCAGTGCGGCATGTATTGCATTTTGCATGGTGCAAACGTCGGCAACCGCAGTTACCTGCCATCGCTAAGGGGAAGGGCGTAATCATGCACACAGTACTGTATACAAAAGCTACACTTAGTTGTGACTTCGAAATGATGCATGCATTTAGTATTTAGTGTATGAAAAGTATTTAAACATAACGTGTTTAAAAGTTTGGACAGTGAAATCATGCATTTACGTCAAATTAAGGATTGTACTTCTACAAGTAAACATCGAAATGGGATTCCCGCTAAACACTGGTTAAAAGAATCTCATTGCGCACCTATACTGTGCGTTTGGCGACCATCTATCGATAATTAGAAGAAATAGAAGGGGTGCGGCGTGTATCTCGTATGCGGCGACTCTCCTAGAGTTAGCCTATATAAAATTTGTGCATTCTTTGAAAAAAAAAATTATAATTATTTTAAATTGTAAGAGTTATTCCGAAGTATCCACAGTATCCGCATTCTACTGCTTTTTAATTTCATAATTTCAGATATAAAAGAAGTGACATCCGATTTTATTCATCGAAAAATTGCTAGAGCCGCTAATTCAGTGTATGAAAGCAATGCTGCTTAAAAAAAACAAGATTTAAAAATATATTTAAATATTTATAGTAGATATTACGTAATCAAATATGACTTTAGTTGTGTATTTCACGCGCACATTGTCTATCATTTTCACCCCGTCGACGAACTCAAAATAATAAAAAAAAAAATGTTTGATGGCACACAGATGTATGTTTGGCAAACAGATGCAAAAAGCTTTTTATAATTCAACAATCAGTTTACGATCGAAAAAGGAAGGTGCAGACGCCTAATGAATAATAATAATATATGTGTTTATAATCAAGTACCTTTGTCTTCATGACTTTAAAGTTTGTTCAAGGAAGCGTTTTTCATATAAATTTGATTAAATTTAACGATAGAGTTCCCGAATAGAAATAACGATAGAGTCCCCAAAATTTGTTTTTCATCTAATTGTACTAATTCAATCCCCTCACAGAAGAGAAATGTAAAGGCAATTCGACCTTTATTAACTTTCTATCATAGTAATTATTAAATCTTATATTATAATGCGAGCAAAAATTGTATGTTGTGTGTGAATGTGTATGTAAATTTTATTTTAAAAACGGTTCTAACGATTTTGACTAAATTTCGTATTTTACCATTTTCGGGCACGAAATGATCATTGTGTTAGCCCCTGTGTTCGAGAAAATTCGATTAGTGTGTCACTTTGAGTCATAATGTGTCAGGGTCAAGCTAATTATATCTGAAAAACGGCTCTATCGATTATGACTAAATTTTATATCCAACTGTTTATGGACACAAGAAAACTACTGGGCTATGTCAGAGTGTTCAAGAAATTTCGATTAGTGGGTCATTTATGGGTAATTTCGGGTCAAGCTAATTGCATTAAAAAACGACTCTAACAATTTTGACTAAATTTTGTAACCTACTGTTTTGGATTACGAGAAGACCAATGGGCTAATTCACATGCTAGAAAAATTTCGATTAGTGGGTTATTTTTGGGCCACTGTAGGCCAAGCTAAGTTTATCTAGAAAACTGCTTTAACGATTTTGACGAAAACTTATATTCTATCGTTTTCGGGCACGAGAATACCATTGGGGAAAGTTGCATGTTCAGGAAAATTCGATTAGTGGGCCATTTTGGATCACAATGGGTCAGGTGTGAAGGTAATTGAATCTAAAAAATGGCTCAAATATTTTGACAAAATTTTGTAATATACCACTTCTGGGGTTGAGATGACCATTGGGCCAAGTCACATGTTCGAGAAAATTCAATTTGTAGGTCTTTTTTGGGACACTGTGTGTCAAGCTAATTGTATCTAAAAAGCGACTCAAACAATTTTTACAAAATTTCGTATTATACCGTTTCTGAGCATGAGAAGATGATTGTGCAAAGTCTCAAGTTCGAGAAATTTCGATTAGTGGGACATTTTTGTGTCACTGTGGGTCAAACAAAGTGTATCTATAAAACGGCTCAAAACATTTTGACAAAATTTTGTATTATATCGTTTCTCAGCATAAGACCATTGGGCTAAGTCCCATGCTCGAGAAAATTCGATTTGTTGGTCATTTTCGGGTATTTGTGGGTCAAGCTAGTTGCATCTAAAAAAACGGCTCAATTAATTTTGACAAAATTTTTATTACATTGTTTTTCCCAGCACGAGAAGACCTTTGGGATAAGTCAAACGTTCGATAAATTTAGATTAGTGGGTCCCTTTTGGGTTACCGTGGATCAAACTATTTTTTCTATAAAACGACATTAACGGTTTTGACTAAATTTTGTATTCTATCGTTTCCGGGTTCGAGAAGTGCATTGGTTAGGTCGCATGTTCGAAAAAATTCTGTTAGTGAGTCATTTTGGATCACCAAGTCTCAGGATCATGTCAATTGTATCTAATCAGCAAAAATGATACAGTGAGAATAAAATATCGAATTGACACAACACTAATTTTAACAGAGCTTAGCTCGGTCATCCCTGCTAGTAGATATTTAACTGGGAAAATTTTGTTCACAAAAGATTTATGATTATGCAAGGAAGAAAATCCACCTTAATTTTTATCGATTAATTGTGTATTATATATGACATAGGAAAATCAATTAGCCCTTGAAACATATAGCCGCAGATGTACAGAAACGTATAATATCAATATATTTCAAATTTTTGGTAGAATTCGTAGTATGTAATTTTAATTATAGTATCTGTCTCGTGAGTTTAGTAATATTAACAGAAATTGTATAATGTAATTTTCCCCTCGACAAAGATCCCCCTCCGCCATTCTTGGTTTGTGCATATTTGGAT
Source organism: Maratus speciosus (assembly GCA_963932465.1). NCBI lineage: Eukaryota > Metazoa > Arthropoda > Arachnida > Araneae > Salticidae > Maratus > Maratus speciosus. The sequence continues at coordinate 53,019,325 of OZ010795.1, forward strand.
GAACTTCTATTTTCAGTAACCGAGTCTTCTATCATGTTTATATACGTACATTTGTTTGACTGAATTTAACTGACCAGTTAATAAATTTACGACTCCACTTACAACGTAGGAACAAAACAGAAAATCGCGATTTGTTTCTAATCAAGTATACATAACACAGATGTTGAGTATGTTTTGCAAATTAGCATAAAACGAATACAAGAAATAAATTTCATAATACATCGCAAGCATGTGCAATTTTCTTTAAGGCTATACGATACCATAACATGGTTATACAGCAACAACCCATTCAACTTTTGTTTTGGTTTTTCTTTGTTGCAGCGTTTCCGACACTTACGATTTTACCAAGAACATCTCTAAGATTATGAATGTATCATCTATATGCATACATATACTCCAAATATATATAAGTGTAATATATCTACATATTCGTAATATCTACTTTTTGCTCTTACGTGTCGTACATAGTACCTCATGTACCTATTATACACATGTTTGACGTAATAGAGGACTAAATATTATGCATGTCTTTTAATTTGGCGATAGATCTTGCTCGCTTGTCAATTCATTTTTGGGGGCCTATATAACAAACAAGTACATTTTTTTTTAATGTTTAGGAAAGTAAAATATATTTAAAAGATAAATTTGTTTTTTATTTCAGACACAGATGGAGGCGTGTTTCAATTCTCATTATAGTCAGTAGATAATAACGAGACTATCTTTCCTTTATAATGAAGAGAATAATAAAAGAAAGTTGTATAATATTGTTTTTGCATTTAAGGGGACAAGGGACCTTAAAATCCTTTAAAATATATATATTTTTTTTTTTGTAAATTTCACCTAATTATTATTTAAGGGTACTTTATGCATTATAGCATGCATTTATCACAAAAAAAAATATTTTTATGAAAAAAATGTAATTTTTCATAAGATTACACTTAGAAATCTTCGGAATGTCGCTTGCGCATTCCATGTCAATCAAAATCCCCAAAATTTTTTATAAAAGTATGTTTTATATATATAAATAAAATAGAGCATCGAATTTTATATATTTGAATTTAAAGGTTAAAAAAAAATATAAACATTTTGAAATTTTTTCGAAAAAATTTCAAAATTTTCAATTTTTTTTAAACCTTTAAATTCAAATATATAAAATTCGATGCTCTATTTTATTTATGTATATAAACCACACTTTTATTAAAAATATTGGGGATTTTCATTGATATGGAATACGCAGGGGGCATTTCGAAGATTTCTAAGACAACGCGTAAAATTCCATTTTTTTCATAAAAATAATTTTTTCTAATTTGTTTTGTGATAAATGTATGCCATAATGCATATAGTGTACATTTGAGTAATATTTAAGATAAAATTTACAAAAAAAAAAAAAAATGAAAAATGTTGAAATTTTTTCAAAAAAATTTCAAAATTTTTATTTTTTTTAACCTTTAAATTCAAATATATAAAATTCGATGCTCTGTTTTATTTTTATATATAAATCAAATTTTTATAAAAAATATTGGGGATTTTCATTGATAAGGAACGCGCAGGGGGCATTTCGAAGATTTCTAAGACGACGCGTAAAATTCCATTTTTTTCTCAAAAATAATTTTTTTTTAATTTTTTTGTGATAAATGCATGCCATAATGCATATAATGTACCCTTGGATAATATTTAAAATGAAATTTACAAAAAATAAATTTAAAAAAATGAAAAATTTGGAAATTTGGAAATTTTTTCGAAAATTTTTTAAAAATTTTCATTTTTTTTAATTTTAAATTCAAATATATAAAATTCGATGCTCTATTTTATTTATATATATAAAACAGACTTTTATAAAAAATATTGGGGATTTTCATTGATATGGAATGCGCAAGTGACATTTCGAAGATTTCTAAGACAACACGTAAAATTCAATTTTTTTTCTCAAAAATAATTTTTTTTTATTTATTTTTTTTGTGATAAATGCATGCTATAATGCATATAATGTACCCTTGAATAATATTTAAGGTGAAATTTACAAAAAAAAAATTTAAAAAAAATATTTTAAGGTCCCTTGTCCCCTTAAAGGAAAATTAAATTTCGTTAAATAATTAACGTAAATAAACATGATAGAAGACTGCCGTTAGTTACTGAAAACAGAAGCTCATCCAAGATATGCACAGACCAAAAGCAAGTATGTATTGTAGGTGTACTTTACTTTTAATGTGTTTTTATAACGTCTTTTAAGCAAATAAATATTTCAATATTGTGATATGGTTAAATAATTAGTTTCATTTAAAAACTGCAAGATATAAATTTACTAGATTTAAACAAATACTACTTATATGACAGAAAACAAATTGATAAATTCTTTAAAAAAAACTAAATCGTGCTCGAAGACTATTAAGTTCATTTAATTAAATTATAGCATCTGTGGAACGATTTACGGCAAGGAAAAGTGAAAAAAAATGTTCTTGTATAATATGAAATTGAATTTTTAATACATTTAACAGTTTACTATCTTAGAAATCTTCATAAATAGGTGTGGTTTAAAGAAACCATATTGTGTTATTGCGATCAAAAATATTTAAACATCATTTTGAATTCAACATTTCCTAGGTAAAAAAAAAAAAAAAAAAAAAAGTTTGGTAAAAAAATTATGGATTGCTTACAATTAGTGCGTAAATTAAATATTTTTCAATATATCAAAAATATCCACATTTTTTAAAAATTTATCTACATTTTTTATGCAAAAAAGTGTTATCAAAATCTAAGCACACTTTCTACATAAAACAAGTGTATAATCTATATTTGCAAATATTTTTCATTTTTCATTCGCAAAAGAATTTCTATATCAAATTTTGAAAGATTTAGAAATTAAACTCCATTTCGGAGCTACGGGACGAAACCACTGTCGCTAAAACGATAAGTGCCTAGTTTCAATTTCATTTAGATTTTAATTATTTTAATGCTAATAATGCTAATAAAAATGCATCTATTTGTCGAATTATTAAAAAAAAGGTTGCATAATACTTTAATACCAACACTGTAAATAATAATAATAATAATAATAATCTGAGTTACTAAAGTTTTCCTAGGAAACTGGGATTCCTAGAACTTTTTATGTAACAGTTACACTTTTGCACCAAAAATCAAAAAATCTGTAAGGTTACTAAGATTCTTTTAGGAAACTGGGATGCCAAGAACTTTTCATGTAACTGCAACCATGGTTACAGATAAAATTTTAGTAAGATTACTGTAATTGTAGCAGATTCATTTGTAAAACTACAGATTTCTGTAGCTTTACAACAATATGTTTTGTAGGTTTACAGCTTTTTTTGTGCAGTTACACATGCAAGTTTAGTAAGCATGTAACTTTACATCTGTAGAATTACAGATTTTTTTTTTTTTTTTTTTTTTTTTTTTTTTTTTTACATCTTAAAGCAGAATGAGGTGCTCTGATTTTTTGTGACATTATTACATATATTTATTTATTTATTTATATATACAGGGGGTCCCACAGGGTACGCAGCGTCTGATTTGTACCGATTCGGATAGAGCATGTCAAATGAGTATTTTGAATGGTAACATGTGGGGTCCCCGAATATTGCGTGATAGTGTAAGTGAGGTGTGAAGCTTGTCATATCAAAAACAGAACAAATGAGTTAAAAAAACCCAAAAAATCACGCCATATTCGGGGACCCCGCATGTTACCATTCAAAATACTCATATTAACGTGCTCTATGCGAATCTGTACAAATCAGACGCTGCGTACCCTGTGTGACACCTTGTATATATATATGCAGCATATGCCAAAATTACAAGCACATTTTAAAATTTGAATTCTTCTGAAAATTTTTAAACATCATACAGTGAATATCCTATGAGGGGCTCACAGTCATAGTAGACCAAATCCATTTCCAAAAGAATTGAGATAGTCCATTTTGAAAGTGCATAAAATCTATTTTATTAACTGACACAGTAATCCAAGTCTGTAAACCGATGACATATATGAGCAAGTATGTGAAAACAGACTTGATATGACACATACTTGTATGTGAAAACAGACAGAATAAAACAGATTTTATTCACCTTCTCAATAGACTGTCATTTTTTTTTTCAAAATGGACTTAGTCTACTATGGTTCACTGTAAAAAAAAATTTGTAAAGTTACTAAAGTTTTTCTAGGAAACTGGGATTCCAGGAACATTTTATGTAACGGCAACAACAAAAATTCCTGTAACAGACGCTGTTACAGGAATTTTTCTTGTTGTCGTTACATAAAAAGTTCATGGAATCCCAGTTTCCTAGAAAAACTTTAGTAACTTCACAGATTTTTTTTTACAGTGTTGTGCCCTCATATATCAAATCAAAAGAAATTTAACTAAATTCAACACAAACATACATTATATATTTGAATAAGAAATGATGTTATTTATTGAAAACACAACTTAAGTTGAAAATCCCCGTGCGATTATGATGTCCCTTTACTTTAAATATTTCGTTGGACATCTTATTTTTTCTTCACGACAGCAGCTCAGAGAAGGGAAATTCAGACAAACAGTGCTTTGATATATTCATTCTTTAGTATATAGTGACATGAGGCAACACAATCCTCGATAAATTTCCTTTTATTGGATGCACCCGATATGTAACCCGATATTTTCATACCTAGCAATAAATCTTCTACTGGGCTCAGATTTTGTCTGTTTACTGGAGCCACAAGCACCTGTCTGTCATTCTTCGTTATCTTTTTCTTGGTTAAGTGTGGTTCGAAGATCAAGCTTGATGATAAAAAATGGGAAATTACCTGGAAACGGATTTCTGATTTAAGGTAGACGTTTTGGTTGTATGATTGTATCAATGCACTTTCTGCTGTTCAGTGTGTCATCTATGACATGAAAAATTTCTCATTTTCGTTGACAAATTTTACTCAATAAGGAATTTAGTAATCTGATCTCAAAATGTCTAAACCGACTGTAAATCATTACTTAAGAGTCTATATTAAGCTTCAGTAGCAATTTAGTATTTATTATCAAAGGCCATAATTTAAAATCCTAACAATACGCAAATAGGAATTTTACGAAATTTAAAATTCAAATACTTCCTGTATTCAACATTATGAACATTGACAAAATAAACTGCTCCACGGAAAAGCGTTTTATGATGATATACTAGAATAAACATTATGTAGAGCAGAAATTATTATTATAAAATAATGTTTTATTTAACAATTTTCAGTAGAGTCTTCAATCTGAAAAGATATCAGCTCACTATAATAATATTTAAATATCTTAAATGTTCAAATTAATTTTGAGTAATTTAAACTGAATTTTATTTATTAGCTTTCAAAATACAAAATGTAAAATTTTAAATACATTCTACTACAAATCTTTATGAAAATTATTCACCTGAACTAATCCTGATAAACTATGAAAATGCCATTCTTAAACGTTACGTGATACAGAAATTATTGCAATTAGAGGAAAAAACTGCCTCTTTAATCTGCAAATACCATCACGCTAATATATTAATCAATATTTTTGCTGAATATATAGTAAAATTAGTACCGTATACTGTAAAACCTTTGATTTTCCAGGATATTACAAACAGATAGTTTCATACAATACATCTTATTAAACATCTCAAAATATTGAAAAAAAAAATTAGAACGCATTATCATATATTTCCTCAAACTATAATATTTGAAATATCTGTTAACAAGTAAAATTTAAAGGCAGAAGATTTAAAGTTGTTTTCCACTATATATTGTACATATAAAATAAATGAAAATTCTATGAAAGACTATTAAATAAATTCTTTTCAATGTAGTATGTGTTGCCGACAAAGGCACTGTGTGGTTCCTCAGAGAAGTTATTATGAAAAAAATTAATTCAGAAATTTACTTATTTTACACTGCAAATAGAGGCGTCTTAAATTAAGACACATATGTGACTGAAAAAGTTATTCAGACACTTAAGTGTCTAAATTTGAAATTTCAGACATCACAGGTGTCTAAATTTTAGACACATAAGTGTCTTACTATGATCATGGCATAAATGAACTGATAAACATGTCTGAAAAATGGCGATATGTCTGAAATTAAGACATTTAGAAATTTAGACACTTAAGTGTCTAAATGCGATACAATTGTATCATATGTGTGATGACTGTATGTATAACTGTATTGCAATATGTATGCCAGCACCACCAGAAAATTGTTTTCGAATGGATAACAGATGTTTAAAATATTTTTATCCATTAAATTTGGTATTTTATATATTTTTAAAAAAAGTAATTTGTTTAGATTATGGGACGTCTGGAAAATTGAAATAGTTAGCTTACTAAAGTTTTGGGACTTAGTTATTTTTGGCGCAATAAATAAATCAGTAATTGCTTTTCATGAAAAATATTTATTTTCAAAAATTACTCGCAATCATGGACGTACGCACGTATGTCCAAGGAAGAGCCACACCCTCCCGTTAAATACTAAGAGATGTACCGGTGGAAAGAAATTTAGGGAGGGACAAGATTTTGGAATAGTTGGGTCTGGGGTCAACAGCGTAATCCGCTTTTCTAAAATGCAGAACATAAACATGAAATAGGCAAACTAAGAATATTTTGACAGAACTCCTCGGGCAAGAAATGTTTAAAGATACAAACATAAAAATAAATATAAAAATTAATCGTTCAAAAATAAGTTTCAAACGACATTTTTGAAAATAAAACTTTTTTTTTTCTCAATGGACTCTTCCCCTCCACCCCCCCCCCCCCCGACACACACACACCGTTTTGAGATAAATTTGAAATATATCAATATCAAAAGAAGAAAAGAATTAAAATTGTCTTCTACGAAGTGTTCAAAGGAAGGTGGATTTCTCTGAAGTAAAATGTTTAGTAACATTTTCCTTAACGTAAAATTATTCTATAGCCATTTATAAGAAAAGAAATATCATATATTTTTAATTATCAGACATAAAGAAAGCATAATTGATTAAATTTCACTATACTGGGAGGGAGAATGTATCCACCAGGGGGCACTGTAGTTGCGCATGCGTTTCAGATGTCTTTCGTTAGAACGTACGTTGTAGTAACTGAAAGTTTGTTTTATGTACGCGTATTTATTTTTTTGCGAAATTTCAAGTTCTGTGATTTTAAGTCGTATTCACTTAGTTTATTTATGTATTGAATATATACATCTGACTTACGTGCTTGACACCCAATGACTCTTATAAGCTGTCGTCGATATAATTCGGGATAGAGACAACACTTGAAGATTACATCCGGGAACTCTACAAAGTGTGTGGCAAGGTGTGTGTGGTGTGAAACGTACTTAGTGTTAATTTGTATCGAGATTTAGTGTTATTGTACTTCGTCTTTATAAAAGCTGGTAAAAAAGAACTTTTGTCTGGCGGAGTATATTTTGAGGATGGAGCATTTCATTCTCTGAGTATGCTTAGTCGGATGTATTAACGTCTTCCCTTCTAAAAAGATGCAAGTCTTTGTTCCTCACTGTAATAGTTTTTAAAATTTCAAATCAAGGAATTTATCTTACTTCTTGCAACAGGATTAAAGTAAGTGTCACAATTTTTCTTTTTAGTACTAAATTTAGTGTTCTTTTTTATGATTTTCTAAATAGCACTGATCAAAATCTTGCATAAAATGGTATTAGTTTTGAATCTGTTTGCAAAAAGCCCGGTAATTCTAGAAGTATATATTTTTTAACTTATGACGTTGCCTTTTATTACAAATTATATATTTTAAATTCTCATATGTTTCCCCTAATTTAAAGTAATAATATCACATTTTAAGTTAAATTCATTCTCTTGTTTTCCATGGGAGTTCTTAGTTTCAATTCTTATCTGTTTCAATTCTAATTCTTATCTATCACTAAACGACCACAATGATATAAAGAAAAAAAAAGCTTTGAAAGATTTCCTAATGCTTTCTTACTTCCTACATAGGGATTACAATCCCGTATCCTGGGATTCCGGGATTCCGCTCTATTTTTAATCCCGAAAATCCCGGGATTTTTTCTGTCAAATCCCGGGATTTTCGGAGGTTTTTTTTTTTTTTTTTTTTTTTTTTTTTTTTTTTTTTTTTTTTTTAACAGAACAATATTCAACTGAAATAATAAAAAATATATATATTTATAGACTTTTGCTTTTGGAATAAAAATCAATTTTTATAAATTTATGTATATATGTATCATTGAAAAAGAATGTATATCTCGAGTATTTTTTACATATATTTATAAGCGATTAAACATTTTAACGTGTAAATCTGTTGACCTGCTAACAGACGTCACAGCGATGAGTCAGGAAAAACGAAATCATTTCTTTATTTCGAATTCGCTGCGTGTAGAAAGATCTTTCATTCCATGAGTCATTTTGAGATTAACGTTTACTGATAAGCAATTGTTTCTTTTCGTGCTTTTAAATTTATTTTTCTTTGAAGATATCTAATGAAAAGGATTTTCTATCGTAGAATTGTAATCTTTAATTACATGGTTATGAGAATAATGTAAAATTTAATTTGTCATAATAATTACTTTTTAATATTGTAAATATTTAGTCATTCAAAAACTTTTTTAACAGGAAATAAAAGGAAGTATGTAGAAGATAAAACATAAACTTATACGAATAATACAAAAATGACAGATGTTAGGATATATATTTAAGACAAAAGAAGTTTGGAGACTATAAGTTATTTTTTCTTCGTGTTATTAATATAGAATATTTATTTTTATTGATAGTTGAATAGCCTTTGTGGTTACCCTCTGATCTACATAAAAACTTGCCCATGTGGAAATATAAATTTTTTTAATCTAATTTTTAAATGATAAGGATTTTATTTATTTATTTTTTTTTTTTTTTTCTGGGAGGGGGTCGGAATTTCTTTGAAATTTTCGCAAAGCTGATATCTTAAATCTTGCACTGAGTATAATTAAAGTTTTGAAGTTTTATAGTAGGACAAGATTAAAAACCCAATATATATTTAACAAAATACAGAAGTAATTTTTTTCTCAATGTTATTAAAGTAGAATATTTATTTTTTTATTCATAGTTAAATAGCTTTTGTGATTATCATCTGATGCATATGTAAAAGTGCCTATGTGGCAATATAATTTTTAAAAAATCTAATTTTAAAATTATGAATTTTCATTTTTTTCTTGGGGGGGGGGGGATTTACTTGCAATTTTCTTACATGTGATATTTTAAATGTTTTTCGACATTCAACCGCCGAGTATATTAAATATTTTGAACTTTTAGAGTGGGAAAAGATTATAAAATATATATGCATATATTTATCCGTGTACCTTAATAGAGACACTGCGGGGCAGCTGAATTTGCCCGATAATCGAAGATGTCTGCTTTTGTGAGGTAAAAAAATATACAAATATCTATGCCTTGCGGATTAAAAAGGTATTCGCTAAATAGAGGTGTCCGCTATTCGGGAATGTCTATTAACATCCACAACGGATACTCCCGAATACCGGACATCTCAATTTAGATAACAATAATGCAGGGTTGCATTTTTTTCAAAAGAACTTCTTGATTAAAGCATGGGCATACTGGGCAGTGCCCCCCCCCCCTACGATTTTAGTGCCACCAAATTTGATGTGCAATATTTGTAAAGCTTATATTTTAAATCTGTTTCGAAATTGTACTGATTATAATCAATATTTTGACCTTTCAAAGTAAAATAAGATTTTAAAAAAATCTTAATATTTAAATAAATATTTTTTGTTTTAATTTTGTTCTACTCCTGAAGTTCAAAATATTGATTATAATAAATACAATGTGGTAAAAGATTTAAATTATCATCTTAACGAAAATTGCATACCAAAATTAGGAGCACAGAAGAAAATCAGGCTGTATGGGTGTGGAGGGGGCAGGACCACAGCCAAATATTTTTTCAGGATTCAACGTGGTCAAACATGGCTACGTATGATGCTTACAAAAAATGGGTGCGATTCAGACGTTTGAAGTGTCTGAAATTCAGACGCAAAAAGTGTCTAAAAAAATTCAGACATTTTAAAATGTCTGAAAATTGAACACTCCGTTTCAGACATTTTAATTTGCAGTGTAGATTAATTAGAATGCTTAAGGAAATTTTTATATTAATTAAATCATTTAATAAATATTAATATGAATTTACTATAATACTATAAAAATGCATTATATAATCATCTCTATATATGAGATATATTTATATAGGAATTTTGAAAAGTTATATTAATTTAATATGTATATTTTTAATAAAATATTATATATATATATATATATATATATATATATATATATATATATATATATATATATATATATATACATATATATATAATATTATGTCCTTTCAAACTGAACAATCCTCCAGGTAGCCAGAAATATGTAAAATATTGTCAGGAAAACCCCCTTAAGAACTAGAAATATCCGCTTTATTGAATTCTCAGGAGTTTCTCAGCACTTCATTTCTATTACTCCTCAGGAGATTCCCATGAATGTTTTTAGAAATATTGTAGAATGAAATTATAATGCTTCATGTTTACGACATATACATTAGAATTTGCTTCTATTTTATATGATTATTTGAAATAATATAAATTGAAGAAAGTAACATTAACATGCAAAATATAATTATTATTATTTTTTTAATTTAGTATTTTAATTTGTTTGCTTGTTCAATTTGGTTAAAGAACTTTTAAATTGTTGTTTCTTAATATTGGGCCCACTTTTCATTACACTTCCAAGTTATGTTATTTGCTTAAATCCTATATATATATATATATATAATATAATATATGTATAATATAATATTTTTAATATGTATAATTAAATGTATATTTTAATAGTATGTAAGTTTTTGTAATTAATTTAAAAATATAGCCATTAGAATAGCATAGCACCTCAATATCGTTCAGTTATCTCATATTTAATAGAACTTACTAAACAATGTGATGCACAAAACTTTTTGAACAGAAACAAAAATAAATAAATAGATATAAAAAAAAATCATCATAATGCAATTAAGGTATTCAATGATGGAACAAAACGTCATAAAAAATATTTTTTAAATCACAACATTTTAGACTTCGCTTTCCAAAATGTTTTTTTTTTTTTTTTTTTTTTTTCTAAAATGCGTTGTCTGAAATTCTTTTTATTATTTGTATCAAGTCATCATAAACTACTTTTGTTCCGTGCACCATAAAAATAACTCTAGAAAATAGTAAATAATTTAGGTATCTAAAGAAAAATGAGAATAAGATATATTAAAATGGAGTATGAAGGGAAAATGCATTTATTTGTGATACTAATATAATTTCTCATAAGCATAAATAGCATTTGGAATAATACAAATAAATTGCAACCGAGCACGAAAAAGAATTCTTTCCTTCATATGAGAATGGAATGTCGAAAATAGAAGAAAAAAAATATGCAGAACATTGTGCAAGAAAAAAAAAATTGTTTTTTAATCCGATTAACTGTTTTCTAAGTGTTATTTTATTTTTGTTTTATTTTATTTGATGATAGAATTTCTTTTATTTATCTTCTTATTACTCATAAAAAATCTGTTTATTAAAATAATAATTTCTTCAACTGTTTTTATTTCAAAATTGTGGAAATTTTAGTCTGCTAAGAAACAATAAGCGTTTTTTTTTTTTTTTTTTTTTTTTTTTTTTTTTTTTTTTTTAATAATGGTTCTGCAAGAATTCTTAAATTTTACCAAAAAAAAAATATATATATATCTAAAGGATTTATTAAATATAGTTGAAAATAATAATGCTTTACCAAATTATCAAATCAAATAGCTAATTTATATTTTGTTTGTCAAATAAAATTTTATAAGTTTAGAATATCAGTATTGTATCTATACGCCTTCTCCTTATGAAAAGAAATTCAAGTTCATTAAGCGATTTCATAGATAATAAAAAGTAACATGTTTGAGCTTATCACTTGGACCTATCTTGTACGTTTTCGTTGCTTGTGAATTTGATTAAAAACACTGATTTTCTGTTTTTCAATATAAGCGGAGCATTGTTGCTTTATATATCTTGATTTTTGCGCATAGAAAAGTAATAAACCTTTTCATAATACGCCCTACAAATCTATAAAAAAAATTCAGTCATTTCGAAAAAACAAACAAAACAAAAAAAAAAAGGCATTTTCGTTGTCGATATGTGATAAAATCAGTCTGGTAGTCCAGAGAAATATTTTAAAGTCTAATTACACATATTCTTTAAAATATTCGGGTCTAAAAATAGAAATATAAGATACTTATTCAAGCAATTAACATGAAAAATCCATCACTGACAAATTATGATAATATTTTAAGTATTGTGTACATGATCAGAATGTTTTGTACGCAACTATCGATTTATACACGACAGAAATTTAGACTACTTTGAGAACCTTTCAGAAAATCTTCATTCCGTTTGCATTTTATATAAAAAATCCATATTCTGAATATATAAGTCTTTCATGCATTATACAAAATAAATAATTTTCTATATATATGGCGTTGGATATGTCTGCCTACCCTATATCTAAATAAATGTTGCAGAAGAACTTCTTTGTTATCAAATTTAAAAACTTTTTATTTTACTTAACAAATATGAAGCTAAATGTAAACCGTCATTGTAAATGAAAGATGAAAAAAAATAGAAATATTTGAAATGAAATAATAAAATTTAAAAATTAAGAACAATTTTATATATTTAATTGCTATTTTAGAAAGTTTAATTTTATCTTCTGTATGTTGAGTTATTTATCAGTATTACTGATTTCATATACTTGATATAATGAAAATTGATTTCAATATCTTCCAAGCTATTAAGACAGTGTTGTTCTTAAATTATTTTACCGATATTACAAATCTTTCATTTAATTTCAAAATTAAAATTTAAAGATACACATTATTTACTTATTCGGATTTAAATATCAACAGACTAAATCATAATATTTAAGGTTGGATAGGATATCTGTGTGTTTGACACGAATATATTAAATATCCGTTTATTTATTTTTCAACAAATTTTAGATTTATGGTTAAGACATATTCTTCAATAATATTAATATTCGTATAAATCAAATAATTTTGGTTTATTTATAAAGTACTCTAAAATAAAAATATTATTGTAGATATTATTTCATAAGGGTGATTCACACAATATTAATATATATCAGAAATTCAGTTTAAGGTCAGAATTTAGTAATTACTTTAATTCAGCTACTTAAAGATATGTTTAACATAAATAAGTGATTGTATAAGAGAAGTACGAGAATCAGAATATAAGATTCCGTAATTTAGTAGTATTAATTTTCCTAATGTACTGAAAATAAGTTATACGATTTCTCCTCCGATATTAAATTTGTAAGCACATTGTTACTTTAAAACCCATATTTTTAAATGTGTATGTAATTTTTTAATTAATTTTCGCTGAAGGGAATCGTTGATCACAAGCCCTAGACCACTGAACCTATTCAAATTAAGGATATTTAAGAGTTAATCATGGTTTAAGAACATATTTCACCAATCTTTCTTGAGTCTCTTCTTTGTAAGTCATTTCTGACGTATTTGTAAAGGCATTTTCATGGAAGTGATTCTTAGTATAAAATCAGCTTTTTTACACAGCCATAGACAAATGTTTCCTCTTCCGTTGAAAGTTTCTGTAATATAGCAGTATCTTTTCAGTTGCCTCATACGTCAAACAATTGACTTAAATGACTTATTACTATAACATGCATAATAGTGAATTAATAAATATTTTTAAGTTTTTGCTTAATTGCGATTCAGAATAATACAATCAAAAATCATCTTGGAAGACGTCATAAATCAACATAGCTAGATAATTACACAATCACCACAAACCGCAAATTAATACATTTGAAATACATTTAGTGTAGATTATGCTAGATACAGTAGAAGCATACACTTCGCAGATAAATTCGAAGACGTTCGTCATCAGTTCTTTAAGCATTAAAGCTGAACTTCCGTCAATGCTGTACAAACACAAATTTTGTTAACTCAAGTTTAAACATCTCTTAATTCGGACACCTTATAACTTCAAAATAATGGTAGAGACATAAAAGTCATCATAGAAAAAGCCTGCTACTTATATGTATTGTATCTGACTGAAGGCAAGTGGCAGTCTTTATAACGGTTATATCAGCACTAAGTAAGAAATTGCAACTCAATATACAAGTTTCCGAAAAGTTCTTCCGAAAAACTCTCGAATCCAAATGTTCTACATAACGGCTAACAGTCCTCAATTGGCTGAATGATATGAATCTCAATCGTAAATCCAGTGTCATAAAACACATCATATGTACGTATTGTTGTCTAAGTATCACAGCAGACAAAGTGAGTGCCGGTGAAATTAAAGTAGTTTTACTACTACATAACGAGTATATTCTCATACAACCCATTTCTACAATAAAAAAAAAATCAATATACGTCAAAAAAAAAAAAAAAAAAAAAAAAAAAAAATGTACAAATGTACAAATGCAGTATACACAGACAAATCAACAGGCTCGATAACTTGTGCTAAAATCTTTTTTTTATATCCGCTTTTTATGTAGAGACATGCGTTTTCGAGAGTAAGATTTCGATAATTTTATGCTGAAAGTCAGTGATGCAAGAAGGAAAATAAAATTGGTTTTCACTACAACTGTCAATATCAGTCGATTAATGTAAACTAAAAATATAAAAAGATATAGGAATTTATTAAAAAAAAGGAAACGTAAAATATTATATATAAATTAAGACACCCCATTCTAAATACCATTTATAATGTGAAATAATTATTAATTTTCTTGTAATATGTATAAATATCCTTTCAGAGATTGATATTTAAAACAAGACGGCACTTTGAAATTAAGATGTTTATCGTACGTACTTCTCGCTCTAAAACAAACTATCAGTCATAGAGAAAAATGCATTCTAATTTTTTTCAAACACAAAAGCATTTAAAAAATTAGCTTTTATGGCAAAAACCTAAAAATAATCCTAAATCTTCATGAATGGAAAAAGAAGATAAAAACTAAACCTGTGGCTATACGATCCATGACGTATCAGGAGCCATCTCAGTCTGAGTCATTGTCCTTCTCTGTTTTCTTGATCATGTGTCCCGAAATGCTATATACCACATATCCTTGTCAGGTAATCCATATAACGCGGCAACCTGTGTGTTTAGTTCCCAAGCAGCTTTGTACTTAGTATATCGACCACGAAAGAATGAAAGATTTAATGAATCGTAATAAATACAGCCTTGGTAAAAAAAAAAATAAATAAAAAATAAAAAATAAATAAATAAATATAAAAAATAAATAAATAAATAAATAAATAAATAATAATTCAAAGCGATTTTTCATCATGAAATCATTTGTTTCAAAAAATGATTTCTGATGTGTTTTCTTTTTAATAGATAAGTTTGAAGATGAAATAGATGAATTAAAGGTAAAATATAATATGCAAAACTAGTAATACTAGGAACGGCGTTTTTAAGAAAGTTATAGATTATTTTTTTTCTTTTTCAGCTAACAGATATTTTTATTCTGCAAGAACGAAAATACTTGAACATTTGTAACGACGTTTTCTATTAACTCACTAAGTTTTATTACTGCTAAAAATTTCTTGTAGCGTGACAGTGAATTTTTTAGAGTAGATTTTATGTGTGGTAATTTTTCTCAAATTCTAATAATTTTTTTTTATTATAATTGTTATGCTTTCAAACGGTTATAACTAAAAAAAAAAAATCACTTTTCACAAAAATATATATATTTTTTAATTTCACGGCCTAAAATTAAATTTTCATTTGTTTAAATTATGTCTCATAATAATAAAAAATCATTTACTTAAAAAAAAAAAAATGCTAAAGACATGTAAAAATTTATTAATCGTTAAATGAAAAATGTAATAATTAAGTTAAAAAGGTAAAATTCTCTAAAATTATAACCATGAAAAGAATGAAGGTAAAAACGAATGACAGCTTTAAATAACTAATGCATTCCATTAGCGCCAAACATCATTAATTATGTAAAACAAGTATTAACTTTAACATTACATGCATATTGATTCTTTTGCATAGGTTAGTTTTTTAACCTCAAATCACTTTATTTTTTATTGAATGTCTTTTGATGCATTTTCCGCTGCTAAATATATATGAAGTGTAAATCGATAAAATAAAAAAAACAGCCGTGATTTGATAAAAAAAAAAAGAAAAGAAAAGAGTGAGAGAGAGAACAAGTAAGAAGTTGAAAAGAACATTTTTCTAAGAAAATTTATCAGATTTTTTTCTTCTGTACGCATACAGATATCCCTCTTCTGTAAAAAAGACGATAAAATAAAAAATACGTTACATGGAGATTTTTTATCCCTATTTTTTCCAACGTTTTCTATTTTTTTTATGATTACTAGGTTTCGTTATTATATTATTTAATATTTCATTACCATGGAAGATTATCTTTTTCTATTCATTTTTTTTTTTTTAATTATTATTGAGAAGTTGCTGATGTATATTTTCATTGATAAACTGATATGATGAAGAAATCTACAACATAAATAACAGCTATAAGTTTCCAATAATCCACAGACTACGTTAATTTTTTTAAAGACTCATTAGTACAAAATATTTTCTTTGTTGACTCGCAAACATTTACACTATGACGCAAAAGTTTAGACAATGAAGAAATTCTTACATACTTTGAAAAATATTTATTCAATTTTCAAATCACTGCTTGAAATTAATGTGCTGTACATATAAACAATATTTATAACAAAGAAAAGTGGAATTGTGCATATTGCAATAAATTAAATGGTAACAAAAATAAACTGCTGTCTCAAAAGTTTAGGCACAAATTAAATAAAATCGAAATAAACAATTTTTAAAACCTGGTTGCGCATCCATGCTTATGTATTACGTCATATACACGAGATTGCATGGAAGAAACTAAATCTTGCATAGTTTGTGGATCGATATCGTACCATGCATTCTCAATAGATGTCTTAAGTTCCTTTTCAGAAGAGTATTGTCTAGCGTTGCTATAAACTTTGCGACACATGATGCTCCAAAGGTTTTCTATAGGGTTAAGATCTGGGCTACATGCTGGCCAGTCGAGAACTCTTATATTATGGGAATTAAACCAAGATTTTGAATGTTTTGCAGTGTGAATTGAAGCATTGTCTTGCTGAAATTCCCACTGGGGACCCCCTAGAAGCTCAGCAAATGGCAGTAGGTTTTCTTCTAATGTCTGTGTATAATGCTGTGAAGTTTGACGACCACTGGTGAAGGTCAGAGATACTTGTCCATTATAGCAAAAGGCTGCCCAAACCATCACCGAGCCCCCTCCTTGTCTGCGACTAAAAAAACGTCGAGGTTCCTTCCGCAAGTCATGCCAATACGATAAACAACCATCTGGACCATCCAGATTCCACTTTGTTTCATCGCTAAATATGACTGACTGCCATTTCTCCCCATATGACATATGCTTTCGAGCCCACATAAGTCTTTGTAACTTATGATATGGTTTCAGAGCTGGTTTCTTCTGCATTTTGCTATAAACGATTGTTCCTTTTTCCAAAATTCGTCTACGAATCGTATCCCTTGATACAGAGAGTCCCGATGAGCTTTGAACTCCACGTACGCTCATTTGTTGAGTACTCGCTAGTCTTTGTATCAGGCGATCCTCTCGTACATTTGTCACACGTGGCCTCCCACACCGACATTTTGCTTTATATTCGGAACCACTCGATAAAACTCGATAAATAGATTTTTTTGACCTATTAATAATAGCAGAAATTTCAGAAACGCTCTTCCCTTCACCTTTCAACTGCCAAATCCTTGAAACCTCATTCACTTGAATTTCTTTAGCTCTCGGCATGTCGACTATGAAGCGCAATCGTTTGCAGAACTTAAGTACTCCAAATTTGTGACATTATAGATTCTAAATTTGCATATGCCAGCGAATATTCAAAGAAATTTAGAATAGTGTCTAAACTTTTGCGACAAGCACATTTGAATTTTTATGAAAAAAATTAGTATTATAGCAAATAAAACGACTGTCTTTTGTACATAGCATTTTAAATCAGTTTTTGAATATATTTACAGGTTTTTGTAATTCTGACGTCATAATTCTACATTTTAAAGCTGAATGACGTCATTGTCTAAACTTTTGCGTCATAGTGTATCACTATACTAGGATGGAATATGATGTTGTAGCTTTTTTCCTTCTCTAAAGCACAGGTTTCTAATTTATTAACTTTCTAGAAATATATAGATACTTTAATTAAAGGAGCCTTGTGTTCTTAATAATATATATATTTTTTTATGGAAAATATGCGTCATTTTAAGTAGTATTTTTATTTAATTATTTTAGATAGGTTTTCTAATTAAAAATACATATACGAAGATAATACCGATAAAATGAATGTTTGCTAAATTTTGGGAAACGATGAAAAACAATGGTCTCCCTACGAAAATTGTTCTAAGGAAATGTATCTGGTTACTTATTTTTCTTTCCAAAACAAGATGTTCATACCATGCAGAAAAAAAATATTATTTCAATTTTTACGTCTTTTCGTTATATGATCCCATTTTTTATACAATTTAGTTAAAATAGTTTCATTTAAAGAATTTTTCGTGTTCGTGAATAATATTATGCCACAATAAATTTAAAGTATTTTTAATGAAATTATTCTAATGCTCGAAATTAATATTATTAATTTTTTCTATCAAAAATTCCATTTATGTTTTACTGGAAATTGAAAAAAAAAAGAAAAATTTCAGAGTTGCGACTAGAATAGTGTTATTCAAATTCCATGATATAAAATTAAATTTCTATTTGTTTAAGTTATGTCTAATTGTAATAGAGAAAAGGTTTACTTAAAAAAGAGAAAAAAAAACTTGTTGAAGACCATTAAATATTTATCAATCTTCCATCTTTCAAGTTAAATAAAAAGCAGGAAAATGTAATAATTAAGTTAACAAGTACAATTCCCTCTAATTATAACCATGAAAATTATTAAGGTAAAACTGATTCATAACTTGAAATAGATTCCAAAGAACTAAGGCGCTCCATTAGCACCAAATATTTTTAATTATGTGAAACAAGTATTAACTTTATAGTTACATAAATATAAATTTTTTGATATAAAGTTCATTTTTTAACCTCAAATGATTCTTTTATTCATTGTCTGCTAATGATTTTTCCGCCTATAAATACATATGAAGTGTAAAGCAATAAAACACAGTTGTATTTGTCAAAAAAAAAGTACGGTGTTTCAAAGAGCATTTTTTAGTGTGTTTTTTTATTCTGTACGCATAAAAATATCCTTTGTCTGTAAAAAAAAAAATGCATATATGTTACTTGGAGATTTCTTATTGCTATTTTTTTACATAGTATTTTTTATGTGCTCTAGTTTTATTAAAAGTAATCTGGTGTTCGTAATTATATTACTCGATGCATTTTTACTATAGAAATATCTCTTCACTTTTTCCAAATTTTTTAAAATTATTATTGAGATGTTGTTGATGCATATGTTCAATGATAAATTTATATGAAATAGAAATCGATAGAGAAAATATCAGCTCTAATTTTCAAAAGACTCGCAAACTACGTTCTGTTTTTCAAACGACCGTTACTAAAAAGGATTTTGTTGATTCTTTTTGCATATATTTAACCTTATAATACTATAATGAAATATTTTGCTGAAGGTTTTTTTTCTTTTTTACTCCGCAGGTTTATAATTTATTAATTTTAAAGACATATATAGTAACTTTAATTAAAGGAGTCTATTTTTCATAATAATATATTTTCTCTTCATGGAAAGCTTTCGTCATTTTAAGTATTTTTTATTTAATGATTTTAGATATGTTTCCTAATTGAAAAATATCTACGAAGAGGATATCGAAAAAATTGTTATTTTATAAATTTTGCTTAAACGGTGAAAAACAACGATCTCCCTACTAACTCTGTTCTAACGAAATGTATCGGGTTACTTTCCACTAACAGATATGCAAAAAACGCGGGAAAAAAAATTATTTGAAGCTTTTTTTCCGTCTTTTCTTATAAGATAATATTTTTATACAATTTATTTAAAACAGTTTTAATGAAAGAAGTGAGATGTGTGTGTTATCAATACTACCCCACAACTAATTTAAAGTTGTTTTAATTAAATGGTTCTAGTTACAAGTACTAGTAAAAGGACTCGTGACTAATATTACGCCACAATTAATTTTATTTTAACACGAGGAATTATTCTAGTGTTCACGATTATTATTATTCCATTTATTTATTTATTTGCTATAGAAAATTTATTTGTGTTTGTTTTACGGAAAATATCTTAGAGTTGATTTTTTAATTTTAACTTATTTTTTTTCTTTACAATTTTGTCTGGATTAGCAATTTTTTTATCAGTGTTCATGTTATAAAATCAAGGTAAAATGAAATGAGCATGGAAAAAAAAAGTAATAAACACCCTTCTAATCTGCAAATAGAATATTTTAAATTTATTTTTGTTTGTTTGTATAAATTCTTACCACAAAATAATTATTTTGAAAACACTTTAGACTGTTTAATTCTTTGTATTTTTTAAAAGGGATCATTTGTGTCATATCAATATTTACCAATGAAAATTCAAAATATAAATTAATATTTAC
Organism: Maratus speciosus; assembly: GCA_963932465.1. Taxonomy (NCBI): domain Eukaryota; kingdom Metazoa; phylum Arthropoda; class Arachnida; order Araneae; family Salticidae; genus Maratus; species Maratus speciosus. Next base: position 53,039,966 of record OZ010795.1, read on the forward strand.
CAGAAGAAATACTGTGTTTTAATAATTAATAACTTTTATAATTTTTGGGAATTTTATTTTTTGAATAAATATATTTAAGATTAAAATTATTGTGTCGTAAAGGTGAGCAATTTTATGTATTTTATTTATTATAATGTGTTTATGTTATAACAAAAATAGCAACTACATTGCATCATTACATATCTTGTTAAGAGAAACTTATGTTAAATTATAATAAAAAAATATATATTAGAATTTGTATTATGCAAACAGGTAATTAGAAATCACGCAATTATTATTTCAAATCGCTCTATTATCCGTAGAATAATTTGAAAATATTTTATTAATAAATGTTTTTGACAAATTTGATATGTTGCTAATGAAATAATATTTCTGCATTTTGTTTAGTGAACTGCTGTTCCAAAGTATAAAACTTTTAAAAAATATGATTAAAAATAAAAATGAAATCTTAAAGATATTTTCTATTGAAGTATTATTTAATATTTCATAAAACAAAATGTGAACTATTCTTTAGAAAATGTAATTATATTCATTTAAAATTCATTATTAATAACTTATTTTGAATTGATGTGCAAACTTATACGAAGAAGAGATTTTAACTATTTTCTAAAACTGATTTTTTAAAAAAAAGTATTATTGATATAGAATGCCGAAAGTAAATAGTATTAATTTTAGACAACATCGTTATTGAAAAGTTGGACTTTCCAAAGTGTAATTTTAAAAAGTATTTTTACGTGTAGCATGACATGTTTTAAAACAACAAAACAATAAAAAAAATATTAAAACTTCTTTTATGTATAATGTTTATAGTTAAAATTAATTTTTTAATTAGTTAAAAGTAACAGTTTAATTATAATAGTGAATTGCAGTTGAGGAAAAAAAATGCTCTTTGCCCCATATGCATTTGTGCTTTACATTGCCACATTATTAATATTTATTTAAAAATGTCGAATAAATTACAATTTAAGACTTTTCGCCTTCGAGTGATCAATTTTCCGTAATTAGACTAAAACTGTAATAAAAAATACAAGTACGTAGATGTTATATCATAAATAACTTTTTAATATTAAAAAGTAGCAAACATAAATAAATCGACGACTGTTTTATATATAAAACACAAAAGATCGTATTCAAGATATGAATAAATTTAAAGTTTGAAAAATCATGCTATAGGTAATTTATTATTCGTTTCAATTGTGTATTATTTTGGCTGTAAATTGAAATTTATACTTATATTAGTATTACCATTAAGCTCCACTTGTTTGCAGGATAGCGATTTAATTTTGGTAAAGTGGTTTATATATATATATAAATTTTTAAATAAATTCTAACATTTTTTTAAATAGAAAATTAGTTTAATTGATATAAAAAAATTTCTTCTAAATATGTACTACTACGGTGTAGTACGTAAACACAATAAAACTTATTAATCAATGTATAATTGCGAAAAACACACACACACATATATATATATATGTAAAGTGTGTGTCTTTTTTTTATCTACTTATTTACAAATATTTGACAATTAATTTTTTTATCATGAAATTCCGAAAACGTTTTTTGGTATTGATTATTAAATACATACTTGACCTAAATTAAAAATCAAAACGCTGTAGGTATTTTAAGACATTATTTATTAAACATCTGGGATATTGCATTCTCAAATTTATATATATATATATATATATATATATATATATATAATGGATGGAGCTGATATAAAACAACACAATTTATCATACGCTATATAAATTACATTTATAGCAATTATGTAATTAAAAAATAATAATAAGTGATGGATATAGAATTAGTTCCAACGATCCCATTATTATCTTCTTCAAAAATAATATGAATGCTACTACAAGATACCAACATCCATCAATAATATTATTTTCTCTTTTTTCTATTAAATCATTCAGAATTTCTTTTCTATAGATGAGAAGGATTATACCTTAACCCATATTAATATTTTCATTTCTTATGTATCATAGACAAAAACGTTACACTTTTGTTTTCTGGAGGTAGTCTGATTTACGGATTTCTCATAGATGAACAAACGTAATGAAGTATGATTAGTATAGTCCGTATATTTTTTTCTGGAAATAAATATGTATTAATACGCAAGCATATATTTGTAACAACTTTCATTAATATTTATATATATAGTGTGGGGAAATGTAAAAGATAATGTGTTTTTAAAATGTTATTCATTTTCATTAATATTTCTATATTTATTATTTTACAGTTTTATTAATATTTGAATGCAAGCATGTGATCGATCTCCTTTTATTTCAACACTGCGTGTATACTAGAGGTATAAATTATATACTATCATGTAAATAAGACTGAGTTAAAAGGGAAAATACTTATATATGCATATTTTATTTAACATTTTCTGATAAACGTAGATCGAAAATTGAAACGAAGTTTTGAATATCATTCATGTAAATTTATTTTTTAAAGTAGTATTAATCTACGTCAATAATTCTTTGTTGTTCTTATGCCGAAGATTATAATTTTTTTATTGGATTTACTAATTTAATATTAAACAAATGATCTAAAATGTGCAATTCTCTAAAAAATTAGTTTTCTCTCAATATTAAATTTTAGCCATGATTATAATTCAGTATTATTTTTCCAAAATGTATTATATAGTTCATCTGCAGAAAACTTGTGAAAAATTCGGAAGTTGAAATTGATAATTTTCGAAATATGATCGTCGAAAAAAAGGGGATTTTAGTGTACCACTATGTTTTCGCTACACTTAATAGATACCCTAATTTGAAAAACTAAACGAAAATATGAGATTTAGATTTATTAAAAATACAACCGTTACATAAACGTTAAACTGTCATACAGGTTATTTCTAAACTTGTCTTTTTATATGTTATCTTTATCAAATAATATAAACAAATTAGAAGTTATTTACATGCATAAGCATGTTCTTTTAATATAGTATGTTACGAGGTTTAAAACAAAGGAATAAATGCACACATTATCCTAAATTAACTTTTATAATAAAAAAAATGAGAGAACTCTACAAATTACAGCTGTAAAATTTCCTATTTATTGTGCTTTATTATTATTATTATTATTTAATTAAAGCACACTTTAACGAGTTAAATTATTTAAAACAACGTTTAAACACACAATAAAACAACATATTTGACCATACGTATACGTTTCGTGAGTACCAGGACTCACATCCTCAGTGTAAAAACTTTAAAAACTCTAAAAACAATATCCCCCCAACTGCATGTACGGTGAAAAAACCCAAATGTCAAAACATAATACCAAAAGACCATCAAGTTCTAACAGCCAAGGAAATTAATGCGGAAGTGAAGTGTCGTGACACATCAAATCCATCCAGAAAGTTGAGATGTATGGTGTACTAGATAAATCATTAACCAAGGAGTCTTTAAATTTATGTATATGAATAGCCTCATAAAAGTCTAAATCCAGAGGAGTAATACATTTCTTGATAATGGTAGCTGAGTCAAAATTAAAATTATGTCCCTCCCCCCAGCAATGAGAGGCGATAGAGGATTTCTGTAATTCTTTTTTCTTTACATAGTTTCTGTGTTCATTGATTCTGTAACGGAGTTTTCGTTTAGTTTGTCCAATGTAGGACAAACCAATGTAGGACAAACGTTTTTTTCCGGTTAATTTTGATTTATGTCTAATTATTTTGCTGACTGGCATGACGGATCTGCGACAAATGGCGCGCGGATTTGTCATGAGACTTTTTTTCATTAGAAGAGGTCGACAGAAGTTCTTTTACTGGTATAGAAGATGTAACCGAGTTTATCTTCCACGTCGATTATTTATTTTGTATAATTTCATGTCCAATAAAATTAAATACTTGTTGCGGAATGTTTTTTAAACAATGGCCTCATTTATTGTTAGGAAATACTTGGAAAAGTTTTTGTAAGCAATTACAGTAAACTTTATGTTAATACTGTGAATCAATTCATTATATGTCAATTATTTTACTTTCGAAACAAATAGTTGAATCCCCGGGACTCGGATTTTTGGTGTTATTTTATGCTGTAAAATAATTATCTTGTCCCTGTGTTTGGCAGGGTGGTATAAATACGTTGGCAAGAATTGTATTTTGTCAGGTCTCATCCCCTGTGAAATTTCATGCACAGTATGAGCAATCCTATGCGTCTGCGTGTTTTTAGCTGCGAGGTTTCATTTCGACTGAGTTTAGATAAGATTCTGCAGATGCGATATAGTACTATGTAATGAGTAGTTCTATAAATCACCTTAAATAAACGTATATAGCAATCCAATTTAGTTAGTGAAATTCACATATTTTCTAGTGATATTATGTCTAGTACTATAACCAGAATTTCGAATGGCAATTAAAGCATTCCTTCCCCTAGGAGTTAGTCATAGAGTTTATAGTAATTATCGGTGCTAGATTCTCAATCTGTCATTTTTTTATTGTTTGAAACTTATAATATGATTATTTTTATTTGCACTTCTCCCCCTCCACTGCCCATCTAATCTATTTTTGCTAAAACTGTTTGTAGCTTTAATCTTGAGTCATGTCTACTTTTTTTTTAATTCAGAATCCTTTTATTGCAAAAAAATACAACAAATACTTAATATATATTTTTTAAACAATACTCTTAAAAATTTTTAAATAAGATTCCGTACTGATTAAGTTTTACTTATAATAAAAACAAGAGCATGTTAACTCTGACATTTTATATTGTCCATGCTCTTTAGCACTATTTTAAGCTTCCTTAGCATAATTAAGATACATTATAAATTTCAAACTAAATAAATAAAAACTATTTATATTATTTATGAAATATTGTATAGGGTCAGGAGGTGTAATTATGACCATTTTGTATATTTTCAATATTATTATTATTTTTTTTTTACTTTTTTCTGTTTTGAAATGTGGTGTTTTTAGTACATAGGAAGTAACTTGGACCCTTTACGAACACTTTATAAAAGTTTTCATTGCCATAACTTTTTTTTCTTAATTTAAAGTATTGTTATAATTATTCCATCAAAAAGTTTGGTGTAATTAAGACCACTAGTGGGGAAATTATGACCGCTATATTTTCTCTTTATACTTGCCTACACACATTTGTTTGGGTTAATTGAAACCACTTTGAACTCCAAAGTGACAAATCCGTTTATCAAAAATTTTGATAGGCTTAGATTCAAATTCCTATTCGGATCACAAAAAATGTTTCAGACTAGTGATAAAGAATATCTAAAATGAAATATACATTATGAGGTTAATATCTATGCTTGAAACAAAATTTTACCATACACAGTTTTCTCCAATATGGCGGCGGTCTCAATAACCCCTTGGTCATAATTACCCCTCCTGACCCTATTAAGTGTTATCCTTGAGGTAACTGGCTTTAATTTATATATGTCAATTATGAAAAAAAATCTGTTAAATAGAACTGTAATTACGCAGTTCTCCTATATAATATTCAAAATTGAGTTCTTTATCTTCTTATTCAAGACTGGGGTAGCACAACTGACGTTTATTCGATCAGAGTGAAAAATGCCCAGACCAGGAATCGAACCTGGATACTTGGCATGTCGTGCCAATGCCTTACCTTGACATAATGCACTCTTATTTGTTGGACTTGACTGCGAACTGCAGCGCTAGTTTCATTCATCCGAGCTATAGCTATAGCATTTACATGAAAGTGTGTTTTAACACAGAAACTCTTGTATACCATGTAATTAGGAATATTATTAATTATCATTGATAATATTCGTTCCCTTCATTGAGTTTTTTATTTTGTATATATTACTGAATCTATGATTCTTTTCTAAATTAAAATTTGATTATATTATTCTTTATGTTTGTTTCATTTTTTTCACACCAAATACAATTCTGTAATTATCAATAAAATTTTATTCACGTACATTTAAAATATTTTTACTGATTAATTATTTTAATGGAAGGTAGAAGAATAATATGCATAACAAGCTCTTTAAACGACACAAAATATATTCATACATGCATTCGATTAGCAAGAAACAAAATGAGATGCACTTAGAATATCCCAAATGTGAATTGAATAAATGCTACAGATATAAAAAAAACGGTTTTTTTATTTATGCTGCTTATTAATTAAGGTGAATATAATTAATTGCCGGGATGCTAAATATAATTCCCCGAATAGTTTATTACAGGTTAAAATTGAAATATTTGACATTAAAAGTATTTTTTCTGGGAAATTTATTATTTTTGATGCTTAAATGTTATTTTTAGGTCGCTTATTTATATTTTGTATATATTTAAATATGAAAAGTAACTTTCTTACAAATTTCCAACACATATTTATTTAAAATGTATTATTATAATTTTCTTCTGATTAAAAACATTGTTATCATTTCGTTGTAAGTTTAGAAATGAAAATTTGTTTTCTATGAAAGTTAAATATATATCTGGATTTTAAATAATATAGGTATACAGCGCGGCTCAAATGTATAGTTAAAATTTTTGACGAAAAAGAGATTATTTTGGTATGAGCATTATTCTCTATAGAAATCATAGTTCGAACAAGATTTTCATCTCATCAGTTGTGTTTGGCAGCTGTCTAACGACCATCGTATTTATTTATTTTACATAGTATCAACATTTTTTATGTTAAAATTTTAATACCATTTTTGCACGAAATGTTCGTTTCTTCTGTTTCTACTCTGAACTTTCATGATCGTTGTACAGCTGTTACTTTTCACTAAAACAAATACATCTTACCAACAAAAAAGAAAATTTTTGCGTCGTTGTTCTTAAGCTGTAAGAATTATTTGAATTTAGAACAGGTCTTTCTATCATGTAATTATCAGGGAAATGTGTTATTATGTTCTGTTTAATAAACCGCATTCTATGGTATTATTTATATGTAATTATAGTTCCCCTCACTGTAAAAAAAATTCCGCAACGTTCCTGGGAAAAAATGGGCAGCTGAGTTGCCCATTATTTCCAATAAACATTTCTTGAAAATGACTGGAACTTTACTGTATATGTTAAAAACTTTCTACAGAAATGCCAGTAAGTTTCTTGCGAAATACCAGGAATATTTCTGTTGACAGCAAAACATTACTGACATTTCACAGCATGCGGGATCCGCAGACGATTTTTACATTTCCAATTGACAATTTTCGCTTTAATATCATTATTTGTTAGAATGAAAAAATATTTTGAAATTGACATCAAAATTATTATTTATAATTTACACGAAAAAATAAATTTTAAGTTAAAATTCAATAAAGTAAATATATATATGATATATTGTTTCTGAACTTTGCTTAAAATATAAAAATATATAAATGTAAATAATAATTAGAAAAAAAATCTAGACATAAAATATTTTGGATTTTCGTCAGTAATTATGTTAGTTTACAAGTTAGATAAAATACATATAAATTTTCATGAAAAAAAAAAAACCCTAAACGTAATTGTATATTTTTTTTTCCGAAAATAAAAAAAAAATTCAAATTTGCAGCAATTCAGTGTCAAATATATATCAAATTTAAATCAAATTGTAATAAAGTGTTAAAATATAAAATTAATTAAAAAAGAAAAAAAGTCAAGAGGTAGCATCGAACTCGGGCCGTACGGGTAGCGTGCGAGCTTTCTGCGTCCACACCACGAAAGACACGTTGAGAGCTGCAAACTAATGGGTATTTGAAACGTATGCTAAACCTCGGCATCTAATTTCTGAAAATCTAAGGCCCATTTGAAGAAATCCTTTCACAAGAATAATTAGAGATAAGAACTCTAAAACATACTTTAAATTAATCAAAATCGGTGAGAATCATGTTTGACGGTCCCCTGGTTAATGGAGATCCAAATAATAGGTGTATTTTTTTTACACGGTCTGCTCGTTAAACATTCCACAGACAACTACGAGAGATAATCTCTTAGCGATGTCACAGAGGTATTGTATTTTCATCTGAATTGTCTTGACAATAGAGACGTAAAGGATTATGTCGTCTATTGATTTATTTGCATTCCATATTGATTTTATTACATTCATTTAAGGAATTCGTTTTCGACACTCGCGCGCGAGCAACGGATTATAGCAAAAAAAAAGAATAAATGGCGGCCGCAGCGTTTTGCTGTTTCGAACTTTTGTTCAGGAACGTTTCAGATAAGACAACCAGAATTTCACAGGAAAGAGCTAAATTATTCTGAAAACCTGAGAAAGGCGAAACGTTCCTGGATTTTACATGGAACGTTACCATTTTTTTTTACAGTGCTGTTCTCCTAAATGTTACAAATCACTGTAAAGGAACTTCGCACGTATGTACTTCTTCACATACGCAAAAATTATTCGCAAAATACTTCCAATTAAACAGTAAAGAGTTGTGAGATATTACATTGTTAGTTTTATTTTTATAAAAAGTTTTTTTTCTTATAAAAAATAAAATTTTAATTAATATAAATTTAAATATCTTATACAAATATGTCTTTTTATTTTTTTAATAGTACAAATATAATAAAAAATTATATTGAATGTTTTATGTTAATTAAGAAAAAAAATGCACTGTCCAAAACATCAAAACTGCACACACATACAAAAAAATACGCACTACAAAAGAGAAGCACCATTAAATTCGCAATAATTTAAATATGTAAATTTACACGTAATTCAATCCCAATATATATATTTTTTTAATCTATGCATTTTCGCAATGTTTTTTGTTTATCGGATGTAATTGGATTTCTAAAATTGTGAGAATTGCGATGCATATTTTTCAAAACAGGATCTTTATAATAATGCTTATTTAGCTCACTATGATACTATATATGAATTAAATTTCAACAAATGCGTTGGTGATTCAAAGAAACTGTATGTTGCAGAGAGGAAAAATTAGTATTGCAAAATATAAATAAAAGTGTTAGTTTCACAATGAAAGAAAATCTAAAATCTTCCAAATCACGACGTTCTAAATAGCCAAAATCACCTGAAAATGCTTTTGTTCTTAGTAAGTATGTGCCGGTTGGGGCGGTCGATTGGTAAGGTTTCTATGACACAGGTTTAATAAAATACAATAATTTATTTCTGACAGTAAACACGTAATTAGCAGAGAAAATGGCAGATATATGTGGAGACGACCAAAAATGATCCAGACTGACAGGATGGAACTCCTTTCTTAAAATTTCTTAATATTAGCTTCATTACTCGGCTTCGAATGGCCTAACCTTTAATTTCTGTAGAAAACAAAGTAATGCACTTAAGCCTTTAACATTATTATAAATGGGCGGCCCCATGAGAAACGGACAATATATCCCGCCCGTGACGCTTACATAAATGATTGTATTTATTAACTTACAAGTTGTGAAAATATAAAATATGCATTAAAATTAACAGAAAAATCTATATTTTCATATTAGCATAGTTGTTTCAATTTGAGAATAAAATAGCATTGTTAAAACAGTAGTAATATGCAGAAAAGCTGTTCCACACGGGATATGGAATGGGCTTTCAATACGTTTAAAAATCCCCACATTTTAAACCCTACACATTACTAACCTATCCGTTTTAATAATAAATAACAAATAAAAAATAATGGATGATAAAAATTTCCACATTTAAATCCTAGACCTAAGCAATCTGCCCGTTCAGGACCATGCAATGAAAAACTGAAAAACTGTCCTGCTCTCGACAGTTACATAAATACCTATATCTTGAATATATATAGAAAACTATATGTAAGAGAAACGACACATTCACCTTAATACTTTAAGTTAAAACATGAATACATTAAAATGATTCTCAGTTTTTATTACTAAAATAGGTGCTAAAAATACAATTTACAGGTTTTAAAACATTAAACCCAATAATCAGATGGTAAAAAACTTCCCGAGCGCTTTCGACCAAGCCCTGGTCATCATCAATGGGGTGAAAAATGAGAAGAAGACCTTCAGAATGCATACCGGTATAAATAACGTAGGGCGATTCCAAAAACTGTAAAAAAGAAGGGGTGGAAGGAGGGAAGGGGGGAGACGGATGAGTCCATACAGCTACATTGATCATTCCAATCCAAAGATTCCATTGACTCCAAGTAGACCAAACCAAATGCTCGGTATATGGCATGACAATGTATCATTACAAGTGTTTCTACCTCTTGTTAAAATTTCTATAGACTCTCTCAAAATGCATGTGTTAAAATGATTTGTATGTGTGATGATCTTTGCTTTACTAAAAAGGATGTCAATATCAGCTTCTAAATTTAACCGAGCTAAAGCTGTAGATGGTTTCCCCTTTCCTATATCAGCCATATGTTCTTTCAACATTTCCTGTAGCCTTCTGGTTGTCATTCCAATGTATGTAAAAGTTCTATTATTATTTTTATATCTGAATGGGATCATATATATTCCTGCTTTGTCATATGAATTTACCGGATCAACTTTTCTGTGAACTAGATTTTGCAGATTCGCTGGAGGTTTACCAATATCTATTGACGTACAAATGTTAAAACATAAGATATACTTTAAAAATAACAAAAAAAAAATACTAGATTTTCATATTAGCATGTTTCTTTTTTTCAGTTTGAGGACATAGTAACATTGTTAAAACAGCAGAAATATGTATAAAAGCTAACCGCACGTGACATGGAATGACCCAAATGGAATATCATGGATTATAATGAATTATGATTAAAGTGCCAAGCTAAACGTTTTACCAAATTATCAAAAACTAAATGCTAAAATATCAATCAAAGTTTCATTACTAATCGGTAACTTCTCTTGACGTAAATGCCTGGTCGAATTTCATGAGAGAACACACAAATCTCAGGGTGAGATGCATTCAAACTCTACTGATTCTCTATTTTATATCACAATACGTAGTTACTACAAAAAAAGTTACCATTTTAACATGCAATTGGAAAAATAACCGTAATATCCAGACTCACTGATATACCTACGTACTCTGCGAAACTTAAAGAAATGATAGAATTGATATCGTTTACGCACTAATATTGGAACTAAGAAGATCATTTTCGCACAGAAAATATAAAAATTCACTCGTCCATTAGCGTACCATTATAAGAGAGTAGCTAAGCACAATACCACAACTGCAGATATCAATATAAATGTTTAATGTTGAATCGATAAATTGGAAGATTGTCAATATTAAAAGAATCATAAGCAATTATGTTTGAATTTTTCATGAATGTTCAATATTCAGAATATACAGTGATGACTGCGCATTAAAAATAGATAAATAAAAAATGTCATTGAATCGTGTAAAATAATTAAGAGTTATGCATTTATATTATATATATATATATATCAGTGGCGTGGCGTCCGGTCATCGCTGGATGCGGCGATGACCAAGCAATATTTTAAAACTCTTAATAAGCTTTTAAAAATCTACGATCCAGTTTTAGCAGAACATTTGGAGTTCATGTATAAGTGAAGGTAAGATTTAAAGTTTCTTTTTTGAACATTCAACCATTGAATTTTAGAGTTAATAATTTTTCACCACAAACTTAAATAATTGCGATGACCACCGAAAATTTTCACGCCACGCCACTGATATATATATATATACCGGGCATCCCAAAAAATGACTGATGGATTTTAAAATTCAATAACTTCCAAACGGTAACAGATATCAAAAATATTCTTGCAGGATGTTTATGTATGATGTCAGGAGTTTTTGTACATTGATTCTTGATTTTAGTTCGAATTTCAAACAATAGATGGCGCTGAGAGCAATAGGCGCTCAGTCCAGACCCGATTTTTGCTACTTTTGGATCCATTTAATTAATTTTAATCTACTTTTTCGCATGAAAGAAGAGAGTGGCCGAAAAATCGAGCTTGGATTTAGCGGTTATTACTTGCATCGTCATCTATCGATGCTATTTGCAACTAAAACTGACAATCGCAGCATAAAAACTCCTGACATCTTAAATAACACTCCTGTAAGAATTTTTTTTAATATATGTCACCGTTTGCAAGATATGGAATTTTAAAATCAATCAGTCATTTTTGGGTAACCCGGTGTATACATATTGCAAAATTTTATCTTTCAGCTTTTTTCTACATAGTGCTAACTTATATTTATTTATTTATTTATTTATTTTTATTTTTTGCATAAAACTCAGAGAATTCAGCTGTGCTCTCGTGGCAAGTTTTATTTCAACAAAAAGTATCTTCGAAATTTAAATTACATTGAGTGACATGTCAATACACACAAAAGTAGTAATGAGTTAGTATAGTTGAAATATACTCATTTTTAGTGATTTATGAAAGCCTTTAATATGCGATGACTTGAAAATAATCTTTGAAAAGGAAAAGGCGGAAGTATAATAAAGATTTTCAAGGTATTTTTATAATAACTTACAAAAAAGGCATGTGTATATTCGAGTCTTTCTCCATTGCAGACAAGTGTTTCAAAATTTTTAATTTTTTTTTTTTTGGATAAAAAGAGAACGAAAGTACTTAAATAAGTTTAAATTTTGCTTAAGGTTTTTTTTCGCATTATTTTACTAAGGTACTTGAAACTTCCGTCTTTCTTTCTAAAAATGTTCTAATGTTTAAAACATGTCCCTAAGAGAACTTTAAACATATTATTTTCAATAAGTATTTACTTCAACATAATATATGTTGATCTTTTTTGACAAAAAAAAAAAAATATATATATATATATATATATATATCTGTTTCTTTGTACAGTATGTGACTTAAGTTTCATATGGAATTTCTACATATAACAAGGATGTATCAAGTATGTAGAAATACCATTCACTGTAAAAATATTTTTAATTTGGAGAAAAAGTTTCGTTTTACATTGGATCTATTAAATTGATTATTTCAACAGCGAAAAGTTAAGATTTATACGTCATATAAAGATTAATAGAATTTTTTTTTTTTTTTTTTTTTTTTTTTTTTTACTGAATACTTGGTAAAATAAAACTTTATAATTTTCAGTTTCCATTTATAAAAACTTTACATACATAAAAATTAAACAGAAAAGTGTATATAATATACAATTTCTTTTCTCGTTCTTTTTGTTTTTTAAGTTAAACTTCATAATTTGATACGAAATATATTTAAATGATCAATATTTTATTTAACAATATGAAAAGTGTTTGTACTGAAAATAAAATTTTATATTGATTTAAATTAAAGAACATAGTATTGAGCCCACAACATGTAATTTTTATAGAAAAAAAGACATTTTTATGGTCCCGTACTTAAAAAGTGAAGACGTAACCATTATTTAGATCATTCCTGTGTCTTTGAGTTCGTCTGTCACAGCCATTTTGCTCATAACCTATGGAAACATAATACGTGGAAAATTCAAATTGACTGATGTATAAAGGCTATTGACTCACATTTTTAAAGATTATTAACCATTCACAAATATATTTAGAAAAATTGTAGAGGAGCTAATTAATTTACTTGAAAAAAATATTTCCTTTGTATATCCTATGAGGTATCGTGTGAAAGCTTTCGGAACGCCGAACTCAAAATTAGATTTTTTAAAATTGTAGATATTATATTTTGAGATATATCATCGAAAATTTAATGCAAAAATATGTCCCCCCTCTGTATTCAAATCTGAAACTAAAATTATGAAAAAGTTGGAGGTAGTAGAAGTCAATTTAAAACCTTACTGGCAAGCCATAGCGATTACCATTGGTCACATGGTTTTTGAGAATATCGCATTTTTTCGTTAAACCCTAATTTCGATTTGCAGGAGTTTAGCAAAGTTGTTGAGAAGTGCTGGACGTACCTATCGATGCAGGAGTATAAAATTATTGTTGTTAATGATTTCCAAAAAAAAAACAGTGTATGTAATTAGCCAAGATAATAACACTTATCGACACGGATTTTTTGGACATATATCAAAACGCGGGTGGCGCACAATATGCGTTATCGGCTTCTAAAGTCTATATAAATCTTTTAATGATATATTTGTGGAATGGAATGCCCAGTAGCAGTATAAAAGCAGAAAACGCCAAACTGTTAAAAAAGACTAATTAAATCACTTAAGTACAATGGGATTCGTGACTAATTTGCATTGAGTGGCTCTGCAAATACGCCACCCGTATCTCTAAAGGTTAATTAAAAACCTGCCTGGAAAAACGTGGCACGGATCAAGGTGGCGTTGCAGACTTGCGACCTCCATTAGAAGCGCGATTATCACAATGTCAAGTTTAAATTTTTAACGATACTTTTGTTTTAGGTACACTGTAAAAAGAAAAGTTTATTACACCACTGTATTCGAGTTTATGAAATGCCAAATGAAATTTAAATATAGACTACTACTGTTATTGTCAGCACCGAATTAAGTTCACCATAAACATTTTAGTTTAAGATTAAAAACAGAGTAATTCAGAATAGAAATATTTGATACTATCTAGGCTCCACGCCTCTCTGAACTTTCATAGTATACCCATTTATAATTTTCTATCATATACAGCTGATCCCAAACATATGTTTTATAGTTTTCTTACAAAGTCATTTTATACTTCGATATTTTTGTGATAATACAGTTACTAATTAATATATTTATTTTACTGAACCCTTTGTGTAATACACGCACTTGACTGTTTATTTTTAATATTGATGTTGGAAGGTAGAAGATCGTGGTTTTGAATCTAAAATTCCCAAACACAAATAAATTCAAATCCTGATATCTGTCTGCCATTTTTTTTTTCAATAACTCATTTATTTGTGTAAAGAGTTTTTCCATTATCTATATATTTTCTCTTTTTATATAGATTTCAGAGTGAGATAAATGAATTGATTTCAATGAAATAAATATAAAAAGGAGAATCCTTAATTAGATTCTTGGAAACAGCCCAATTCTCAGAAGTTAGCAGTAGATTCTGCTAAATAGCTTAAATGTTCTAAATGTTTTCACATTATTTTTCGATTTAAGATTTACGTCACCTCTAGTTTTTTGTTGAAACATTTACATTGATTGTAACTGTAAAAAAGAAATAAATCATAATCGGTTAAAAAAGAATAATAATATGAATAAACATTATTTCTATTAAGTAAAATAGAAAAAAAAATTGAATTAGTGAAAAAAAAAAATACTAATTACAATTTATAATTAATCAAAAAATATATAATTTATACTAAATTATGATGTAACTGGAACGATACCAAATTAAGTACACACATCGCACGTATAATAAGAGCCATCAGTCATTAAATAAAGATGTTCAGCGTGAAATTTGTACGACAAACTTTTTTGTACATGCATGAATTTCCATAAAATGCTAATATGGAACTATATTTTCGGCAATAGTATTAAAAAATAACTAAAAGAAAATCAAATGTAATGACAAAAATTCTATAGCTGAGCCATTGTACATTTACAATGATTATTTATTTATATATGCTTATATAAACATAGACTTATAAACTTAAGCTATAAAATGACATTTTTGTTTTTTTTTAACCAGTTTCGGAATTAAATGTACGTCTGTAATAAATTACGTTTCAGTTGTGGGACACAACAGTGGTATTGATTCTTCATCACAAAGATTTAGTAAATAATAAAAGGCAAAGCAAAATTGTTTACGATGCATGCAAACTTTAAATACTATTTTTTTTAATTTATTTGCAAAAAAAAAAAAAAAAAAAAAAAAAAAAGGAAAACAAATTTTAGATCAATTTACATATCAAAATATTTTCGTACTTCTTTGTCCTAAGCAAATCGTAAATCTTTTTTCAAACAACAGTTTACAAAAATTATGAATTAGAAAAGTGGTTGTCTTTTCCATTTTTCAATTATTATTTTCTGTTTATGTAATTTAAACAACCTTTATCAAGTAAATAAATGCTTCTTTATATTTAAAGATGTACACTTAATACAAGTTTTAGCCTAAATTGTATTTTTAAAACGTTTTTCTAAGCAGTTAAGATAAGCAGTATCGTTAACTTTGTACAGTTTTGCAGTCCGCAAATTTTGTACATTACGCTGAAAATATTTTACCTTGTCTCATACTCTGTTGTTATTGTTATTTATTAAAATGTAATTTTTTCTCTGACTGCGTGGGTGTAGTTTAAAATATGCTACATGAATCTACCGATTTAGTATGTCAAATTAGTTTAGCATTTCTGTTTTTTTTTTTATGTTTATTCTTTTTATCAATTTTTGATAAGTACTAAGGTAATTATGAGAACTCTTCCACTTAACCATTAAACGACGTAAAACATGTACTAAGGCCATTGAATTGTTGTCATAAACCAGTGACGTTACTTACTGACACTCAAAGATATAGATTTAATTTTTCTTAATCTTTTACATCTGTAATTTAAAAAGTACTATGTAAACAATTAAATTTAACGCAGAAATTAAGAAATCTTTGGAATATTAACATATGCAGAGAAAAAAATAAAAAATAAGTTGAAAACATTTACTACTATTGTTTCTTGAGATGAGAGATTTCAATTACATTTTTTACTGTTGAACGGTTATAGTTGCGCAGCATTATATTCAACTACAAGCACAATAATTCCAGCTTTTAGAAATTTCTTTTAAAAACAGATATCTGCAGAGATTTGTCGCTATCCCTAATAAAAAATATTCATATTATTCACGTAAACAAATTCAAATATAAAACTATATCAATTACATATATTTGAAGTTTTTTACACAAATGTTTAAGCAAACTGAATTTAAGATTGATTTAAAAACAAAACATTATTCTGTAACATTATCAATTATCCTTAATTTTATAATAAAGAATTAAATATATCAATATACATTGTAAAGACATTTTGACCTGAACCATAAACTATAGTAAAATAAGGGAGAAAAATAGAAAATCGAAAAAAATTGAAAAAAAACAACAGAAAATAGAAAAAGCTTTTTAACGATGTACTCTTAGCCTCCAAACGTCATTAATTATGTAAAACTTGTGCAATTATTCTTGTCAACTGCTTGAATGTCTGTTAAGGAAATCATTTTTTACAGATGGATACTTTTCTTTCGTGAAATGACTTCTAATATTATTTCCCGATATAAAAATTCGTATGATGACAAACTCTATAAAATAAAGTAAAAAAAAAAAAAAAATGGTAATTTACCTGATTGCGGTGTAGAATGGAATTTTCTTAGAAATTTTATTATGTTGCTTGTTCTAAAGCACTTATACTAATAAGAAAACTATTAATCGATAACTAATTTTTACTTTATCTTTAGTTTTCAGAAGTATAATTTTTCAAGAACTTGGGGGTAAATGAATTGTGTTCTTAGTAAAATATAATGGATTATTTGTTTAATATGTAAAAGTTACTGTTTTTATATGGTAAAAAATGTTTCCTTTCAGATGAAAAATTATATTCAGAATGATATAACAACCGAAAATACTTTCTTTGGCCTTAGATTTTTTTTTTCTTTTTTACTTTTTCTTTAACTGAAATTTTGCCTCTGACATGAATTCTGTATTTCAATAGTTTTCTCAATAAATTATTTGACTTATTTAATCTGAATCAATCAACATCTGTAATATCTTTTAAATTGTCTTTCCATTGAAGTAACATTAGTTTTTTAGTTTACTTGCCTAGCATTCAGGAAAGTTATTTTCTACACTTAAAAAAAAACACTGCTAGTTTTCCGGTAGGAATCGGAGAAATAGCAGCCCTTATCGTAGCGGAATAATTTCCAACCCAACTTGGAATAAAATCCGTAAAAATAAGAAAATAGTCAGTAAAGCGGTACTTTACTGATTTTATTCCGATTTTACGGATTTTATTCAGAGCTGGGTTGAAATTATTCCGGTACGATAAGGGCAACTATTTTTCCGATTACTACCGGAAAACTGGCATTTTTTTTACAGTGTATTAACCCTAGAATGTTACCCAATTTTTTCCTGAAAAGTTCGCCTGGTAGCGATAGGCATTAAAATGATGAATTATCCTTTGACAATAATTATAAATAATTAAATATTTGAAAAAATACTTGAAAATACTTGAAAAACAAACCCATGAGGATGATATAACAACCGAAAGTGCTTTCTTTGACCTTAGATATTTTTTTACTTATTTTGTAAATGATATTTTGCCTCTGATATGAATTCTGTATTTCAATAGTTTTCTCAATAAATTACACAGGCCGGCGAAATTGAAGTTGTTGAAAAATACAAGAGAAGTTTTCGCTAATTCTTATGTTATTTGGTGTGCTGATTTCGAAAATGACCTCCATTTTGTTCCATCACATCATGATTTTTTGTAAATCGATATGGATATTTTTCTAAAATCGTATTTGAAAAGGAATTCTTTCGAACAATTTTGCACATACTATTTGGCAACAGTGGTTTTTATCCATGTAAATGTATGTACACTGTAAAAAAAAAATCCGACCAGTTTTCCTGTAGGAATCGGAAAAGTAGTTGCCCTTATCGTACCGGAAAATTTTCCGACCCAGCTCGGAATAAAATCCGTAAAAAAAAGGAAATAGTCAATACAACGGTATTTTACGGATTTTATTCCGAGCTGGGTCGGAAATGTTTCCGGTACGATAAGGGCAACTATTTTTCCGATTCCTACAGGAAAACTGGTCGTTTTTGTTTCACAGTGTAAAATAATAGATCCTCGGTGAGGTAAATTGATTTTTCTGTAATCAACTATTTTTGATAGGTTTAAATGGGGGAAAACAACTGTTCCCAAATCGAAGGAGACAAATCTGGTCGAGGGTAAAATGAAAAGTTCCCTCGATTTAAACTTTTTACATCAAATTATGGTCCAGTTCCTAGAAAAAAATCATCTACATACTATTTTAATTTGTTTTTATTAAGGCAACGTACATAAAATAGACGACTGACCAAGAGGAGAAAATATTATGTATGTGTACATGAAATTTTCAAACAAATTTTAAATTGAGCAAAAAAGAAAACAAAATTTTTCTATTTAAGTATGCACTCTTTTTCCCACAAAATTATTTTTGATGTTCAATCTGAGGCCTATCTCGTGTTCGTGTTAATATCCAATAGTAGTCGGCGAGCATGTTCTTATCCCACCGTACTTGAGCGCTCCATATCTTTCTTGTTTTGATGGAGCCTCTCCCCTTGTTCTTTCCTAACTGATCCTAAATTTTCGCGTTGACAAAATACACATGTGAGTGAAGGAAATGTATTTTGACACTTATGGAGCAACCCAACGCTTGAAATTTGGCCATCATATTAATTTCTATTGGTTTATAGTCAGGAGTCTTGTAATTACACAGACATTTGCTGACGGCATCTTTCAAGGCAACCCAAGCTTCTTTTTCCTTCGTCGCCATGCTAGTCTCAAATTCTGTATCCTTCATAAGCTTGTGGATATTTGGACAACAAAGACTTCCTCTGTCAACTTGGTTTCGGATAAACCTGAATATTTTTGTACAGGTATTTGAAACAATCGCAATCATATGAAATAATACAATTTTTGGCTCAACTAAACTGTTCCAAATCACATTCTTAGGCCATTTTTGACCCAATGTTGAGTCTTATCACGGCTGTCCCACTCACACACGAAACATTGGTGCTTTGTGTATCCCTTGTTGACCAAGAAGCATGGAGATAACTTTCAAATCACCGCAAATGTTCAAGCCGAGGTTGGCATATTTAATTTCGTTGAGGACGAGAGCCAGGTTTTCATAGCGTTCTTTTAAGTGCACCGAGTGTCCACCTGGTACAGATGCATACTGGCTTCCGTGATGGGGAGAGTGCGCATGCGTCAACTCTTGAAGATGGACCAGCGCGAGCTCCCGATGTTTGGCTAATTTTTACAGGAGTGGGGTAAGCTGGGTCCTTGTACTGTATATCATTCTTTTATACTCTTTATGCTCTTCAGTTTGGTGTATGATAAGTGTGAATATGTGTAGGGGTTCCGGAGATATAATTCATTAAACTTTCTCTAACTTTCTTTTTCATATCTCCAATGAACCAGGCATTAGCCACATATTCATTGTTTCCTGTGCTTTTCCCTGTATATAAAATGTAATTAACTGATAAATTAGGACTCTATAGACTGTTAGTTTTCCAAAGTTACCTATTATGTGTGTTTATCTCAAATACTTATGATGTTTTAAACATATGAAGTTCATGTACATTTTGTAGTATTGGAGCCATTTTCAATAGTTACCATATTTGACATGCATTAAAATATACTATAACTTACTATTTTCTTAAAATGATCAGTCGATTTGTGCACATTGTCTCCTGTAGATCAGTTTTGTATGTGGTTTTTTAAGTTATCTCAAAGTTTTCTCATATCACCGTGCATTTTAAAATGTGTTCTTTTCGACTTTTTGTGACAGAAACAAGATGGAGGCTCCATGGGATTAGCATTACAGTGTTTACATTTTTCTTAACGTTAAAAGATATTAATTCAACTTTTTTTTTTTTTTTTTTTTTTTTTTTTCCCTACTGCTTATTCGGTTAGTCTGAACATTAAGCTTCCCCCGTTTACAATTATCTTAATCCCGTGGGGCCCGCAACTGTAATTAATAATTTGTTATTTGATTGTCACTTCTCGATTTTTGCTTTTCATTTTCCCATATGTTTTCATTAAGTTGTTTACTTTTTTAAACGTAATTTTTAACTCTTAATATTGCTCTTTTTGAAGACTTTTTATGCTTTTTATATAGTTTTAAATTTCAAATTTATTAGCTGTGGAAGTTTTTTCATTTATCTTATCTTTAAGAATTTTTAATTAGCATTTGTAATTTGGAAATTTTTATTCTTTCGCTTTGAATGGTTGGTGGATGACTATTATCACAAAAGGCTATTTGATTTCTGAAAGTTTAGTTGCAACTATAAGAATAATTTCCTAGATTGCCTCTATAACGGAGTTAGACATATATGTTCTGCTTTAAACTGTGGTTAGAAGTGGATGTGATTGGTTAAAACTTTCAGATTTTACTGTCTTGAGTGTTATAGTACCTTTTAAAGTTAATAATGAAAACATAAGGTATGATGCATTGTGGGTTCGACTTGGCTGTCGGATGGTATTGTCCGACACCTATTATAACTTTTATTTAATGATTAATTTTAATTGATTTTGGATACTTATCTTACATTGTGTTATGGATATTTATGGATGTCGGATAGCACTATTAGGTACGGGGCTGTTGAGCCTATTTTGTAGCATGAATGTCTTAACGTTTATTTAAACGTTTTATCGGTTGAATGTTTCAAGCATCACTGTAGCGCATTTAAGTAATACTTTTACACCAGTTATTTCTATAAACCTTTTATACTCCATCAGTATTGTCACCGTTGCGCACTTAGTAGCCATTATTATTAGTCTTTTTTTTTTTTCTAATTGTTTCCACATTTTAATTATTTTGATATTTTTATCCCTAGTGGAGCATTGTGGGTATATCCTTTGATTGCTAAGTTTTTAACCCTTTGTGAGCCAATTTACTTCCCTGCACCAGTTTTTTTTTTTTTTTTTTTTTTTTTTTTTTTTTTTTTTTTTCAATTGCATTTCTCCCCCTTAATCTCGTGTTTAGGCTCTCGCCTTCCCTATTCGGACTATTTTGGGTACAGGGTTTCTTTTGGCAAGCCCCATTTTATTCTATCTTTATCAGGGGGGACGATGGAGGAGGAGGGGGGAGGCTTTCACAAAAAGTTTTTCCATTTCCATAGTGTGAGATGTCATTTTAAAGGTCTCGGCCTGTGCTTCTCAATTCCGGTATCCTTTTTTTTTTTTTTTTTTTTTTTTTTATCTAGCTTCATCTTTTGGCCTGTAGGTGGCACGTTTCAAAAAAAAAAAAAAAATTTTTTTTTTTTTTTTTCATATTATATAGTATAATTCTTTAAGGTTACTTGAATTATATACGCTTGATGGGCTTGACAGAGGTGGCTCAATTACATCATGATATATTGCAATGCTACCTTTTATAAGCAATAGGGGGCGCTATCTTCCTAAATTTTGTTTTCTCTTACTAAGTATCCCTTGTCACATATCTTTTTAAAGGTCTGGGAATAATCTCTTCATTTTTAGAAGTAACTCTCACTTTCATTCTCTTTTTAGCCACTAGGGGCGTCCCCAGGCCAATTCCACTTCTCCTTTGACTATTAAAATATGGGTATTTACTATTACTGGTTATATATATGTATGGGAGGATTAAAGGGAGGAAGGGAAAGAAAAAGGGGGAGAAGAAGGGAAAGGGGAAAAAAGGAAGAGGGAAGAAAAGGGAAAAAAAAGAAAAAGAGAAAGATGGAGGAAAATGGAAAAGGGGGAAGGAAAAAAAATATATATATAAAAGAAAAAGGGAAAGAAGGGAAAGGGAAGAAAATAAAAATAAATAAATAATAAGATAAGTAGATAGATGATTGAATGTGAATGGGGGGAAGGAAGGAGAAGGAAAAAAAAGGGAAAAAGAAAGAGAGAGAGGGGATGGAGGAAAGGAAAAAAAGGGAAAAGGGGAGGAAAAAAAGAAAAAAAAGGGAAGAATAGGGAAAAAGGGAAAAATTTGAAAAGAAAAAAAAAGAGAGAGGGGGGGATATAGGGAATTATAACCTATTCAATTAAGTACATCATTCATACTTTTCTGATTAATTTAGATGTCCAGTTCCTCCCAGCGCCTCTCCCTCTTTTCGTGCCGGGCTCCCACAACAGTCTCTTATAGCATTTTTAGCTCAAGTGCGGCCAGGACTTCAATTTACGGTGGAGTATCTCATATTTGTTATAACATGCTATAAAGTTTCAAGTTCTTGTCCACCAACTAAAGCTCTAACTGCAGTTCTGGTCGCTGCTCATTAATTATATAATTGCATAACAACTATTATTTTATTTGGGTTGGGGGGTTTGGGGAACCATTCTGTATGGCGCGCATTTTTTTTTTTTCTACCAGCCATTCATTTTCTGCCTATGGGAGATGGATCGGTACTCTAAGTGTATCATTTTGTATTTAGTGAATAAAAGTTTTGTGTATGTGCTCCAAACTATTTTTTAATTATCTGGTATACATGTGTAGATATTATAATCTACTAGTTTAATATTTATATATATTTATATCTTCATTCTACATGTACATGAGCTTCAATAAGCACAGGAAACTATCCTCTTTTTTCCCCCTTCTTCATTTGGCAAATAATAGACTATCACTATCAATTACTTATATTATTTTATTTATTTTAATATTTAAAATTGTCCTTCAGCAAAAGTATCACCTTCTTTTCACTAAGTCATTTACGATAGTCAAGGCTATTGGTTTTTACTTTTTCCTATCTATATTCCTTTCTTTCTACGATATACGGTGGGGACCTAGTGATACCTCAATCTATCGTTTACTTTTACAATAATCTATTATACTGAACGATCCGTTAAAATAATATCAACTATCTTTATTACTTGGGCTATATGTTTTAACATAATATAAAATGAATGACTCTATGTTATGATACAAGTTTACATATTTTGAATTGTTCTATTGTGGTGACTTAACGAACTCAAAATAATATATAGTCACAAGTATGCTCTAGTAACCGGCCTGGATATGGAAGAAAGTGATAAGTATTTGAATAACTCTTCCAAAACAGAAACTTTGATTGAAATTAAAAGTTCACTAAAAAAATCATCAAAACCGAGATCGAATTCGACACCGGACAAACTTCCACTATTAAATCAGGAGACAAAGTGGTCAAATAAATCCACTCTAAAGCGTACACGACAAAACTCCAGTCAGTCTTCACAAGCGCTAAAGTCAACCCCAACAAATAAAAATGTAATGAAGTTTAACCTAGAAGTAGCGAAGACACTTTCAATAACAGAGCTGCTTGAAATTCACAATGGTCTTCTAAAATCACACGAAACAGGATCCAGTAAAGAAGTCGACAAATATTGGCAATTAATTAAAAAAAACATCCAAATCATTGAAAATCAGCTACGAAACGCATCTCAACAATCCCAAGACCTAAAACAAATAACAACCGAAAAGGAAGAGTGGTACAACAAGGCAATCGACCTGGAACAAGAATTAAAAGACAGAAAGCAACAATTTGAAGTTTATATACAACAAAAAGACAATAGAATTCAAGAACTAACTCGGGAGATAGATTCTCTGAAATCATACAATGAATTGTCCAACAAGGATGAAGCAGGAATTTTGAACTTAAAAGAGAAAGAAATTTCTAATCTACACCTAACGATAGAAGAAAAGAATCAACTAATTAAAGAGTTAAAAGAAAAATTATATACCCAGTCCCCAAAAAGATCACAAGGAGGACTCCCTTCAATAAGAGAAATGGTGTTAGATGAATCTATACTTAAAGATATCAACCAAAAATTACATTCAATTGAAGCAAATACAGAATTCTTAAAAAATTCGTTTCAAAGCCCATTAGAAAAAATCCCAACGGTCAGCCAACAACATTCACTATCATCAAAACCTCTGTACTCAGAGAAAATCAGTGCGGTTTATAAAAATCCAAAAACCACCTCTGAATCCGCCATACTTTTAAAGAAGACACAAGCAACAAAAACTTCACTCCACACAATTAGAAATCTTCTTAATACGGAGACAAAGAACATTCCGGACCTCCCTAAAATCTATTGTGAAACAGCTCGTGATCGAAGCACCTTAATTATAAGATCCAACAGTGAAGAAAATACTGAAAAAACCCTCCGAATAATAGAAGGAATTGAAAGACTTAAAGATATCACTGAATTAACGTACAAAACTATAAATTTTAAGAAGATAATTGGTCTTGGAATCCCTTTATTTACTCAACCAGAAGAAGTCACAGAGAAAATCTTGAAAGATTATGATCGAGAAATCCCAATAGCGATACATGAAAAAATTCACCGAGAAAAATCACAAATTTACCATTTGGTCCTGGATTTAGATATCAATTACGCCCGTCATCTGACGAAGCAAGGTCGTATCCTGATTGGATTTAATTCCTGTAAAGTTGCGGATTATCGCCCAATAATCCGCTGCTCGCAATGCCAACGATATGGCCATACCGGTAACAACTGTAGATTTGAAGCTGCCTGTGCTATTTGTGCGTATAATCACACAACAACAACTTGCCCAAATAAAGAAGATCCTAAGAAAATATGCTGCATCAATTGTCTGAACACAAAACATGATTTCCCGCACAGAGCGGATTCAAATGAATGTCCATTATTTAAACTTCGATTTCAATCGAGGAAAACCTTCATAAATGTATCTGTTCCACATTCAACCAACTAAACAATACAAAAATCGTTTCATCAAATACAAACAAAAACTCAAACTCACCTTCAATTCCAAATTCTACTCAAATTTCTCATCTCTCGGACTCAAACTCTTCTCCGCAAGGACAACATCAAAACATGCAAGTACCTTCAACAACTAATCAAGTATCATCATCCTTTAAAATAGCACAGATTAATCTTCAAAAGAATAAAAGTGCAACAGCTTCACTCCTTCAATTCTTAATTCAAGAAGACTACAAAATAGCATGCATACAGGACTCCAATATAGTCAAAGGAAGACCACATGGCCTTCCCTCAGGACTTCCTTGCTACTCTTCAAAAAAAAAGAATTGCCAAATAATAATCATAGATACATCGTTACAACATATAAGAGTTCAACAAAATGATAACTCAGTCTTCGTGAATATCTCCTCAACAGAAGGACAAATAACTGTAGGCAGTCAGTATTCCGCACCATCGGCTAATTTAAAAGAAGATCTACAAGATTGGGCGAACACGTCGGGTATGAGTTCAAAATTTTTGTTGCTGTGTGATTTGAATGCTCATAGTGTCCTGTGGGGGTATGAGAATGATAACGAAAAAGGACAACACCTCATCAATCATCTCAATATGATGCACTTATTAGTCCTAAATGATCCTTTCTCAAAACCAACATTTGAAACCACGCATTTGAAAGGTTGGCCAGATGTATCACTAGCATCCTTCCCACTGTTCCCAAAAGTTTCCTTATGGACTGTTGAGGATGATATGCACTACGGTGACCACAGGCTGATAACCTTGTATATGGATATCCAAACCCCGAAGCTTCCAAAGCGTAGATATCGGACAAAGAATGTCTCATTGAAAAAATTCAATAGAAAATTATCTAAATCATTGCAAGAAAATAACATAACTTTCCAGGATATAAAAACGACGGGGGCATTCGAAAAAGAGTACGACAACTTTATAAATATAATAACACAAACCTGTGACCATACTTTAAAGAAAAAAAACTCCACATTTAAACCAACAGTTTCTTGGTGGACAGCGGAACTTAGGAAAATGAGAAGCTTTGTTAAAGCACTTTATAGGAAAACAAAACTTTTGTCTGCATCAGAGGAAGACATGATCAAATTAAAAAAGTATAGAGCACTCTATAAAAAGAAAATTCTGGAAGCAAAGAAAACAGCGTGGAGTTCTTTTTGCTCAAATACCAAAGACCCCTTTGGGAAACTAAAAAAGACGGCATTTAGAGATTTTTACAGACAGGAAGTCTACGCTCTTTCTGATTCCACTACAGCAACCCACTCAAGACAATCTTTTTATGCAGAAATTGCCAATTCAATATTTGGTCCTTCGGACTTGCAACCGCATCAAATTCTCCGCGCTCAACCCAGCCAGTTAATCCATTTATACTCCAAGAACTAAAAGCTGCCATCTTCTCGTTCAATCGGAATAAAGCACCAGGTCCTGATAATGTTGACCATCTGATTGTAGGAAATATTTACCACTCACATTCATCTCTATTACTGAATCTTTACAATACTCTATTAAACTTAAATTACTTCCCAAAAAGTTGGAAAATTGGAGAACTAGTCTTTTTTCTAAAGGCAGGTAAGGACCCACAATCTGCTCAATCATACAGACCAATAACTCTACTCCCAATTCTGGGGAAAATTTTTGAAAAATTATTATTAAAACGAATAAATTATCATTTTCGAAATTCGACAGTTCTACAGAGTTCTCAACACGGATTCTTAGAGGGTAAATCGGCTGAATCAGCGATACAAGAAGTTCTCTCAACAATTGACTTACTTCAACAAGAAAACAACTACATTTCATTAATATCATTAGACCTCCAAAATGCTTTTGACAACTTACCTTGGGACGCAACAATCAAAGAACTGGAATTTTTGGGGTTGGAGGAGCCATATGTTAATATCCTGAAATCCTTTTTGTCTCACAGAGGAGCGAAACCAAATTGGCTAGCACAAGAAATTCATTGGTTTAGGAAGGGGTGCCCACAAGGTTCATGCTTTGGGCCCTTCCTATGGAGAATCTTCCTAAACGCTCTCTTACGCCATTTAAAATCGTTAGGTTACATAATAATAGCTTATGCAGATGACATTTTAATTATATTAAATGGTAAAACAAAGCGAGAATTAGAAAAATTAGGAAAGGACATCTTAGATTATATTAGTAGGTGGATGTCAAATCACAACATGAAAATATCTTACAATAAATGTAAAGTTCTCCACCTTAGAAGACCAAAATTTTTGAAAAGAGCACCAACACTCAAAATTGACAACCATTCATTAAAAAGTGAGCCAACTTTAGAATACTTAGGTATCGTTCTGGATAGTACGCTGTCGTTTCTCCCCCATTTACGAAAGAAAAGGCAGGAAGTTACACAACTTTCGCAAGACCTATTGAAGTTTGCCTCAGCTTACGGAGGGGTAAACAAATTAATTCTGAAGATTTGGTACAATAGTATCTTGGAGAAGAAAATCACGTATGCTGCAGCAACTTGGTTTCACCGGATAAGCAAAGCCCATGGGCTTCGTCTGATCTCATCAATACAATACCAATGCCTGTTATTAGTTTCACGTGCCTACAGAAAAACTTCGGCGGATGCCCTTGGCACTTCAACTTGAATATATAGCAACAACAAGAAGAGTCTTACGTCTTGGAATCCCGACAGGAAATCAAGAACCAATATTTTACCAACCAAAAATGAAGTCAGATCAAGTTGAACCATTTAAAGAATATTTCTTTCAAATAGATCCAGAAAATACTCCACATGTAGAAATAAACATTTATACGGATGGTTCCAAGATGGAAGATGAAACGGCATATGCCTTCTGTGTGTATCAGAGAGGAGAGTTAATCCACGAGGATCAAACTAAGTTAAGTAAAGAAAATACTGTTTTTCAGGCAGAACCCCTGGCCATAGAAGAGGCTGTGCTGTGGATTAGGAACTCCCCTCATAAAGAAGTATTAATACACTCGGACAGTCTCTCAAGTCTCTTAGCAATAGAAGATGTTTTTTCAAAAAATCTCATCGCAGTACAAATTATCAAACTACTCCAAGAAACAAGAAAAAAGATCTTCTTTAAATGGGTCCGTGGACATGTGGGTAATGTGGGGAATGAGCATGCAGATTCTTTGGCAAAAGAAGCAACCAAAGCCACATCACATGCCAAATACAAATTCTTTCCCAACCCTCCTTCTTACTTGAAGAAGCTTCTAAAATCATCTCTACTCGAACAATGGCAGACTCGCTGGGACTATGGTACCACAGGACGGTACACATACGCTTTAGCCCCAAAAGTCTCGGAAAAGAGAATCCTGCTGCATAGAAATCTTTTTCTGTTTGCCACTAACCACGGCCCATTTTCATCATATCTTTACAAATTTGACAGGGTTCCTTCTCCATTATGTGTATGCGGTCAGCGAGCTACATCATTGCATTATATCTTTAACGGTACCCTTACATCATATTACCATATAAGAAAATCTCCAAAAATTTCTTTGTCTCAGTGGTTCTCAGTGGTTTTGTCAAATCCATCATTTTGTCAAAAGATAATTGAATGTATGAAAGTTTTAGAAAACAACCATTATTTGTTTCAAAATGTTTTGCCATTTATAGATGATGATGAGAACGTATCTTAAAAAATAGACAGATACCACCAATTCAAAATAAACTCTTAGCCAAAAACAACTCGATTGAACTATAATTGAACTGTTGCAAGAACAATAGACTTTTGAACTTCTGTGTGTGTATATAATTATATAATATTCATCATAATTATTCACTATTTTACCTATTTTTTATATTCTACATTATTTTTAAAATTATGAATCTCTTTCTAATTTAGTATACATATACGTAGCTTTTATTATATTTTTGCAGAACGCCCAGCTTTGCAGAGTAATTGAGCTTTTGCCGCTCCAACAAGTTTAAAAATCCTATTATCTATTATCTCATGATCTTATTAATTACAAATATCTAAATTTCTCTCGTAAACGCCCAGTAAAAATTGGGCTTTCCATCGTGTATATATTGTACTTATATTGTATTTAATCTTAATATTCTCAATTGGCCTTCCTGTAGGTCCCTTCGGGCCTTTTATTTATTATTATTATTTATTTTTTTTGTGTGTGTGTGTGTGGTGACGGCGGTAGTAGATGGAAACCGCTGGGTGGGGCTTGTGAGTGCTTAAGCCATTTGGTAGGCCTCCCCACCTAGCTGACCCCTGGCTTCCGTGATGAAGAAGGACAGCTTTAAGTCTCCTTTTCGATTAATCTAGAAACGGCCTCCATTCATATTTATCGTAAGTGATTTTAAAATTGCTCATCAATCCAGGAACATCAGAACAATAGACTAGGTTCTCCCCTTCCTCGAAGTACTACTTAACAAATTCCTTTTATAGATTCCTGTACCAACAAAAAGCAGATCCTTTAACCAAGAACTTTTTTTTTGGAGCCCAAAAATGCTGCTGCCTCTTTTAAAAGGCCCAGATCTTTAGTCAGATTACTAAGTTCAACCTGAGAGGTGGACTGAGGTGAATCGCTTCCAGAGGGATTTTATTCATAAGCAGAGCCTTGTACTTTTGGATGTTCCGAGTCTGAAGACCTTGAAGAGATGACTTTGCAATTCAATTGGAGGCAAAGGCACTGACACATGAGGAACAGGTCCATGAGGAACAGGGTGTATGGTGATAGAAATTTCATAAAAATCCAAATAAAATTTAATTTTTCAAGAAAACGTCACGTCGTAGAATTTTTCATTATTTTTTTTTTTTTAATTAGCACCAAAAAATACATAAAGTTCAGCTATCAGTTCCCGTGTATTTTCTTCATCGCAGGCCTGTGTTATTTGACTTATTTAATGTGAATCCATTAATATCTGTAAAATCTTTTAAATTGTCTTTTTAGTGAAATAACATTAGTTTTCCAGTTTACTTGCGTAACGTTCAGCAAAGGGGTTTTCTATTAACCCTAGAATATTACCCATTCGTCTCCTGAATAGGTCTCCTGGCAGCGATAGGGATTAAAATGATGAATTATCCTTTGGCAATAAATATGAAGGAAAGACAATGCTTAAAAAACAAACCCATGAGGATGATATAACAACCGAAAATGCTTTCTTTGACTTTTTTTTTACTTATTTTGTAACTGATATTTTGCTTCTGACATGAACTCTGTATTTAAATAATTTTCTCAATAAATTATTTGACTTATTTAATTTGAATCGATCAACATCTGTAGTATCTTTTAAATGGTCTTTCCATTGAAGTAACATTAGTTTTTCAGTTTACTTGCGAACATTCAGCAAAGTGATTTTCTGTTAACACTAGAATGTTACCGATTCGTCTCCTGAAAAGTCTCCTGGCAGCGATAGGGATTAAAATGATGAATTATCCTTTAGCAATAACTATGAAGGAAAGACAATGCTTGAAAAACAAACCCATGAGGATGATATAACAACCGAAAATGCTTTCTTTGACCATAGATTTTTTTTTACTTATTTTGTAATTGATAGTTTGCCTCTGACATCAATTATGTATTTCAATAGTTTTCTCAATAAATTATTTGACTTATTTAATTTGAATCGATCAACATCTGTAGTATCTTTTAAATGGTCTTTCCATTGAAGTAACATTAGTTTTTCAGTTTACTTGCGTAACATTCAGCAAAGTGATTTTCTATTAACCCTAGAATGTTACCCATTCGTTTCCTGAAAATGTCTCCTGGTAGTGACAGGGATGAAAATGGTGAATCATCCTTTGACAATAAATATCGAAGAAAAGATAATGCTTGAAAAACACACCCAGGAGGATGAAAATATGAAGTCAAATTTTGAAGTTAAAACAAACCGCTGTTTATAAATTAAAAGTAAATGGGTTGGAAATATTACGAATTTTGTGAGTTATGCGTCAAGGACATGTCTATTATTATTATATTACGCAAACCAAATAAGTTTTATTCGTCTGTCTATTTCAAACGAAACTCCATAGGAAAAAATGGAAAAAACAGGAAATGGTAGAATTTTATAATTTACAGAACTATACGTAGACACATCGGATAAGATGTGTAATAACATGTCATGTAGTAAGAAAATACGCCGATGGATACTTTTTGCATTTTATTGTGTGATAGTTATCAGTTTAGTGAATGCGTGTGTTATTATTAAGTATATACATGGCTCAAAAATCCGAAAAATAATTATCCAGATAAAAGTTGAGATCTAAAAAAAGGTTAAAACTAATTTAAGATCTTCATCTGCATAGAGGAACAAGCGTCTGAACGTATCAATTTACAATGTTTAATAAAGTAAATCTAAAAAATAAAGAAACAAAAATTATTATTTTGCTAATTCAATTTACGCAGAATGACGCGCAATTTTTGTCTAACGTGTTCCAGAGCAATGTGCTGTGAACATAACGCTAATATGTGTAAAGATTGCTTTGAAAATAAATAAATAATGCTTTTCTGCTTACTTGAAGATCGAGAGTGAAAATGCTGTCGTTAGGTATTATACTTTTATTCCTATAAGCTTTTAAAATCGGTTTTAAGCCCGCCTACCCACATTTCGTCTGAGTTCTAGCGTTAACACCATCAAGCAATTAGAATTTTCCGTCTATGGAATAAGAGAGTTATGTAAATATTAACTTTCTATAATAATTTATATTTTATTTACATGGAAAGAGGCTAAAATTCCAGATTTAAATTCCATGGAATTTTTTTTTTACGATGTACATAATTTAAGCGAAAAATACTTAGCTCGTTATCTTAAGTATTTCTTATATTAAGCTTATAAAATCTTAAATCATTCTAGAACTGAAAAAAATGGTATTTAAAATAAATTAATCGATACGAGCGTAACAAAATAAGTCGATGCTATGTAATCTTCATAAACTTTTATATACAATTTTCTTTATAGAATGCATATTTCACAGAAATTACTAAACAGAACTTCGTGAAATGTTCTGCGCGCACCACATGCAGTTCTCATGGAGTTATTTGTATTAAGATTTATGTTTTTTTTTTTTTTTTTTTTTTTTTTTTTTTTTTTTTTTTTTTTTAGATATAAACAATTGTAATGACAGGCTGTTACTAAAGTGTGAGTCTGCTCCTATAAAGGTACATTTCTTTATGAATACGAATATAAATAATGCGATAAAATACCGGATTGAGTTCAGAAAATTTTCAAATTTGTTTTGATGTATTATGTATTTTATTTTACATTTTAAATATTTCTTTGCGTAAGTTACGATCGAAAAGAAAATGAATTTTCTTTTCAAACATAAATCAATTTGCAGGTAATGGAAATTCTAAATAGTGTCTGAATTTTTTTTTTTTTTTTGAAACAATAAACCTTTAACAAAATGTAAACAAGTAACAGATAGAATTGCATTTTTACTTTTCTTGAGCATCCCACTTTGAATGTCAAGTTCCGTATACTTGTAGTTTTTTAAAATACGTATTTCTCACAATCCAGTTTTGAGAATATATATCTTACTTATATAACTTGATTGCTTTTTCGAAAATCGTATAGTTAAGTATGTAAACATTAAGATATAAATATAATATATGGAGGTAATATTTAACTAGTTTGTTATGGCCATGACAAGACTTTCTTCTATATAAATCACGTCAATTAAATCATTTAAATAGTAAAATAAATTACATCAATTTAGAACCAATTCATATCAAAGTATACATAAATTTGAAGTTTGATGAAAATTCGTGCATTAGTTATTAAGATAGAGCTGTAGGTGAAATTCTGAAAAATGCAGCATAACAGCGCCACCTGTTGAGCGATTTGCACCAAAACACAAACAGCACTAACTCATATTAAGGTATACCGGAATCTGAAGTTTGATGAAAATCCGTGCATTAGTTCTGGAGCTAGAGCTATTGGGAAAATCACTAAAAATGCAGCACAGCAGCGCCACCTGTTGAGCGATTTACACGAAAAGGTACAAAACATCAATTCATGTCAAGGACTAACTGAATCTGAAGTTTGATGAAAATCCGTGCATTAGTTCTGGACATTGAGCTATTGTGGAAATCTTGAAAAATTCTGCATACAGCGCCACCTGTTGAGCAATTTACACCAAAGCATAAACAGCACTAATTCATATCCAGCTATACCTGAATCTGAAGTTTGTTGAAAACCCAACCATTATTTCTTGAGCTAGAGCTGTTGCGAAAATCACAAAAATGCAGCATAGCAGCGTCACCTTTTGAGCGATTTACACCAAAAAGTGTAAAACGTCAAATCATGTCAAGCACTAACGGAATCTTAAGTTTAATGAAAATCCGTGCATTATTTCTTGAGATACAGCTATTTACGAAAATCATTTAAATGCTACAAAATGCAGCATACCAGCGCCATCTGCTGGGCGATTTGCATCAAAACGTTACCGGTACCAATTCATATCAGGGATTAACAGAATCTAAAGTTTGATGAAAATCCATGCAATAGTTCTTGAGATAGCGCTAGTGCATAAATCGCGAAAAATGCAGCATAGCAGTGCCATCTCTTGGGCGATTTACACCAAAAACTAATCAGCACCAATTTATGTTAGGGACTACTCGAATATAAATTTTTAATAAATTCCGTGAATTAGTTCTTGAGATAGAGCGGCCACAAAATTTGTATCACATACACACAGACAGACTCACAGACTCACAGACAGACATTTTGTAAAAACATGTTTTTTGGAATCTCTGACCTCTAAAACGTGTAATTCCGACGAAAACCGGAAGTCGAAAATTTTTAAGAATCCAATACTTTCTTCTTGCACAGATAGAAGAAAATAAAAATATATATAATTCTTTTGACTGCAGACAAAGAAGCATGCATTTGCAAAAGCACGAATATATTTCCAAGAAATTTGGAAAATATATTTTCTGCCAAAACCCACAGCTAATATACTCGATATTTATATATCCCTTTTTATCCCTTTTTACAGATGTATATTTTTATTAATGTATGTGTTCGAATGCCAGCTTTACTAAAACATGGATAGAGAAACCATATGTTTATAATTATTACTCACATGAATGAGTAATAATAGAGGTATAGGTTGAAATTTACATCCTTATAGAAGTTTTAAAAAATAATTTCTTCAACGACTTTATTAATTTTTGCGTATAAATAAAGAATTTGTTCAGTATTTGAAAAAAAAATCTTTAACGCAATAAACGTCATTTGTATCCAAATGAAAAGAACGTATGCTAGCCTGATAGGTTACTTGAATTAGTTTGGATATTATATTAACCCTTTAACGGTCGCATTAAATTACGGTTTAAAAATTCAATTTGCTTATAGGCACCACTTTTCTTGAAAAAGAAATGTTCACCTTATATGATGATAGGTAAAATGATACCATAATAAAGCGAATTGCGCTGTTTTATGGAACTGGTGGGAATCACACCATCTGAGTAAAAGACACCACCAGTGAATATAACGGGAGCATTAAACAATGCGACATACCTGTCTGTATTATATCGGAAATAATGTAAAATTATAAAGAAATTGTTTAAGCAGATCCATTGTATATATAACCTTTGTGAGGACAGCTTCTAGTTTTATAGACTTTCATATATATAAAACGTCTTAATTAACTTTTATGATATACGTCTATTCGTTATTGTCCGACCGAATTGAATAATGAACGAATTAACAATCCGAATTAACAATTCGAATTAACTTAATTTCGTTTAACAGAAATACAGGAATGAATTAATTCCTGACAATGTCCTAGTAGAATATTTTTAACATTTTCCTAATAAAATCAAGTAAATAAAACTTTTTCATTAAATTAACTAGCAAATTCCACTGCTTTGCTCACGTAATATTTTAAATATGCCAAGTGATATTTATATGTCTAATTTTTATTAAAAGAATTTATACTTTAAGGAATAATTCAAAAATTACAATTTAAAACACAGTTTGACTAAACTTCCTTACTACACTGCATTAGGCAGAAATTAGACTTAAATTAATAAAAAGAAAGAAAACTAAAAAAAAAATGTTAATTTAGAAAATATTTTGAAACTTTTTATGCTAAATTAATACGCTCTTTTCAGTATTCATATGAAGTTTTGAATTTTTAGAAACCGTCTTTTTACATTTTTAAATTAACCATCATGTCAAATTTCAAGTCCTACCACCTCTCTCAACATAAAGCGCTATGTTGAAATAGGAAATGTCACCATTAATTTGCCAACATTAATTTTGAAATCCGTTGATTATTTCCTAATATTCCACAGAAACATAATTTAGAAAGCTTTTAAAGGAATTTTTTAGAACGTTTGTTGTTCCTGTGAACCCCAGGTGGTGGAATCATCCACATAAAATATAGCCTGTGTAGGATTACAGATTGTTACCATTGATTCGCTATAATTACTTTTATAATCGGTTTATATTCCCTGAAATTGCATAGAAATCGTAATTTAGGATTTTTTTTGAACGCTTTTCGCACCTCCACTTCGCTTCACCCCTTTTTAATTCGAATTTATTTTCGGCAGTCCTTCGAGAGCATTTATATTTTATAAGTAACTACCATGCCATATTTAAAGATTCTAGTCTCTTCAGTATCACAGAAGTCGCAATTTAGAAAGTTTTTTGCTCCTGCAACCCTCTGGTAGTAGAGGCGCAAACATAAATTATAGCTTATGTTTCAGCGGGTTCTATTATTTTTTTAAATTATCACGATTATTTTTTAAATCGGTTTGGTATTTGATAAGATTGTCTAAAAATTGTAATTTAGAACGTTTTTAGAACGCCTTTCGCTCACTTCATTCTTTTAAGATTGTAATTGTCTTTTGTCTGTTCTTACAAAGAAGTTGCATCTTGTAAGTAAATACCATGCCATATTTCAAAATGTTAGACCCCACTGTTATGCAAGAAACGCAAATTAGGACATGTTTTGCTCTTGCACACACAGATGGTAGTGACAGCAACATAAAATATAG
Organism: Maratus speciosus; assembly: GCA_963932465.1. Classification (NCBI taxonomy): domain Eukaryota; kingdom Metazoa; phylum Arthropoda; class Arachnida; order Araneae; family Salticidae; genus Maratus; species Maratus speciosus. The sequence goes on from OZ010795.1 coordinate 53,076,099, forward strand.
CCTAATTTGGAGCAGGGACTGTCACCATCAATTTGCAACCATTACTTTTGAAATAGGTTTGGTATTTCCTGAGATTGAGTAGAAATCGCAATTTAGAATGTTTTTACAATGTTTTTAGAAAGCTTTTCGCGCATTTTCACCCCTTTATAATTTCCAATATTTTCGAAACGGTTCTTAAAGTTCATTTATATCTAATAAATATGTACCTTGCCTAATTTTAAATTGCTAACCCCTACCGATCACAAAAATCAAAATTCAGAAAGTATTTTGCTCCTGAAACCTCCAAGTGATAGTGACACCGACATTAAGTAGCATCTATGATAGAGCAGAGGCTGTCAGTATCCATTTGCACACCATTACTTCTAAAATCAGTTTGATTCTTCCCGAGATTGCTCACAAATCTGCATTTTGACCGTTTTTAGATCGCTTTTCGCGCATTTTCACCCCTTTTAAATTTCAGTTTTTTAAAGAAATGTTCTTAGAGATCATTTATATCTAAAAAATATATGCCATGCAAAATTTCATGTATCTAGGTCCTTCCATAATTGAAAAATTGCATTTTTAGAACGTTTTTAGTTCCTGCATCTCCTCGGGGGTAGTGGAAACAAACATAAAATATAGCCTTGGAGCAAGATCTGTCACCATAATTTTTGCACCATTATATTTGAAATCGGTTCATTACTTCCTGAGGTTGCATAGAAATCGCAATTTAGAATGTATTTTACAACGCTTTTCGCCCATTTTCACCCTTTTTAAATTTCGATTTCTTCTAGGAAATGTTCTTAGAGATCACTGATATCTTATAAGTAAATACCATTCCAAATTACATGACTCTAGGCCCTTTCATAACACAAAACCGAAATTTAGATTTTTTTTTTTTTTAAATCTTGCAACCCCAAGGTGGTAGTGATACAAAAATAAAACAGAGCCATGTTAGAGCAAGGTCAGTCACTATAAATTTACAACAATTACTTTTGAAATCGATTTGATGCTTCCCAAAATTGAGTAGAAATCACCATTTAGAATGTTTTTCGGAACCCTCTTCGTGCATTATCACCCCTCTTAAATTTTGAATATTTTAAGAACTGTTCTTAGAAATCCTTTATATCTAATAAGTAACTAATATTTCGAATTTCATATTTCTACATCCTTCAGTAAAGCAAAAATTGCATTTTTAGAAATTTTTGCTCCTGCATCCCCTTTAGGGTAGTCGCACAGACATGAAATATAGCCTATCTTGGAGCAAGTTTTATCACCCTCATTTTAAAACCATTATTTTTTAAATTGGTTTAGTATTTTCTGAGAATGTGTAGAAACCACCATTTAGAAGCTTTTTAGCTTTTCGCGAATTTTCACCCTTTTAAATTTCGAATTTTTTAAGAACTTTTCTTAAAAATCCTTTATATCTATAAGTAACTAATATTTCAAATTTCATATTTCTAGGCCCTTCAGGAACGCAAAAACCGTAATTTAGAACGTTTTTTGCTCTTGCACCCCCTTTGGATAGTGGTACCGACATAAAATATAGCCTATCTTGTAGCAAGGGTTTTCACCATCATTTTGACACCATTATTTTTTAAATCGGTTTGGTACTTCTAGAGATTGCGTAAAAATCGCCATTTTGGATGCTTTTTGCGCATTTTCACCCTTTTTAAATTTCGATTTTTTTCGAGAAATCGCAATTTTGAAAGTTTTTTGCTCCAGCAACCCTCCAGGGGTTGTGACAACAACATAAGATATAGCTCATGTTCGAGCAGGTTCTATCACCATCAATTTGGAAACATTCTGTTTGAAATTGGTTTTGTATTTCATACGATTGCATAAAAATCGTAATTTAGAACGCTTATAGAACGCTTTTCGCTCACTTCATCCTTTTAAATTTGGAATTATCTTTCTGCAATTCTTAAACCATTCTCATCTTTGAATTACCATTCCAAATTTAAAATGTTAGATCAACTCAGTAACACAAAAAACGCAATTTAGAACTTTTTTTTTCCTCTGTAACCCCCAGATGGTAGTGACAACAACGTAAAACATAGGCTATGTTTTGGGGACTGTCACCATCAATTTGAAACCATTACTTCTGAAATCGGTTTATATTTCATGCGATTGCGTAGAAATCGCTATTTAGAAAGTTTTTAGAACGCTTTTTGTTCATTTTCACCCCTTTTAAATTTCGAATTGTTTAAGAGCTGTTCATACAAATTCTTTATATATGATAACTAATATTTCAATTTTCATATTTTAGGCCCTTCAGTAACGCAAAAATCGCATTTTTTGGACATTTTCTGTTTGCACGCATTTGGGGTAGTGGCACCGACAGAAACGTAGCCTATGTTGGAGCAAGGGTTGTCACCATCATTTTGACACCGTTATTTTTTAAATCGGTTTGGTATTTCCTGAGATTGCGTAGAAATCACCATTTAGAATGTTTTTTAGAACGCTTTTCGCGCATTTTCACCCCTTTTAAATTTCGAATTTTTTAAGAACTGTTCTTAGATATTATTTATGTCTTATGAGTAAATACCATTCCAAATTTCATGATTCTAGGCCCTTCCATTACACAAAAATTGCATTTTTAGAAAGTTTTTTGCCGACATAAAATATAGCCTATGTTCTAAGTTGGACTAACACCATCATTTTGATACTATTACTTTTGAAATCAGTTCGGTAGATCCAGAGATTACCACTAACAAACGCACAATTTTTACTACTTTATAATATTAGTATACACAGCAGCTAAAAAAGAACATTATGTATTGCACATTTTTAATATTACATTACGGCGCTTTTATGGAATGTTAATAATAATAATAGTCAAAAATCAACCTTTTTATTATGGTGCTGTTTAATTTGTTAATATTAACAGACATCAATTATATATACATGTAGAAATATTTTAATATTGCTTGATGTATATAAGCAATAATTCATAGGTTTCATTTACATAATCTTTTATAATACTTCGTAAAATGTGCATTTTTTAATAAAAAAATGAATATGAAAACAAAAACGTTGTTCCGCAAATATTATTTTATTACAAAATATTCAAAAATATTACAGTGTATGATGGCAAGAGGTTATCAATTAAAAAGAGTTAATTGATATATCATTTTATAAATAACAAACCTGAAAATAGAGGGTTTCAGAAAGATTCATTTTAACAAAAAATGTAGAAAATTTGTTAATCCAAGATATGCTTCCGAATGTCAATATGAAAAACAAACTCTTATTATCAATTTTATATAAGTTAAATATTTTCTTATTGAGTGCCAGCTGGCGTAGGGAGACATTCGTAACCTATACAACACTTTTGATTCAGGTACAAACTATAGGCCCGAAAAAAAACAGTCTGTTAGTAACATACGATCTTCGCACACATATAACAATGTCTTCGCGCCATAAAGGAATTTGTAATGAGGAAGTTATAAAACTGCTAAATGAACTATCTGGAAATGAGTCTTGCGACGAAATTACATCTGATGATGAGGAGAATTTTTATATAAAAGGTGAAACAAATGTTGGTGAAAATGCCAACAAAATCTGATCATCTGAATCCAGTTCAAGAGTAAGTGAGATAAATTAAATATTTCAAGTAAAGGCAGTGGAGGAAGTAATGAAACGCCAATAATTCACAAAATTGTTATGAAGAAAATGCAAAATAATGGAAAGAATAAAAAAAAAGAAGCTAAATACAGAAAATGAATTACCTCTTCAAAGCGATTTGGAAGAATCGAAAGATGGAACTATATGGAAAATAGAGACAAAGTGTTCATTTTCTTGTGGTTTAAGAACTATTCAAAACATTCTAAACGAAAAGCCAGGGGCTACATCTTATTCGACAAGAAATGTTCGTAATAACAGTCCTCTGACTTCCTGGAGATTTTGCATAAATGATAAAATTTTGAATGTTATAAAGAAATGCACATAAGTAGATTCAATATCAAAATTAATAATGAAAAATGGAGCATTTCTCTTGATGAACTTGATGCTTTTCTTGCAATGTTGGATGTTCCAGGAGCTTTAGCCGCAAAAAGAATCCCGATAATCAGTCTTCGGTTAAATATCTGGGGTCACATTTTTTTTTCCATTCAACAATGAGTCGGAACAGATTTGTAGAAATTATGAGATATATTATTTTTGACGTAAAAATGTCAAGTTCTGAGAGACTGAAATATGTTAAATTTGCTCTTACATAGATGTCTGGAATACATTTATAGAAAACTGTTTTCCGTGTTACAAACCAGGAGAAAACATTACTGTGGATGAGCCATTGTTTCCGTCAAAGACTCGCTGTAGATTTTTACAGTACATGCCGAACAAAACTGATAAATTTGGCATCAATCTTTGGTTGGCTGTAGATGTGAGCTCTAAATACATAAACAATGCTTTTCCATACTTAGGAAAAGATGATTCCAAAACAATTTATCTAATTGTTGTTGAAAATGCTACTCTTCGGTTACTGAAGCGTTATCTAAATACTGGACGAAATATAACATTTGATAGTTTTTTTTTAATCTCTAAAACTTGCAGAAGGTTTCAAAGAAATTGTTTTCCGCTATGTAGGAACAATTACTAGAACAAAAAAAGGAGTTCCAAAATGTTTGAAGAAAACGAAAAAAGAATTATATACGAAAACATTCATGATACATAAAAATACAATTCTAGTTTCTTACCAATGTAACAAAAAGAAAAATGTTTTTCTACTTAGCAGATTGCATTCATCACTAGGCTTTATTCAAAATGATAAAAAATCTCCTGAAATAATAGATTTCTACAATTCTACAAAGTTTGGAGTTGATGTTATAGATCAAATGATCAGGAAATATTCTGTGAAAGCTGCATCAAGGCGTTGGCCAATGCTAGTGTTTTTTTACCAATATATTAGATCTAGCTGTCATAAGTGCATGGATAGTTTTTAAAGAAACAACAGGAAGAAGAGACTATAGTTTAAAATTAGCAGATGATTTGAGAGAGAAATATGTTGCGAAGAAACATGAAGTTATGCGTCCACGAACCGTCCCAGAGGTTTCAGACAAACGAAAACTTTGTCATATAAAGAACTGCAAAGATAATAAGACTAATACTGTATGTGAAAAAATGTTTAAAATTTGTGGTAGATTATGCAGAAAAGAAGATCGTTGCATTTTGTGTGAATTGTTTCAGCGGAAAATAGCATAATGTAAGTAAAAAATCATGCATCTATACATATGTAATTTTTATTGGGTATTAAAATCTTATTAATATGTAGAAATATTATTTAAATGATATTTTGTACATTTTATTTCATACAAACTGCTCGTATATCTCAAAGTATCTATTCCAAAATTAAAAGTTTAAATTTTCTGATTCTATCTATTTATTAAATTTCTTAGTCTGTAACACTTTAAGTGCTAAATTGTATTAATCCTTAATTAAAATAATTGTATTAATCATCAGAACTTATTTTCAGTCGGGAATGCGCATAAAAAACAGAATAATGTAATTGAAATCCATGAATCACGTGTGACCCACTCCGGTTGTTCTAGGTACGCTAAAATACGATAATTCTAGTGTTAAAGTTATTTCCATTCATTATCCAGGGAACAAGTTTTGTTGAACTTTTGAAGGAGAAAAATTATTTAGTTTCAACTTTCTAGTGACAAACAACATTTAGTTCATCAGATAAAAAAAGATATTCCTTGAAATAAAAAAATATATCTACAAATTCTTTCTAATCTTTCATTATTACAAAAAATATATAAAAATATTTTTTTATATTTTTTTCATTCATTCAATATTATAAACAATTTTTAACTTTCAAAAACTTTGATATCGATGCTTAACACTGCTCTCTTTATAAGAGGAATTGATTCTAAAATACATTATCTACACTCAACATTACAGCAGTATTTTCGTATATATTCCATAAAAATGTAAATGTGATATTTCATGAAATCATATTTTTCTCTCGCTTCTCATCTAAATATATGTTGCGTAAAATGTAATGTTTTATGCAAAACTTTCCAAGCGCAAAATGTAATAAGGACATCATATTCTGATATCATATTTAGTCTCATTTTTCAAAAATTTTATGCATGTTACTCATGAATATAAAAAACTGTACTTCAGATTTTAGCATAAACGTATATTTTTTATTGTGAATTTAATACTACCTAAACGTTTGTCTATAAGAACATCTCTATTTATTTTTTTCTTTTTAATTATTATTTAACTTGATATAATAATACATCGGTAAAAGTATTTTTTACATAAATAGAATACTTTATAATAAAAAATATATATATATATAAGTTTACTCTTAACAATCAATTCGATGATTAACGTGTTTTTGATGTTCAAATTGTTATAGTTTTTTTTTAAATGTATTGCAGTCTAGTGGGCGCTATAACATGATTAAAAAATGACATCTAAATGAGCAACCGCTGTATGTATACTTAAAGCCTCCCGAGATCCAGGCAAAATGTAATGCATAAATGTTTTTTAAATGTGAGTTTTTTTCAGCAATTAGGCATAAAAAATGACGTTTTTAAAGAAATTAATAAATTTCGATTTTTAAATTTTGTTTTACAGCACATCGATCTAAATAGATGTTCAGGCTATAGCTCGCTTTAAAGTAATTTAAAAAATGCGAGAAGTATGGGAAAGAATAGAATTTATTATAAAGAACATAAGGGAAGAATTAACATCTGATTTCAAATTGCAAAATAAAAATAGTTTAAACAAATTAAAATAACATAAAAACGAAAATTACCAGCAGAATTCCAATTTGACTCATTTATTACGCAATTTTGTAAACAAGTAGTTACCGTTGCCAAAATCTAAAAGCTGAATGTTGATTTTTGATTCATACATTACCAAAACCAACTGGTTTTAGATTGCTATAATGAAATTTAACGCAATTGAAGGGGAAAGCAAAACATCCATTTAAATCAATGCCAGTTCTCAGGAGGATATACTGAGTGGGCTGAATTAAAACACTCTACTCTGAAATCTCTGTATATCGAAATACTCAGTGTAATAGTTTCAAATTATGTACACACAATATCCAAGACATGGGGGAACGGATGACTGAAAAAACATTTATTTTTAGAAACACTGAAATATTTCTCTGTAAAACAGAAAATACAGGGTGACGCATAAATACTGTGACGTGATTGGAATGTCAATTTAATTTAATATTTTTCCCATTTTTGATATATACTATTGTTTTATTAATGTTCATCATACTTTTTTGTTGTGTTATTGCTATTTCAGCTCATATTATTTCACTGTTTTGAAGGAAAACTTATTGTGCAAGGACGACCTGACTGCCATCGTCTCCCACCACAAGAAGGGAATGCCAAATCCTGCGATCGCCAAATTGCACCAGGAGGAAATCCATCCTGCCGTCAAACGTTTTAAAGAAACTCGAGGGATCAAAGTCAGTCAACGCGTAGACCGCGAACAACAAGGACCGTAGGGCCCATAATATGGCTAAGAAGAAGATCTAGCGAAATCCACAAAGAAACATCTAAAAATTAGCTAAGGAGCACAACGTCGACCGCGAATTCTTGAGAAGACATGTCAAAGATGATCTCCAACTCATCTCTTACAAACTGGGGAAATGATGCCATTTCACAGACCAATTGAAGGCATCAAGTGTCGAAAAGGACAAGAAGCTGAAGTGCCTGTGCTGCGGCGATGCTATGAATCGAATTTTCTTCACTGATGACAAGAGTTTTTTGTTCCAACCTTTTCGGAACTCGCAGAAGCAATGTGAATTGTTACTCAAAGGGGCTCCGCGCATTGTGAAGGTAGAAAAGGTTCTTTTCCTAAATTCTGTGATGGTGTGAGTGGGGTTTTCTGGATTGAAAAAGACAAAACTCGCCTTCGTCCCTAAAGGCGTCAAGATCAACGCAGAGACATATCATGAGCTAACTTCGGAAGGTGCCGTGATCCCCTGGGCCTAAAAGCAACAGAAGAATATCAACCGGAAGTTTCAGGAGGACTGGCCGACTACATACGGAGCGAGGAAGACGCTGGAGGTGTGCGAGGCCAAACGCTCGTGATTTTGGACGAAAGGGTCTTTGGGCCTCAAACTCCCCAGACTTGAACACTATGGACTTTGCTGTTTGGAGGATCCTGAAATAAAAAGTCTGCACAATCAAGAAGAAGTCCCTGGATTCCATGAACAGCGCTCTGGAAAAAAACCTAGGCCGAAATCACGCTGGAAATAGCCTCGTCCATTTTGAAGAATTAACAGAGGCATCTAAACACCTGTATAACCGCTAGAGGAAACGATTTCGAATTATCTTGTACAGAATTTTCTTCTCTTTCGAATGGTGAAGAAAACTATTATTTTTGTTCGTTCAGTGAAAAGTTATGGTCTTTTATCTGCGTCACAGTATTTATGTGTCACCCTGTATAAAAAGAGACAAAAATTAAGAATAAAAAGAACAACACATGCGAAGTGGAATGTTTCCTTGTGAATCTCTCTTACCTTTAAAAAATATTAAAATGTAAAAGATCGTTTACTGTCATTGTAACTAACATTTCGCACTGTAAGCACAACGATTTGAATAAACCCATGGATTCTATATACTTTCTAGGTATAAAAAAACGATAACTGGGGAATGTCTTCATTACATTAATGGCTGTCACGCTTCTATAATTTGCTTTTCCTGTGTAGCTCTTTTATGGAATGAAAGGAAATGCTGAAACTGCACTTTGAAAGTGTCCCCGACTTTGAGATGTGCGCAAAGGACCATTTATTTTACAGATTATTAGAAGAATGAACTCTCGATTCGATAAAACTGGGTATATTAGTAATTCAGCCTGGACGATGACGTAAAGCATTTCATTCGATCAAGATGTTGCCACCGCTACTATTGAACAGTAAATTGATAATGTTGCAGGTTGTAGTACTCCATAGAGTATCCCGACACTTGCGGGTTCCCTATAGCACACTGTGGAACGTACTCGGAAAAACGGTCCATCATATCCAGTACAAAATAAGTCATAATAAACAGTTGAGATGGGCCATCGGTAGAGAGATGCGATTGACCTTTGCATTGACCTTATTTGTGGAGTTGAAATGAAGGCACCATAACAATGCAGATTATGTTGAGCGGTGACCCCATTTCCCTCTCAGTGAAACACGAGAATACCCATAACTGAAGCGTTTGATAGACGGAAAATCGTCCGTATCTTCAAAGTAATCCCACTACTTCAACAATTTTTACAGTACATATTCTTGGACCTTCGTTTTCCGGAGAAGCCTTGTAGCGCCGCACAGGGGATCAATCCTTAAGAAAATGCGTACATAGAGCCAAACAACAATCATTAAATAACTAATTTTTTGCAATGAAATATTTTAAAAGAATATCTACAAAATACGAATATATGTTTAATTTTTAAATTATACAAAACTATACTTGTATAGCTCGGAATATACACCTTTCAGCAGAGGAATTTTTCAGCGAATTTTAGTGACTTTTTGCTATGCTCAGAAACGGAACCTAAATAATCTCCACTAATAGCTCATTTAAAATATAATTATTAATTTCTTAAAACACATTTTAAACCACTACTCACTATATTTTGATTGAATTTTATGTCTCATTCTACATTATGAACAACACATATAGAATTAATGGTATCGTAATCTTCAAAATTACATAACTTAAATTGTTTAAAGTTGTTTAAAATTTCAAACTCATGTTGGTATTCCTGAAAGCCTGTATTTAATGTGGTATAGATGTTTTTTGTGCAAACTTGCGCGTTTTCGAAATAAATGGACTTGAAGCGGCTATTCCGTAATTTTCCGTTTCCAGAAAACATGTTAAATTGGCTGTACACAAAAATATTTTTTAAAGAAGATTATGCTGTAAGAAATTTCTAGAACGAAATGATGTAAAAAACTTATTTAACATTAAACTGCGAAATTAAAGTTAATATACTCGTACTTCTGGTTATATAAACGTTTACATGAAATGCTAAAAAGTGGAAAGGTTCTCAGAGGGTTAAATGTACTCTAATAAATGGATGCGCTGCTATGTCAGTGATAAAATGTCATATTTTAAAGTAAAAGATCCAATGATTGTAGAAAATTTCTGTTCCTTTGAATGTATTTTATTTTGTGTCTAATATTTGAAATCAAAACGTCAGATGTTATTAGCAAATGGTGCAATAAGTCTTCGTTACACACTCTTCAACTTATTTTTCTCTTATGGGGCTCCCGGTACCTTCGAAACTGTTTATTTCGAGCTTCGCTAGATTCTTCCTATTATTATCCAATTGGGACGGCAAAATTTGTAATCATATCCTTTCCATGAGTTAGTAATTTATGTACAGAAGCTGGCATATAATGCTAACCGTACTTTGAGCCACATTGTTTAGCTGTTCAAAGTGCGAAATTTCCAAATTTTCCAAATTTTTCGACCTTAATTACTTCGTCACAGGCGATCACTTGCATTATAATTGCAAAATGTGTAATAAGTTCTTTATCCAATCCAGTGATCTCAGCTGTCTTTTCAAACTGAGCAAAAAATGTACTTGCAGTTTTCCATCGTGTGTCAAACCACTTCCCCGTTTAACAACACCTATTAGCAAACCTAATTCTTTTCTGAATTAACGTTGAATTTTTCTCTTTGATTCTTCTTAATTTAGCTTCTCCAGGAGTATCATCTCTGAACATTTGAGTTAGTCTTCTTTCATGAGTTTTGGTTACGTCTGAAAAAGATTTTCGTGATGTTGATTTCTGCAAATTTTCAACCGAAAATGGTTAAAGCTCATTACCAACTTTAAAGGAACACTGAAGTGAAGAATAGTTTTTATTATTGAAACGATATAATTTTCATTCAGATTTCAGCCAGCTATCTTTTGCATTTACGCAAAACATACTTAAACGATCCTTTAAATATTCTTCATCATTTTCTGAGGCAATTAGTACAGTTCGCTTACAAAACTAAGCATTGATTTTTCATAACTAAAACCATCATTTAAATTCTTCAAAAACGGAAACAAATCTCTGTTTGTTATCATATTTAAAAACAATATAAGAAAAAGGACAAAATTAAATAATCTTTTTTCAAATAAAAAAGAAATATGCTAAAATTAATATTACTACAAGATAATTTAAAAAAACTCAAATCCAATAATGACAAATATGCACTGAAATGTGTTTTAAAATGTTGCAGTTTTGTAGAAAGATTTTAAAGAGTAATGTAAATATCGCATATGTTGCCAATTTAAAATTAAACAAATGTTTTAAATATTCCCCAAATGTCATTTGGATATAAGTAAAAACTGCATGATTTGTTTTTCCAGTTTATTTTAAATATTCATCATCTCCCTAAACTTCCTGTTTGCGACAAAAGAGTGCGAAATTGTTTGTATAAACCAAGCAGATGCTTTCAGTATCATTTATTTTACTCATTTAACCCCTTAATTCTCGCTCCCGAGATATTCTCGGGCTGTGTCTTTTACTCAAATTCTTTGATTCCCACCAGTTTTATAAAATAGTGAAATTGGGTATATTTTAGTATCGTTTTTACTGTCATTAACTAAGGTGAATATTTCTTTTTCATAAAAGTGGTGCCAATATGCAATTTGAATTAATCAAACGTAATTTAATTCGGGCGTTAACGGGTTAAACCTACATATAACAAAACACATCATATATATAGGTTTATTCTATCGAGATAATCCTATGTTCGACATTGCCTATACTTTGATCCACTGTGCGCCGTGACGGCATACGGGTACAAAAGTATTGTCAAAACTGTTGTTGTACTCCATTTGTAATAGAGGTAGTATCCAATTTGTATTAACTTTATGCAAGGGAACGTCCACATCTTAGATTTCGTGTGCTTCAGTTTCTAAGGAAACGTTTCAAACGAAATGACAAAGTAATCAGTCATGAGTTTCCGGCAATCTGGTCATCTCGTTTTGCGGAATTTAGTCCAAGTGATTTGATGTTTGCAGGAACACTTAAAAAATTTGATTATCGAGAACGTCTAGTGACACAGTCAGACATGGAAGAAGGTATCACTCTGCACATGAGAAGCACCCTTGTCTACCACTTACAATCCTAATTGAAGAAAAGCTGTCCACATACAGCACATTTTGTACCATTAAGATGGGAACAATTTTAGCGCCATTTTTTGCGTCTATAAGATCATTTTCAAATGAATGTTTATTACGTTGCAATGAAATGTGTTTAAAATGTCTTTTTATCATATGTCTTGTTGTACAGAAGCATCTATAGGTGATTTATAGAACTAAATTATTTTTGTTTTATACATGTTCGTTTCCCGCTTATGAACTGAGTAGATCAATATGTAGAGAGGTCAGTTTAGGGGTGTCATAATTCTGGCCACCCTGTATATATGTATATATATATATAGATATATATGAAATACAGGAGGGAGGGAGATGTAGCAGCAAAAAAATAATATTTTGAAAAGTAACTCGAATTTTAAAATACCAGTTTTGAAATCTGCGGATCAATACGGATTTTTGGTGTTAATTTCTTCGCAAAGTATTCCTTATTTTAGGAGAAATCACCGTGAAACATAATCAGTTGTTTAATCAGTCGTTTCATAGAATCGTTTCATAAATTCGTTACATTTCAGTCGTTTCATGAAATCCGTTTCATAAATTCGTTTCATTAGGGTATATATATAGGGTAGATATATGATTATGCAAATAGTAATATATAGGATTAATAGCAACATATAGGATTATGCAAAAAGAATAACCGGGAAATTTAATGAAGAGTGGGTCCAATAACAAGAAATATAATTTAAAAAATATTTAAAACAGGGAATTCAATATCCAAACAAAGAACTGTAAATTCAATTCCGTAAACACTATTCCTAGCTCATCGGAAACTGAAATCTACAAAAAAGTATCATGAATATATAACCTCACAAGTTTCGCAAGGCATAGCAAGCTTACATAGGCAAACTTGGAATAAATAACTCATTAAAACAAAAAGTTATAGAGGTAACGTAATCAAAATAGGCAGCAATATCAAATTAAATGCATTAAAATTGTATTATATTAAAAAATAAATATGAACGTGCAACCCGCCATGCAGCAACCTGGTACCATAAAGACTTACAAAGGATATTTCTTAAATGTTAACTCTACCCGCCACGCCATTCATCTTTATTCGTAATACTGAAGGCTTAAGATGTTACAAACGTTTTTAATTATATTTACATTTGTGTGTATAGATGGTAATTGTTTATTTTAGCCCCCGGTACGCTATTTCTTTCTCCCAGCTTATTTTGTGTCTCCAAAAAATAACGTTACCTTACAGAAGCCCGCAATAAAAATACAAAAAAGCAGATGTATCATTGTACGATTAAATGCTCTATAGCAATTATTTTAATTTCTAAGCATCGCATTTTTATACAGTCATATTGGTAAAAAAGGGTACTTTTAAATGCAATTTGTTTGGAAACTGTATCTTCATGTTTTTTTTTTTAATATCAATTTTTTTGTAGTTTTTTGCACCATTTGTTTAATTTTGGCAACTCAAGTACTCCATTTATTTTGAAATTAAAGGGAAAGTAGTTGAAAAATAGCAATTATATATTGTTGTTGCCATTTTCTAATAACAAACGAAAGAAAATGTAATTAAAATACGTGCTATTTTGAAAAAATATAGACGAATGATTTCTGTTAAAACATGGTTCTATTATAAAATATATTTAACTTTAAGTATCTATAGACGCTTTCAGTGTGACGTCAGTTATGACGTTTTCGTTGGAAATTGGCTCCAAACAAACGGTTGCTATGCGTCACTTCTTTTTAAATATAAATCGTTGAAAATGTTACCAGTACATATCAAGTATTAAAACACTTAGATTTGAGATATAGATATAAGATATAGCTGTAACACACAAAAATAGAAAATACAACATAGCAACCGTTTGTTTAAAGTCAGTTTCCAGCCAAAACGTCATGACTGACGTCACAACTGAAATCGTCTATATTAATGTTACAAACAAATGAAGGCCTATGAATCATTAGATAGCCCTTTTTTATCGAGTTTCTTTAATGACGACATCTTTTTGCTGCATTTGTGTATTATTTTGCGATAGTGACATCCCATGCAGGCTTTACGGTAGATGTTTACAAGTTGATCTTAAATGTGGAATTCTTCAGCGGATGCTACACACGTTATTTTACATAAAATAAAAGTGTGTGCTTTAAGTCTTACAATTTAAATAATTTTTGTACTATTTATATATACATATATTTTTCTTTTTCATCGAGGGCAACACTAAATTCTGAAAAAGCAGAATTCCTGTTTTCTAGTTATTATTATTATTATTATTATTATTATTATTTTTAATTATTTGGAAAAATGGTTTACCCTCTGGTTTCTTACCCTCTGTCAGGGTAAGAAATCAAAAACATATCTGAAACGTTTTATTGGTTGAACCCGCATTTTATTAGTTTTCTGATTGGTCTATACAGTAATCAGTATTTTCCCTTTACTTTCAACAGAGATGGATACTTGTGTTGCTACTATGACAAAAAAGCAATAAAAATACAAAAAAAATTAATAACTCAGAAACAAATTGAGATGCAGCTTTCAACCAAATTGCATTTATAGTAATTTTTTTTCTATACGACTGTGTAAAAAGTAATATTGTGGGATGTTTAGAAGTTCAAGAATGAAATTTCATTTAAAATTGGTCCAGGAATATTAATGTTTAAGCCATGGCGTACGTAATGAATGACCAGCTCCGTAGAAGTTTAAAAATTTACAGTACCGAAAAATGTAACCCATGGCGTACGTAATGTATGATCTAATCCGTGCGATTTTTTATGTCTTAAATTTTAGTCTTTGAAAAAATCATTTTCCAAATGGTTGTTGTAATTTGTTAAATTGCATTTTTTACATTTTTTTTTTTTTACAATAATTAAATTGTAATTTCTTTTTACTACACCCACTTTGAATTAAAATTCATGGTTTTTTTAGTTGACATAAATTCTATATTGCTTCCGTGCTCAAAAGAGCTGAATAGCGCCTGTTGCAAATAACATTTTTTTCCCTTTGAACCCTTACAATGGAACCCTGTTGCGAGGGTCGGAGTGGTTCGGAGTGGGGCCCCGATTTTATTCTGACGAGGCTAGCACCTGCCGAGACGATGCAAATGAAGTGGACATTTAAAAATCCAAATCGAATATCGCGAACGAATGGTCCTAGAAATTCGTAAAAGGTGTAGAAACACGCGAAAAAAAATCTACTTTAATTTGGTATAAATTTCACGTTTCTGCGTTAGGTATAACGCAAAAAATCCACTAAAAATCGATCGATAAAAATTTAATTTCTTTATTTGAAAAGACAATGAAAAGAGATTTCATTTTTCGGAGAAGCAGCTGTAGACATCATGGCACTTTGCGGTTTTGGATACTAGGATAATTATTTATTACTAGGACAATTATTATAAACTTTGGATACTAGGAAGCATTGCCGTTCGAATAACACCATCTTTATGACTGTAACTCCCCTTTCAAATATAAAATTGCGGCTAACAGATTTTACGTAAAACGAGCCTTTGATATTTGCAGTGAAAAGTACCTACAAAATGAATTAAATACAATTAAACACATTGCATTTGAAAACGGATTTTCCCCTCAGCACATAAATAAATTAATTTATGAAATAAAGCAGAAAAATCAAAAAGAAAGAATAGACATGAGAGAACTTAGAATATGTACCTTCGATTACGTACCAAGATTATATGAAAGATTAAAATACGCCTTAAGGAAATTTGATATCAATTTAATAGCCAAACCTCATACAAAACTAAAAGCTGTAATTCAAAGGAAAATTGATCCCATACCTAATAAGGAAATTGCAGGTGTTTATTCTATCCCATTTCAAACGGAAAATCAGAAGGAGTTAAGCTACATAGGTATGACCACCCGAAAATTTAAAGAAAGATCGGGGGAGCACATGAGAGATATCAAGTTTAACCGACTCAAGTTTAACCGTCTACAGCACTTTCCAGATTAAATCAACGCCAAAATTTAAAAATAGATTTTGAGAACACAAGAGTTATTTTTACCTACATCTGATTATTATGCTTTGAGAATTAGGAATCATTGGAGATTTTAAGTAAAGAAAATAATGTATGTAACGATGTTTTATCTTATGATATACCTCATATTTGGTTTAATATTTTAAAAATATCTAACACTTCAGCATTGGAACGAAACAACTTCATAGACACCCCCAACAAATAATAGACTGATCCCTTTTCCCAGACTGGTGTATAAATAGCTCAGTGAATGCGACATTCCAGTGAAAGTATCCTTTGAAAATGATCGCGTTTGCGATCGAAAGATCTCAGGAATCATCTTTTTCTGTTTCATTATGATTTTTAACATCAATGGTTTTCAAGTTTTTAAAGACCAGTTCATTTTGTAACGGAATATTTTAATAAATTTTTATGCACCTTTTTAGTAAACAGTTTTTAATTTTAGTTATTTTAACGCAAGGTGAACTTGTCATTCCACTCTGAGCTCATTTGAGTTCTAAGTTTTTCAATTAGGATAATTTAATACGAAATTTAAACTTTTTAAATATTAAATTTTTTGATAAAATTTTTTGACAACCGGATGGGAAATCTGTCGCAGATTTCATACATACCCAGTTCAAAGAGATTGGTTAATTAGAAGCTGATATATTAATTATTATTTAATTAATCCGTTTGGCGGGAAATACATTTGATTAAATATCCCAGTTAGTGCGCATTACAGACATTATTATGACAAAGAACAGCGTGCTTCGCCCGCTATAGGATAATTTCAGTGCGTGATAGCTTAATTAGACTCTGAGATATTAATTATTATTTTATTAATCTGTATCTGTAGTGGACAATGAGGTGCGTTTTGGATCCTTTTTAGGCAGACTATTCAATTGCAGCAATGCCAACAACGTATTTCCTTAACAGTTGAAGAAAATATTGTCTCAAGGGGTAATGCATTATTATTTACTTAATCTGTATGTGTAGTGGACAATTAGGTGCGTTTTAGATCCTTTTTACGCAGATTATGCATTTCCATCAATGCCAACAACGTATTTCCTTAATAGTTGAAGAAAATATTGTCTCAGGGGGTAATACATATCTATTACCATCAAGTTTAACCCAAAAATTATAATTCTATCCTAATTACAGCAGCTACTCCTTCACTTTAATATTTTCCAAAAAGTCCCAAATTTGAGGACCTACCCGGGAGGGGCGGGGTGCCGCAGCCCCCTTCATTATACACCTTAAAATTTCGCTCATTCTTTTTACTATCGTTCAATAACAATTTGTTAGTAGCTACGGGGCACCCCTGGGACTGTGCCCTTACCCTATTGGTTAGTCACTCAAAAAGGGCTGATTCTTCAGTTCACTTCGATCTTTAACAGCTTATAACTTTGCTTCTATGGGAGCCACAGCAGGGGAATTTCTCCCAGTCTGGCACCCCCGTTCCACTTGCATTTTTGCATCTTCGATTTTTCGGTTTTCCGCTTAGGACCGAAGATAGGGGGGGGGGGAAGTCATTTTTGGATGTAGCATGTCTATTGAAAGCTTTCACCTGACAGATCTCAGAAATAATGTTTAAAATTTTGTTCAGTCATTTTGGGCCACCTTACGCGTCCAAATAATGGTTTTCCTCCAAACATACTTTCATCCTCCTGCACCGTACATTACAGATATTAAAAGATTAGCGTTCCTGACCTTTTTAGACGTCGTTTTTGGAGGACTATGATATACTCATATATATGCTACTCATTAAATGTACAAAAGTTAAAATTTTCGTTACCACTATTTCCGAATAGTACTTTCAACATTTTTTTTTAATTTCACGCTTAAGACCGCCACCAACTCGAGTAACATATCTAGTGATAGGTTGTTTAACAGAGTTTCGTTCAGATTCGCTTTTGTTAAGAATAAAGCGCTCTCCCTGGTGGTGGAATGCGGAACTAACAGAATTCTTGGTTAAGAACGACACCATTACGACTCATGTATCTACATAAAGGTTGCGTGAAGGAGTTTCCTTCAGATACGCTTTTGTTAAGAATAGAGCGCGCTCCCTGGTGGTGGAAAGCGGAACTAACAGAACTCTTGGTTATGAACGCCACCATTACGGCTCATGTATCTACGGAAAGGTTGCGTGAAGGAGTTTCCTACAGATACGGTGCCGTAGGCAGCGGGGACCCTGTTGGAGGTTCGTTCGAGCGTGACTGCCTTTTTACAAGATTTTGCAGGCGTGCGCAGCACGTCTGCTATACGGTGCCATAGGCAGCGGGGACCATGTTCGACTTTCGTTCGAGCGCGATAGGCTTTTTAAAAATAGCTTGCAATTCGTGCGCAGCACGCCCGTTATAAGGTGTCGCAGGCAGCGAGGTTCAACTTTCATTATAGCGAAAGGCTTTTTTAAAAGATTTTGCAGTGCGTGCGCAGCACACCGGGTATACGGTGCCGAAGGCAGTTGGAACCCGGTTCAACTTTCGTTCGAGCGCGATACGCTTTTTTTTTAAGAGTTTGCAGTGCGTGCGCAGCACGCCTGCTATACGGTGCCGTAGGCAGCGGGGACCCGGTTCGAGGTTCTTTCGGGCGAGATTGCCATTTAACAAGATTTTGCAGTGCGTGCGCAGCACGCCTGCTATATGGTGCTGGGGGCAGCGGGTACCCGGTTGGAAGTTCGTTAGAGCGAGATTGCCTTTTTTACAAGATTCTGCAGGCGTGCGCAGTACGCCTGCTATACGGTGCCGTAGGCAGCGGGAACCCAATTCTAGGATCGTTCACTCGAAGTTCGTCCGTTTCAAGGTTCGCTCGCAGGCGAGTTACGTTCTTTCGAGATTTTATAAAAAAGGAGGGGCCCGCTAGTGGGCGAAGCCTGCTAGTGTTAATATTAATGCTGTTAATTCTGTATGTTTGTCAGTTAAACATGCCAGTTTAAAATATTTACTTGAGACCTATACCGTCCGAAAAACTGATTTTCTGGGCAAAGAGAACTGATTAATGCAATGTAAAATTTACTAGGAAATGTTTGTTTGTTTGTTTTATTGAAATCATACATCGGGCTTGTGTGCTTGACACCAGGGCCCGCTTATAAGTCATCGTCGATATATAGGCACGGGATAGCACAAGGAGATTTACAGCACCAGATAATTACATCCGGAGCTCCACAAAAAGTGTGCAACGGAGCCGGCGGGATTCGAACCCACTCCGGCTTATGCTTTCAAGCAATTAGCTGTTTGGTGCTTTATCCACTCAGCCACGGTAGTCTCATCTACTTGGAAACGTTTCAGAAAACTACGGGCGGCTAATAAAAACTTTTTTTATAAAAATTCTTATTTAAATTAAAAAAAAATAAATACTTATGTGAGGTTTCTAAAGATAAAGAAATACTTTTCTGAATTTTGGGTGTTTCGGATGAGTTGATATTATATTTTCACTCGTGAATATAGTATGTTTCCACCAATAACTCAATCACAAATTAATCACTGCACACAACTCACAATAAAATAAAACTAGTGGACTGTATTACTAATTAAATTTTAATTCACAAAACAATAAATTGATCGAGAGCCGATATTTACACTACTCCTCTGATCGGCGTCTCGAACACAACTCACAAGTTTCAAAACAAATCACATAGATGGCACTTCTAGCGGCAACATACCGCCGGGCCTTGAATGTTTCAAACATTCAATACTATAAATACGATATCAATTTAGGATACAATCTCAATAATACAATTTTTTTCTCAGTATATACACTAAATGAAATATTAAATTTACAAATATAAACACAAGAATATGATAATACACTACACTACAAAAATGTTTGCTTAATTAAGTAAAATGTATGAATTCAAGTAGTTAATGTGGTTTCATTCAAATGAGGCAAAACAACAATTTTGGCCACTGGCCTTTTATATGTGCCATTTTTATCCCTTAAAGTTATAACTCTAACTATACCATCTTGGCCTGGATGGATTTTAACAATTCTTGCCAAATGCCATTTTAAAGAGCTATAATTATCAGAATTTTTCACTAAAACTAAATCTCCCTCTTTTATCTCTACCCTTCCTTTATGCCATTTGGGTCTATTTAAGAGCTTATTTAAATAATCTGATGACCATTTTTTCCAAAGATATTGCGACAATTTCTGAACTAATTGCCACTTGCTCAACCTATTCATAGGGATTTCAGTATAATTCGGTTCAGGTAAGGCCATTAAAGATGAGCCAATAAGAAAATGAGCAGGTGTCAAAGCTTCAACATCATTTGGATCATTTGAAAGAGGGCAGAGTGGACGAGAATTAAGAACAGCTTCGATTTGAATAATAAGAGTCAAGAGTTCCTCATAACTTAAAATAGTTTTACCTACAACACGCTTTAAATGATATTTAATTGATTTAACACTTGCCTCCCATAAACCTCCAAAGTGAGGGGTAGAAGGGGGATTAAAATGCCACTTAATTCCTTCATTAGCTAAATAATTTTGAAT
The DNA here is from genome assembly GCA_963932465.1 of Maratus speciosus. Lineage (NCBI taxonomy): Eukaryota > Metazoa > Arthropoda > Arachnida > Araneae > Salticidae > Maratus > Maratus speciosus. Next base: position 53,096,618 of record OZ010795.1, read on the forward strand.
TTCCTCCTCACTTTTATCTTTAAATAAAGATCTGAGAATTGCTCTTAATTCTGTATTGCCACCAACAAAATTTCGGCCATTATCACTAAGATATCAGAAGGTTTGCCTCGTCTCGCAATAAAGCGTTTAAGTCCTGCTAAAAAACGCTGCACTTGTTAAATCATGGACAATTTTAAAGTGCAAGGCCTTTGTAGTAAAACACACAAAAATACAAATAAAAACCTTTTTTACCTGTTTACTCCTAGCTGTAGAATTTTTTTATCTCAAAAGGACCGCAGTAGTCTAATCCAGTGCGCGTAAATACTCTGGATACCGTTACTCTTGCTGCTGCAAATCCGCCATCTGTTGCTGCGAAATTTTAGAATTAATTTTCTTACAAATAATACAATTAAAAATGATTTTTCTAACTACATTTCTTCCAGCTAAAATCCAAAATTTAGTTCGGATGAGAGACATTGTGGTTTCTGAACCTGCATGAAAATATAAAACATGAAAATAATTAATAACACAAAATGTAAAATTATGTTTTGCAGGGATAATCATAGGAAATTTTTGGTGATCTGATAAGTTACTGTTTTTTAGTCTGCCATGAACACGGATGCAGCCATCACTGTCTAAAAATGGACACAAGTTTATCAGTTTGCTATTGTTAGGGATAGCAGTACCCCTTTCTAAACACTGGATTTCTTTCACGAATGAAGTCCGTTGAATGTTCTTTACAATGCACAATAAGGAATGAGAGAGTTCACTGCTAGATAAAGTTCCAGCTGTAGGATATAAATGGTTTCTACCGTTATATATGAATCTTTTACACCATGCTACTACTCTTTGTAGTCTGATGAACAAAGAACAGTTATTAATGATGTCTAAAGGTTCAAGAGTGTTAACTAAGGCATATACTTGAGTCACTGACGGCAATTTCAATTCACGCAAAAACAGCTCATTGCCTTCTGCAGGATTGCTATCAGGACACTCGACCACATCAGGCTGTTCTAGGAATGCTGGACCGAACCACCACAGTTCACACTGTTGAATCTTAATGGGATCTATACCTCTAGAAATAAGGTCTGCAGGATTTTGCTTAGAAGGTACGTAATGCCACTGTTCAACCGAAGTTAAACTTTGTATAATCGATATCCTGTTGCCTACGAATGTCTGAAGATCATTGGATTCTTTTTTTAACCATGCAAGTACAATGGTGCTGTCTGTCCAAAAATAAGTTTTAGAAACTTCTAGTTTTAAGGCACTTAACACCTTCTTCATTAACTTAGATGGCAGGACTGCAGCAGAAAGTTCAAGACGCGGGATAGTGACATGCTTTAGAGGCGGTACTCTGGACTTACTAGTGAGTAGCTTAACAGCAGAATCACCATAAGCATTAGTAGATTTCACGTAAATGACCGCTCCATAAGCAATTTCAGATGCGTCGGAAAATCCATGTAGTTCTACACGAATAGGCTGAGCTATAAGAATGCATCTTGGGATACTGATCAGATTTACGCTCTTTAAGGAAGTAAGAAATTCATTCCACTCTTTATTTTCTTTCATTGGGAGATAATCATACCAATCTATCTTCAGCAACCATAATTTTTGCAGAAACACCTTGGCCCTTGTAATTATTCGACCTATCAAACCCAAAGGGTCAAATATTCTAGCAATTTGTGATAAGACTGATCGTTTAGTGTATAATTCGCTTTCCTCGATAATTAAGTTAAACCCAAAACAATCTGATTGAAGCTTTCACAATATTCCCAAAGTTTTTGTCTCATTAGAAAAAGAATATTCAGATTCTGAATTATTACACAAAAGAGCAAAATTATTTACTGCCAATTTAAGGAGATCCATGCCTCCTCTACTTAACAAAGATATCAGTTGTTGCTGAATCTCCTTAGCTGTGTCTAAATCATCTGATCCTGTTAGGATGTCATCCATGTACAAATCCTGCAACAACACATTCGCAGCTAAAGGAAATTCATTTCCTTCGTCTCTTGATAATTGCATTAAGGTTCTTGAAGCTAAAAATGGAGCACTAGTTGTGCCATAAGTCACCTGTACACTTTTACTGGCTCATTCACCTCAGGTTTAAATACTATTCGTAACAAATCACGTTGACTCGGATGTATTAATATCATACGATACATTTTTCTTTTTAATATCAGCTACAAAAACAAACTGATGCTTTCGAAATCGCAACATTATAGAAAATAAATCATCTTGGATTGTTCCTCCGTTAAACTGCAAACTGTTTAATGATTTCCCTGTAGACGTTAAGGAACTGGCATTATACATGACTCGTAATGGTGTACTACTTGATTCTGTACGAAATGCACAATGATGTGGAATATAATATGTGACGTCTGGCTCTTCAGATTCTATCACTTCTTCGATGTGACCCATACTTAGATATTCTTCCATAAATGCTTTATAAAGATCATTAACTTTAGGTTCTCTAACTAAGCGCTTCCATAATGAATTTAAAATATCCATTGCCTTTTGTTTTGATTCGCCAAGACAAAGTGGATCTTCATTTAGCGGCATTTTCACCATATATTGTCCATTTTCAGTTCTAGAATATTTTTTCAGAAAATGTTCTTCACAAATTTCTGCTTCCTTAGTTTTAGAAATCTCAGACTCTCTCTCTATGTTTTCTAGTTCCCAAACTCTCTAATTATTTTTTCTGATTCCAAATTATCTGTAATTAATCCACAATGTATATTACTTTCACCCCTAGCCGGAAGGCTTCCACTGACAATATACCCGAATACACTGTTTTGTAACACAATTTTAGTATTTAATGTTTCTGGATAAATTTGACCAGGTCTTAAAAATTCATAGAAATTTTCTGCACTTAAAAGCAAATCAATCGGGACTGGGACATTAAATTTTTCATCGGCTAATTTGATGTTAATTAATAATGGGATAGAAGTCTCAAGCGGCCTACACGGCGTAAATTCTGTAATTTTCGGAACGACTAAAAAGTCTAATTTTAAATGAAAATCCGTATCTCTATTTTAAACAGTTGTGTTAACCCTAGATCTAACATTCAACGATAAATTATTTATGCCTGAAATAGAAATGATAGTCTTTTCCCTTTTCAAATTAAGTTTATCTACTAACATTTTACTCATAAAGTTAGAGTTTGCTCCAACGTCTAATAAACCTCGTACTTCATGAAAATTATCTAATTCATCTCTTATTAAACAAACAAATGTGCTAAGTAACACAGCTTTCAACTCATTAGCCAAATTACATGTCGTTGAAAATAAATTGTTTTGATTATTAGCTGGGAAAGGCTGAAATGCTGGAGCCGAAACATCCAAATTAGATTTATTACCTCCTTTGTTTATATGACTCATTTCCTGTGAAATTACCTCTTGGTTTTCAACTTTATTTATTTTTTGTTCGCGAGGAAAATGCAAAGTTACATTGTGCCTTTTCCTACAAATAATACACGAGAATTTAGATTTACAATCGACTACTTTATGATTCATAAGACAGTTAAAACAAAGATTTTTTGCCTTTACCAGCTCAACTCTATCACTCACTGACATATTTTTATAAACAGGACATTTATGCAAAGGATGATTTTCATTACATGATAAAATACATTTAGAATTTTTTACATCAGTTAGAAAAACTTTAGAAACTGACCTAGAATAATTATTTTTATTATTCGACCTAGAATTATCAACCACAGGTTTTCCCTTTGATGTGTAATATAAATCTATCTCCCTAGATAACTCAATTGGGTGAAACCAAGAATCTCCTTGTCTAACATTTATAAAACAAGTAACATCCTTATCAAGCGTCTGACAAATTTTATCAGAAATCATTAACTTTTTTAAAGTTTCAAAGTCTGTCACATTTCTCAATTTTAAATAATAATCCCAACTCGTTGTTAATCGGGATGAAAATTGTACATACGTTTCATTGGGTTGACGTTGTGCTTTTCTAAAATGTTCTAAACAAGTTTGGGGAGTTGGCTCAAATTCTCTAAGTACTATAGCTTTCACCTTTGAATAATCTTCTAATTCCCCATCCTTAATGTACGTGATAACATTTGTTGCCCTTTCCCCTAACAGATTTAGAAGAATTTCCGATTTATATTTTTGTGGGACATTTTTTGAAATGAAGGCCCTTTCTAAAGACGAGAAAAAATACCCCCAACCTTCCGGTTTAGATGGAATTTTGATTGTAAGTGTTCTTATACTTTTAATGAGAGAGTCTAAAGATTCTATGCTTTCTCCCTTCTCGAAATCATTTAATTTTTCACTTTTGGTTTCTGCACGGGCCTTAGCCAACTAAAGCTCTAATTTTGTACGTTCAATTTTTAATTTTCAAGTTCTAGTACCTTTGCTTCCTCATTTTTTCTCTCCTCTATAATATTATTGGTATTTCTTCTACCAATTTAGAATCTGCTTTATATTTTTCACTTTCCTTTATTAAATTCATTAAATCATAATTAGTTAATTTTATATCAGAAATATTAATTCCTAACTCAAAGGCTATCCTCTGGTTGTCTTCCTTTTTCGCGCTTTTGAACATTTTAATACATAAAATAGTTCACAATAAATAAATCTCACATACCTCCAAAAATAAAAGCGAATCACTTTTTCCAAACTGCTGAGCCACGGCAGGAAAATATTTTGTTTCTTTTATTTATTTCATTTGTCTTCTCAAAATCAGCATTTCGAAATAGCTTCGTTTTTTCTCTGCATTAGATTATCACTTATGATTGCGCAACTCTGCACTGAAAGAACATTATTATTTTTGTTCTTGAATCAAAACAACTGCTTGATATAAACTCCGCGTAATAAAGTATATACATTTTTTAACACCACACTATTAAAGTAACGTATAAGATTAAAAGGAAATGCACAGATTCTCATAAAAAAGAAATTTAATTCGCTTCGGTACGCATATACTCGTTGAATCGAAACCACTTTATACTCGATTAAATAAATGCTTGTTCTTTACTCCGGGGAGGGGGACCAAAACATAGGTGTTCCCGCCAATAACTCAATCACAAATTAATCACTGCACACAACTCACAATAAAATAAAACTAGCGGACTGTATTACTAATTAAATTTTAATTCACAAAACAATAAATTGATCGAGAGCCAATAATTACACTACTCCTCTGATTGGCGTCTCGAACACAACTCACAAGTTTCAAAACTAATCACATAGATGGCGCTTCCAGCGGCAACATAGTACATTTTCGTAAATTAAGAATAGTGCGTCTTTTTTTTTTACAGTGTTGTAGATATACATTAAAAAGTTTCTGTTGATAAAATTCTGAAAATGTTTACTTAATATTATTTAATTTGTTTTCATAAATATGCTCAAAAAACCCCAATGAGAGGCACCGTCACTATTTTGAAAAACCTATAACTGAAGAATAATTTATAACAGTGAAGACAAACAAGTTACTACTAAATTTCATTACACTGGAGAATTTTACACGAAAATACTTATTTGAGTTACATTTTAGCTGACCCCAGTTATTGGTTAGGCATCGATAACTGGATGTTTCACGCTATATATACATATACATATACACACACGCACATATCTATATCTATATCTATCTATCTATCTATCTATATGTGTACATATATATATATATATATATATATATATATATATATATACATATATATAAGCTTTTTAATTAAACAGTCCTTTTCCAGGTAGATAATTTCGTTATTAATTTATTAATTCCGTTAAAACTAATGTTTAAACTAATGTTTTAACTAACTTTTGCCAAACATTAAAATAACTTTAAGAAATGAAAGTAGCAGGTATTCTATTGAAGATAATTTAATAATTTAATATAAATCAACTTTAGAAAGAACGTAAATTTTATTACTGTTAGATATAAAACTGTACATTTATTGGAAGAATAGTACATGTATGTGGAAAAAAAATAAAATGACGATTGACATTATCATGCAACATTATTCAAACTCATTTTTAATGCAAATACGGATGATATATGTAAAATAGCAAATGTACTCTACTTTTTCGATGTCGTTTTGTTTGCAAATTTAGAGTTTTATATTCAGTTTATATTCAGCATATTTTAGAGTTTTATATTTAGAATTTTAAATTTATTTTCTCCAATAACAGTAATAGTTATCTCCGTTATTCTATCATTAATATGATTTTTTCTCATTAATCGAAAATTTGTGGGGATTGAGAATCATGAAAATTATCAGAGTAATACATAAAAACATTTAATTGCATATCATTTTATTTCATAATCTCTTATCAAATAATAGCAGCGTAGAGAAGATAAACATGTCACTTCTAACGTTGGAAATGGTGAGACTATAACATTCGGATTTATGAATTAAATTTTAAATTAAAATTGGATTAAGAATTAAAATAAAATTGAATTTACAGCGTATGACACATCAGCAAAATTTTGCTTTATAAGTTGCAATTAAATGATTATTTCAGCAGGTTAATCCAAAATCCTTAACATGACAACCATTAAAAAATACACAGTCTTAATTTTCTACTAAGAAATATTAATTTAGTTTGAAATTAATAACTATTAAAGAGAGACGTAAATTACCATTCGAACATTTAAATAATTACTGAATATTGCTGACATTTTATGTAGTAGAATGATTCGTAATTGTAAATTGCTCTATAATGGCCCCCCACAACTAATTAAGCCATAATTACAAGAAAGAAATAAATGTAGATTTTATTCTAATTTTGAGAATACATAAAGTGAAATGCAGATTTTCCTATTTATATATTTTTTTCTTATTTTCAATCTCAAAGATAATTTTTAAAACTCGAGTTTTTCTACTTTGTATTTCTAAGTGTATAAAGTATAAAACTAAGTATTTAAATGGAAGTACTCTGTTGTACATTTTAAAAGGTTTCATAGGTAAACATATACTTTGAAAACATCCTTTAATTAAAAAATCTTATCACTCATTTTTTTACTGAAATAACTATGTACATTATTATAAATGTGTTTAATATCATAAGGAGATGATATCATTATAAAAAAATTTATGAACGTATCAACGTTTTCATAAACGTGTAAATACGAAATGAAAAATATTAAATATGATTTATACGTTAATTTTGATTTCTACTCTTTATAATTATTTCAAGTAATCGTATAATATATCACCGAACTTTTATGTACATCCCATAAACTCGAAAAAATCAACGAAGAAAAAAAGGAAGATACAGCCGCCTAAACAAATATATATATATATATATATATATATATATATATATATATAATCTAGTACATCTGTATTCATGACTTTGAATTTTATTTGAGGATGTTCTTTTCATTTCCGTTTGACTGATTTGAGCAACAGCATCCAGAAAAAAAATGTTATGTCTTGTATCTGATTATACTTCATTCTATACTCTAACAAAAGTGGCATGTAAAGACAATTCAACATTTGATAACATCCTATCATATTAATTGTTAAATAAACGTTAAACAATTTAAATGTTGTTCAGAAAACATTTATGATAGTTCCTTGAAGAAATTCATGAATTAATGTTGCTCGTAGATTTTATTTTATATGACAAAAGAAAATTTATTACAACTTGAAGCACATTGCTCACAAATACATAATGATAAAATTTCAATGCATGTTCAATAATTGAATATCTAAATAGATAAAAATATATAACACAAAACACATTTTCTAGTACAAAGTTAAAAATATATAACAAAAAAACACGTTTTCTAGTACAAAGTTTCGTCAAATTCCACGTTCTCATTTTCCATGTGCTTATGAATTTTTAGAGCACATTTTAACGTTAAAAAAAGTACCGTATACCGTATAAAATATTTTAAACTGAATATTACAACTTAGTACATAAAAAGTCATTCGTAACGCATTAGGAACTTATAAGCAAACAAACATAATAACAATAAGGGCAGAAACTTTTGTAACGTGTTCTGCAAGTCACTGCACGATGCTTGAATATATTTTCATTTTCAAAACTAAATTTAACGTCATTAATTAATGTGTACTTCAGATAGTATAATTAATTATTATTAAATACAAATTGAATAATAAAATATAACAAGTAAATTATTATAGGAAAACAGATAAGTAAGCTATTTATTGGAGATGATCCAATAATATTTAATTCCACTGTAGCGGAAGTCAGAATTTCATTTCAGAGCGTTAATTTCATTTTTCAAAATATAAACATGTATGTATATTTTCATACAAAAATATTTTACATGAGTTAAAAAGAACAGACATTAAAAAATGTTTTAACCTGAGAAAATAAGATGTATATTAAAAATAATCTTATTTTTAGCTGTGCATCTTGCAGTTAACTATGAACTTAATATTTTACATACCTATATATATCTTATTACAATGAATTTATAGACACAACGAATTAATGAGTAATCCTTAACTTAAAACTGTTTTGAAAGGACTGGCTATTTAGTGTTAATTAATTTCAATTAGTGATATAATAAGATAATGTATCTCTCAAAATCCAATGTAAAATTATTTTTAATTACCCTTACAAAAAAAGTAGCAAACGGAAAATGACTAACTTATATTACCGGAATAAATTTTTGAAGCTTTTCAATTAGTCCCAGATGTCATTAATTATGTAGAACAAGTGTTAATTTCCCCGTCACATGCTTGGATATCTTTTCATGGAATAATCCATAACAGCTTAATAGCCTTCTTTCGTGAAATGACTTCTAATACATTTTTTCGATATATAAATCGGTTTGAAGAGAAAATCGATAAAATAAAGAAAAAAGGGTAATTTGCCAAGGAAATAAATGATCCGTACAATATAGAAGATGTAAATGTTTCGAAAATGTTTTATAAGTATTTTATTCTGTTTACTTGTTCAGAAGTTGATTTTTTTTTTTTTTTTTTTTTTTTTTTTTTTTGTAAAGATAAATATGACAAAATACATTTTTTTTTCTATTTAACTTTTCTCAGAAAATATCTTTATTACTTATAATGAAATAGACAAAATGTTCTAGGTAAAAAACTGTTTTGGTATTGTATATATTTTTAATCTATATTCAGTCTCTTATGTCTAAGAATCTATTGATATAATTTTCGTCGTTTCACAATAGCAATTCTAGTATGTCATTTAATAATAGTACCTCTCTAGTGCGATTTGTGCTATTAGCAATAACTGCATAATGTAATTTGCCCGTAGAAGGATGATTCCCATCTGAGCTCTATTTGGTTTGTACATTCCTTAGATGAGCTTGTTTTATCATTAACCAGCGGTAGTCTTCTATCATGTTCATATGCGTATTTTTTTTTTTTTTTAATACTAATTCAACATTACCAGTTCATGAATTTACGACACTGCTTACAACATAGGAATTAAACAGAAAATCGTGATTTGTGTCTAAGCTATACATGACAGAAATATACGATATAAATTTCACAATTAATTGATAGCGTATGCAATTTTCATTCAGGATATACCATACAATAACTTGCTAATAAAGTAAAAAACCATTACACTTTTTTGGTTCATCTTCGTTATAGCGTTCAAGATTTTTACGATTTTGCCAAGATCATCCCTAAGATTATAAATGTATCATATATATTGGGCGTGTGCAACCCTTTTAAGAGAAAGGCCACTTACAAAAATGGCTGGGTTGTCGAGGGTAACACGGGATAACACGTAACATTTACACGGAGAGAATTCTATTTCGGGGAATTGGTCTGTTACCGATAATCAGATAACAAATAATAGTTCCACAGGGGTGGGGGGCCTATATCCCTCGTGCAGATAATTGGCCGTCAAAAAATCAACCAACCACAGGGGTGGGGGGTGTTCAGAGAAGGAGGTTAATACTCTAGGTTCCCTACTCAGTCAACATGCCCAATTTAATTGGAAAGGATATATCAACAGTTTACTTTTGTATATATAACAGATATACAGCAAGGATTATTTTGAAGGAGTGATAATATTCCTTGACTTTATTAGGGAGAGTAAATTTTGTTTTATTAAAAGTGGTAAAATACAAACATAGACATGGAAGTAACTAGTGCCCCCAAAATTGTATACTGTATAAACGAAAGGGGAGGATGTGCCTATCAACGAAATATGAGATTTTTCCGCGCCAGATCGTCGAAATCTGTGATTTTTTTCGCGAGCCTGATCTACAAAATGCGCGATTTTTTTCGTTTCCGACCAACGAAATTCACGATTTTTCGAAGCCTGAAAAAAAACTTGCGATTTTTCCGTGATCGATCGACGAAATTTACGATTTTTACGTCCCTGATCTACGGAATTCACGATTCTTAACTGATTGACAAAATTTGCAATTTTTTCCTGGGCAAATTAACGAAATTCTTGATTGTTTTTTGCTATAGACTGATGAAACTCGCACTTTTTCTCAGCCGATTAACGAAATTTGCAATTTTACCAAGCATCATCGAGAAAATGCGCGATTGTTTTCTTTCTTGACCAACGAAATTCGCTATTTTTCGGAGGCCGTTAGACAAAATTCGCGATTGACGAAATTACGATTTTCCGGTGCTTTCGCGAAAAATTCGCGATTCTTAACTGACTCTGACGAAATTTGCAACTTTTTCCTAGGCAAATTGATTAAATTCGCTATAAACAGACCAAGCAAGTAATTTTTCCGACGCTGAGCAACGAAATTTGAGATTTTTACTCTCCTAATGCGCAAAATTTGCTATTTTTAACTGACTGACAAAATTTGAAAATTGATGAAATTCGTGATTTTTTCTAGCGACTGAAGAAACTCACGATTTTTTAGCAGCTGATCAACAACATTTGCAATTTTTCCGAGACCAATCGACAAAACTCGCGATTTTTTCATGTCCGATCGAGGAAATTTGCAATTTTTTCAGCGCCTCATCTACAAAATTTGCGATTTTTTCGTTTCCGATTAACGAAATTATCGATTTTTCCGAACATAATCGACAAACTTTGCTATTTTCCCGCACCCTACCAACGAAATTAGCGACTCTTAACTGAAAATTTCAATTTTCCCCGCGAAATTTTCAATTTTCCCCTCGGAAAATTGACGAAATTCACAATTTTTTCCTGCGACCTATGCACAAATGTTGCAATTTTTTTTTACACATTATTAGTTTATACATTTTTTTAAATTTCTACTAAAGTGAAATAAAATTCATAGTAAAACGATATCACTTCCATTTCTCGAAATCTAAATTGTGTAACATAATATCTTCTTCCACTTATTTCGCCAGATGAAAAACTATTTTTTTATTTATTAACAATTCATAAACATCCCATACAAGTTATTTGTGACAAATGCTCTAAGGGTGTAGTTTAACTTTCGTTTTACTACTATATCCGTATTAATATAATTAAAATTATACAAAGTCATATATTTCAATTATTATACATTTCTAAAATAAAATTTTATTTGCACTTCTAAAAAAATTACAAAAATTATTTATCCGTTTAACTGTATTCTGATGTCTAAACAAACCTTAAGAATAGGTTTAGTGATATGGCTATAGAGCTACATGGAATAAATCGCATACAAATTACTACTTACCAAAATAAACATGTTTGAATAAACAGTTCTATGTGATATTTTTTTATACACGGCATCAGGCTGAATAATGTTTATAACTTTAATGTTTATAACGTGCCTGATCGATGAAATCTGCGAATTTTCCGAGATCGATCAACAAATTTCGCGATTCTTAACTGACTCTGACGAAATTTGCAACTTTTAGCTCGGCAAATTGAAGAAATTCGAGATAAACAGACGAAACAAGCGTTTTTTCTGGCGCTGAGCAGCGAAATTTGAGATTTTTACGCGCATTACGCTCATGTGATTTTTTTTTTATATACGGCATCAGGTTGAATAATGTTTATAACTTTTTTAGAAGGGCACATAAAATAAATAACTAAATAAATATAACCTTACATCTTCTTCTGCTAATTGTTTCCTATGAAAGGCTAATATTCAATGTAACATTTCATAAAATATATTTGTGACAAATGCTCTGTGAGGAAGACGTGTAGTTTAATTTTCACTTTTTTTAATGGTCATGTTTATACAATTAAAATTATATAAAAGAACATATTTAAATAATTATCCAGGTCTTTTTTTCTATAGAATGTATCAACATTATTTAAGCGGATGCCGTTATAAAAAAATATCTCACACAGCAGTTTGTTTAAATTATTTTGTTAAGTCCTGATATTTATTCCATAATTTCTATATAACCATGTCTCCAAACTTTTTTATGATTTGAAGAGGCTTTTGTCTGTTTACTTTATATTTCAATAAATAAATGTAACTGTGTTAAAGCTCAGAATATCCTATAATGATTTTATGCATATGTATATTTAACACATTTTACAAGAAATAGTAGTAATACATTTTCAATAATACAATATCTGCATCTAAGAGCGACATGAATAAACTTTTTACAGGACTACATTAAAAAAATCACACACGCTACAATATATTTCCTTAATAAAATTTTTCAGTCTATTTCATAAAGTTAAAAAAAAATATGAAAATTCGCATTACACAATTATTAACTCTTCACTTCAATATTTTAAATAATAGCAGATATAAATACGTTTATTCCCACCCGATATATATATACATAAAATATTCAAATTCTTCACTCATAACCCCCAACATTTTTCTGTACAGAATTTCTATCCTATCCAGAATAATCTGGATAGGATAAACCTATCCAGAGTAACAGAATGTCCTATAACCTAATCAATTCCAATCAAGAAAAGAACTTAGACTAAGTTGGATTCCTCTCTTAATTACACTCTTGGAATTTGTCCAAATCTCGAAAATCAAATAACAGGACGTTCTGCTAAACAGTTTTAATGCACTAAATTTTCATCCATTTTCTTTAAACTTGATTAGTTCTACTGTTGATGCTTTCTTTGTTGTTCTTAATTAATTTTGTTAAAAAGTTAAGAATGATATTATAAATTTATATATATTAAATTAATTTAAAAAGAATTATTTTCATTCAGATATTACATATATATTTTTTGTATGAAACAGTATTAAATAAATAATAAATAAGACTGATTTAAGAATTATTGAATTTATGTTATTTGAAATTAGTGTCGCTGAGAAATTTGTTCGGTAAAAGTCAAAGATCTTAATAACTAATTAGATTAGACTCTTAGATGCAAATATTGTATTACTACTATTTCTTGTAAAATGTGTTAATTATACATATGCATAAAATCATTATAAGATATTATGAGCTTTAACACAGTTACATTTATTTATTGAAATATAAAATTAGTTAAGAGACTAATGAGAGGTGTAGCACCTTCAGCTAAGTAGACATTTATCTTTTTGAAGCATGCATTTATCCCATGCTAAATTATCTGTGTTACAACCTGGCACAATGTGCATGATACATCGCTATAACTCCACGTGCTTTCGACCCATGCTCAGGTAAATAAATAAAGAAAGCAAGTACAGCGCACATTTCCATAGATCAAAAAAAAAAAAAAAAAAAAAATGGTATGTAAGAAACAAGTAAAAACAACCCATTCCCGTTAAACAAAAGCAAGTCATTGGGGTGGGGGGGGGGGCACATTAATACTTACCGATCATGGATATGCATAACATAAAATATGAAAATAAAACATGAGTAAAGTATTCATAAAATGCATTGTGATTCCTAAATAAAATTTAAACGTATATTTAAATAATTATAATACATAGGAATGATCTATTATCGAATTTTGGGTACTACTTGATTATCCCGTCGACTAATTTGACAAATCATATAAATTGCCAAACTACTCGCAAAATTATACAAATTGGCCTATTTTTTATTTTAAATAACGAAATAACAAACAAATTAGTAAAAGATTAATAAAACTACAAATAAAACATGGAATTAAAAACCACTTGATGACGCAAGAAACATGTATAACTTGTTTAACGTCAAGTGAATGTAACATTTACGATAAGCATATTATTAGCATTTAATCTTATAATTTGGCGATGGTTTTCTGGTCGACGGGATAATCCAGTAGTACCGAGTTGCGTAAAAGGGACATCCTTATAACTCCAAAAATGATAATCATATTAACTAACATTTTACTGCGCCGGATTAACCGTTTCATTTCCAATTAAAATATATCAATGAATAGAAAATTGAATGATATACAGGACATGAAAAATCGAAGTGTGAAAAATATGATTACAAATATCTCGGTAAGTAAGTATCCGATTGACTTCATTCTTTATGCAAAATTCATGCTTTTTTTATTATTGTTTTTTTTATTCACTCCTTAAAATAAACAATTTCGAAAATTTTTATATTCATTTTATCAGAAAGAATATTTCGAGAGTCCGAAAAAAATAGTCCTGTTTAATCGATGTTACTGATATTCAATAGACTTCTTTCCATTATTACATAATAAGTATACACCAAATTTCCAGTCTCCACCTCAATTTATTCGGGAGATAGAGTGTTTACAGACACACACACACAGAGAGAGAGAAAGAGAGAGACACACAGACAGGCGGGCGACTATTTTTTTTTCTAAAAATATGCTTTTCGTAATCTCCAGTGTTTGAAACGTCAATTTTCTTTTTCCGATTTTTAAAACAATTACAAGACTATATTAACAAGGGAACCAGTTTCGGTGCTGCTCGCACCTAGTAGCGAGACATGGTGCATTTTGTAGCCTTATACATAAAAGTTTACGAACCGATAACATTTCTCTGTTTAAAATAATATTTTATTTACTTTTTTATACTTTTATTTTTTTATTATTACATTTTTATTTGTTTATTTCTCGCCAAAAGTCAGTTAAGTCACCAAATATGGCGCTACAATTTTTCCGTCAGCTTAACTTTCTGAAAATGCAATTTTCGAGACCACTTATCGGACTATTAAGAGTGAGGTTTTTTACAGAAAAGCATTTAAAAATAAAAATTGGTTAATAGTAAGTATAAAATATTGAAAAAAGTTTAAAAATTCCATAAAAAACCAACGAATTTGATTTTGAAAAATTGCAATATTATCTTCACATTTTTGGCGGGGGAAAAGTTGGCGGTTTTTTTTTTTTTTTTTGAAAGTAGAGCCATTTGGCAATCCTAGCCAAATGTCATAGCTGTATGTCTTGCTTGAGACTGGTTTCGATATCAGTAGAAATTGTAATGTCATACCTAATTAGCCACAGTATTTTTTCTAAATTGTGCAAAATTATCAATGTATGATTATTTTTAACAAAGGTCCACTTAATACAGCAACATTTCATTTTAAACTTTCGGAACTTTCCACTCGATTCCTAAAGAAAAGAGTTTGCTCTTCGGGGTAAATGGGTATGAATTATATCAGATTGCGATTTGTTTGATAATTGATAGCATAAGAAACAAGAATTAGGTTTTTCTTTTTTTTCTAGGCAGACGATAAATATATAAATAGTAAATAAATTTCTATATAGGCTTTCATGATCACGGAAAACTATTTTTTTGTGAAATACAAAATAAGCAAACTAATTTCTTTAGGAATCGAGTGGAATAAAATTCCGAATGTTTAAAATGAAATGTTGTTGTATTAAATGGACCTTTGTTAAAAATAATCATAAATTAATAATTTTGCACAATTTATAAAAATTACTGTGGCTAATTAGGTATGACATTACAATTTCTACTGATATCCAAACCAGTCCTCACTCAAGACATACAGCTATGACATTTGGCTAGGGTTGCCGGATGGCTCTACTTTCGAAAAAAACCCGCTAACTTTTTACCCGCCGAAAATGTGTATGTAATATTGCAATTTTTCAAAATCAAATTCGTTGGTTTTTGAAGGAATTTTTAAACTTTTTTCAATATTTTATACTTATATTTAACCAATTTTTATTTTTAAATGCTTTTCTGTAAAAAAACCTTACTCTTAATAGTCCGATAAGTTGTCTCGAAAATTGCATTTTCAGAAAGTTATGCTGCTGTAAAATCAAGAAATATTATTTTAACAGAAAAAAAATTATCGATTCTCAAACTTCGTAATATAGGACTTTAAAATGCACCAGGTCTAAATGCTAAGCTCCAAAAGTGATTCCTTTGTAAGTAACAAGTAATTCAACATGTGAATAAAAAAAATATATATATGAAATTATCACGTTTTATGAACTAAGAATGAAGACATTTGAAATTGCTTCAAAGATTAATTTGCTCTTTACGACTGAAGGAAATACAGTGTGATTCTAAATTTATGGTACAAACTTTATGGATTGGTATAGGACACTGCAACTGTCATTTCTTGTATAGCAATATATGGCACGTTGCAAAATAGTGAATATACCGGAAAAATTTTATATAACATATATGTATAAATGCTAAATTAAATAAACGGTCAAGTGCGAGCATTACTCGCACATAGAGGGTTCCGTAGAATAAATATATGAATTTGTAATTGTATTATAAAAAAAAAACAAAAAAAAAACAAAAAAAGTTGCTAAAAGTATACTAAGACTGTAAAAAATACAACGTAGCGTTGGGTATAACTGTATATATTAGAAAAGTGTAAATGGGTATACCATGAAAGTTCATAGAGATATGGAACCTAAATAATATTAAATATAGCTATTCGTATAACTCTTTTTTTAATATTATCCTAATCTGTTTATGATGAACTTAATTCGGTACTCACAATAAAAGCAGTGCATAGTTAAACTTCATTTGCATTTCATGAAACTAAATTCAGCGTAGTAATAACCTTTATTGCTACAGTGTAGCTAAAACAAAACCTTTGTACAAATTTTAAATTTGGCATTGTGCTAAGCGCGCTTGAAACTGAGGTCTCAAAGTTTCAATGCCGCCTTGGTACGTGCCGCGTTTTTCCAAATAGGTATTTAATTAACTTTTAAAGTCACTCGAGGCGTATTGAGAGATACACTCAATGCAAACTATCGAGAATCCCACAGTATTTATGCGATTCATTCTAATTAAATCTTTCGAGGGCGATGCCCTTAAAGAACGGACACCTAATTTTAATTCAAAAACAGACAAACGGCACAAAGAATATTTAATTAAAATGTTCATTTTATCATGTACGCGAAAATAAGCAAGTTCGCATTTTCTAATAAATTCGTTTATAAATTCTCGTGTAAGTTCATTATTTCAGAAGTTTATAAATAGAATTACTCCGTGCCGGAAAGGATTAAGTGGTCGCAAGACCACTTAAGATAAAGCTTCAAAATTTAAGAAATTTTAATTTTTTTCGATGTTAAACTCCTAACGTTTCTGAATATTTTGATATAATTGTTTCCTTGAAATTCCCATTAGAACAGAAGTTTTGGCTTTTCGAATTGTACCCGCTCAATACCTGAAGCGCCGTTTCCGAAACTTTAAAGTCATTATTTTCGAAATGGCGTTTTTTGGTCATAACACGCAGGATACCTCAAAAACATCTGAATATTTTTTCATGAAATTTTCAAAACATATATTTCATGTTAGTCCGTATAAACTGAACCTAAAATTTCCTTTTTATTGTTAAAAAAATATTTTGTTATGTGACTTTACTGTTGAAATTTTCAAAATTTTGTATTAGCTAAATGCAACATTGCATTACAAATATACAAATTCCTTAAATACAAATTTATTTAACTTCATGGAAATTATTACAATCTGAAGTATAGGTAAGCACCAAAATTTTCATTCTAGTTGCAATATTTATTTTGTAATCCTGCGCGTAAACTGCTATACCAATTTTTTGTTCGACAAATGTCTAACAGTTTCGAGCCCCCTATAAATACTAATTCTGTATCTTGCAATTTTTTAAATACGTGAAACGATAGAACATACTTATATCTTTCATCCCAATTAAAATTGTGTTTTAAAATCATATACATTTTAAGACATTAAATGTTGAAAATGGTCTTTTTTTCATTTTTTCCACTTTTTAGAGTCCCGAGACCCCTTAAATTAGTATGTTTTTAACAATTTGACGTTTATTGCTTTTATACTGTTACTGGACATTACATTACACATACATATCATTAAAAGCTGTTAACTAGGCATAGAGTACGCCGCCCCTGTCCTTGTGTATGTCCAAACTGACCGTACATTTAAGTGTTAATATCTGGGCTAATTACCGATGATTTGTTTTTCAAAATCATTATCAACAATGCTTTTATTCTTCTGCAACTACAGGTATATTCAGCGATGCTCAACAATTTTTCCAAATGCTCGTAAATCAAAATTTGTGTATAACAGAAAAATGCTAATTACTCAAAAACTATGTGACCTAGGGTAATCGCTATAATTTTCCGGCAAGGTTTATATTAACGTCTACTACCTCTAATTTTTTCATAATTTT
Source organism: Maratus speciosus (assembly GCA_963932465.1). NCBI lineage: Eukaryota > Metazoa > Arthropoda > Arachnida > Araneae > Salticidae > Maratus > Maratus speciosus. The sequence goes on from OZ010795.1 coordinate 53,114,958, forward strand.
AGTTTCAGTAGATTCCGAATTAAATGGGGGGGGGGGCATATTTTTGCGCGACATTTTCAACAATATCTTTGAAAATATAATACCTAAAATTAAAAGGAATGTATTTTTGAGTTCAACGTTACAAAAGCTTTCACAGGATACCTCACATGATATACAAAGAAAAGATTTTTTTTTCAAGTAGCATAATTAGCACCTCTACTTTTTTACTAAATATATTTATGAATGTTTATTACTCTGTAAATATGTGGGTCAATGGTCTTTATTACTTCCCCAAATTTGAACTTCACACGTTCCATAGTTTACGGGTAAAATGGCTGTGACAGACAGACAGACAGACAGACGGACAGACACAGGAGTGATCTTATAATGGTTCCGTTTTTATTTTTTAAGTACGGAACCCTAAAAATGGACGATCGCACCATGATATACATTAAAAATTATGTATTTAAAACAAATACACTATGCTAAAAAGTACACACATTAAAAATACATTAAAACATCTACGTTTCATTTCCCATCTGCGAAGAGCTTCAGGATATTATGAAACATGCAAGTTTAAAATTTTAAGAATGGAGGGAAACATCTCAGAGTCCTTGACGATCTTGACTAGAGCGCGCACCAAACGTCATCATGTCGCCAAGGCAACCAAAAGGAGAAAGCCATTACAGCGATGGGAAAGGTGTGAGGGGGGAGGCAAAAAGGAACTGTCTCCAAAAACAGTCTATAACATATTGTACCATATTTTATGTATGTTGTAGGATAAATAATCGGTACGGGTGCATTGTCCAAGCTTAATATTCCTAAATGATTCAAAAAAATTGTTTAGATATGGATTTTTGCACGGAATAATGATTCTTGCTTCATCAAAGGCCACTCTGCTACCATCATTAGCAAAAAAAAATCGTGCAAGAGCTGTATTTAGCTTCGATTTTGAAATGTCCTTCTTGTGCTCTCTCAATCCTTTCAATCTTTCTGAAAATTTTCTTTTACTTTCACCGATATAAACCAATCTTTCTTTATTTGAGAGGTTAATTGGAATTTCATACACACTGGCTTTTTGATGATTCAAGATTTTATTTATATTATTACTAAGAATTTGAATCAGGTATGGAGGGGGAGATCTAATAATTTTATATTGAATGCTTGAAGAATCTGCTTTAAGTTTTCATATAAAATGGGGACAATGCATACTCCCGTATTTGATAGGTAAACTATTAACAAATCTCTGGCCTGACCGAGGGGGGTGGTGTATTAAACTGCCAAATAATCGGGTCAATCTGAGAGCTTTTATAACCATGATCTAATGCAACCATTTTAATGAAATCAATTTCAGTGCCAAGATGACTATGTGAACAAATCATATAAGCTCTTCTGATAAAGGACTGAAACGCAGCAATCTTATATTTGAAAGGAAAATTCGCACAAAAAGGTATTACTGCATTCTCTTTTAACGGTTTTCTGTAAACTGAAAAGGTAAAATGCAGATAGGTCCGGCTAATTTGAACGTCAAGAAAAGGCAAACTCTCATCCTGTTCAGTATCGAGGGTAAACTTGATGCTATTACTTAAATTATTGATCTCATGTTGATATGTGGATGACGTGTTCATCTTCATGTTTGCCTCCGTTCTTAAAATTTTAGACTTGTGTGTTTCATAACGTTCACATATGTGAAATGAAACGTTTATGTTTTATTGTACTTTTAACGTGTGTACCTTTTTAGCATAGTGTATTTATTTTAAATACAGAATTTTTAATATATAAATGCTTTAAGTAAGATTTAATATATTTAATATACTTACAATTAAAAAGTATTTAGTAATATATAAACAAGCTGCACAATATGACAGTTATTATTAAATAATTCTTTATCATATAATTTTGATACTTATTTTATCATGAACATAATGCACACGAGTTAAAAGAGTCATTTCATAAAAATAACATTAAAGGAAATTATTTTTTTTAAAATATTTCCATTAAAAAAAGGGAAAAAATAACATGTGTAAGCAATAGAATGGAAACTGTTAAGAAACTAGAAAAATACTCAATATATTCAAATGCGTTAAAAAACCAAGTGTATTAAAATTTAAAAAGATAATATATCTCCAAAATATATTTCAGCATTTTTTTCAAAGCTTTAGTCTTAGACGACAAAAATATTACATTTTTCATAGCAAACCTAAAAATACATAAATATACGTAATTTAATCAACAGTAGAGCCAATTAAATTACGTCAGTAATAGAAATGGAACTATTTTTGTAAACACAATGAAAAAGCATTTTATCTCATTATATATCTCATGTATAGAGTGTGTGATATTAAAAGGTATATAGATTTTACTATTGCGGTATATATATTTTACTCAAATATTTTTTTAACGCTACAATGAATTAGTTTTTTATCCTCATTGCTAATGTGTCACCCATTATACATTATTATTATTTGCATTTTGCATATATAGCAACAAATATAAACTGTCATTCTTCTTATATACCATATCAATATTTGTTCCAAAAATATTTATTATTAAAGCTAACTTTTGTTTTTCTTCTCAAATAATTTTAGCATTGTTTAATTAGTTTTATATGTTTTGAGATTACTGGGACAAAAATATTTTTTTTTTTTTTTTTTTTACTTTAGCTTTCGATGTTATTTTAAAAATGTCTCACTTCGTTCATTAAAATATGTAATGTGACGGAAAATAACTAGTTTTTTTTTGTAACTTTAAACTATTATTTTCAATTTGTTTTCCCCCTATATAAATATGATTTATTCACAAAATTTGTTCATAGAATATCTACCTCGAAGGAAAAAAAAACATATTTGATTTCAGGGTATAAATAATATTATAATCGTAAAAAAGCAAGAAATATTTCCTTCAACAGCATATTTTTTTCTTATTCTTTGCCTAATTATTTTGTTTCATTATTTTTTCTTATATTTTCACAAGCAAATTGTTTTGGAAAAACGTACTAGTAATAGGTATTTTTGAAGTCACTTCTGTCAAAAATATTCTATATGTTTTTGAACAAAATCATTTATACTCTTTAATAGTTTTTTTTTTAAATTATTATTCTTACATAACTTTTGTAAAAATCTACATAATAAATGTTATTTTTGTATCATAGCCATTTTCCATGAGACTTTCAGATTCAAGTGAATAAATAAAATAAGTTAATGAAACGATAAATAATTACTAAAAAATTTTACCATTACATTTAGGAAAATAAGGGACTTACCACACTTTGAAAAAAAAAAGTTAAATTAATTAAAAGAAATAATAAAAAAATCCTTCAGTACTAACACATATTCATTCAAAGGAATTGCGAAGATCACCAACTAACTTATATTTATATGTATATAAATACAGAGCATAGACACATTATTTCTGGTGGTTTTTAGATTGTTAAAAATCCTTTGCTACATAATTTTATGAATTTTGGAACTAAATACCGATTACAATCTAAACACAGTGCAAAAATATTTTTGTAAAATATAAATATATTTTAGAATATAGCTACACTTAGCACGATGGTTTTAGTAGGGTCTGAAATGTTTTCCAGCTCGATTTTTGTGCCAAGTTTGATATATTTTTTCTTTTTTTGTAGCTTTTGACATGTAGATTCCAAATATCTTAGGTGCCATTTTTTTCTTATACATTTTATAGTTGATTTTCAAGATGGCGTCCAAGATGGCTGCCATTTACTGACTTTTTAAATATTTGTGCGATATTATTGACCAGTATATCAAATTGTATGTTTTTGGGGTCAAAAATGCAAATCTACAATCAAAATAGGCATAAATTGTGTTATTTAATGTTTATTTATAAATTTACCACAAAATTACTAATATACTAGAGGCATAGATTTTCCCATGAATATCGTTTTGGCATTCTACGACCTTCTCTTTGAAACACTGCCACATTCTACAGAGATTATTTCTCTGTAAGAAAAATGCAACTCACTACGTGAGAAATTGTACAATTGTGAAGTTGAAGCTATAACTTTGTTTGAAGAGATCAAAGTAGTAGTTGAAAAAGTTGTCTTCCACATATTAAGTTGTCTTCACCACGATGCAGTGGTGATATGGCAAAGTTCTTACTACTGTATATGAACCAGTTTGTATCTTTGCTAAGTTTCATCCGTGCCACGCGTCAAGGAGATTGGACATTGCATCTTGCGTCATTAGAGGAACAAATCAAGTATTATTTTGCTCATGACTTATTTCATTTCGCCAGACTCATTCCAGTATACATAGCACAGATGAAGGACCTTAAAACAACATATCCAGAAGAATGGAATGCTCTTGAATGTGGTTGTTTTGCAGTATCTAAATCCAATGTGCCTTTTACGAAACTATTTTCAGACCAAAACTTGGAACAGAAAATCAAAGAACTGAAGAATACTGGTGGAGTTATTGGTTTAACTCGGAATGAAAATGCCCTCGAAAGGTATTTCTTGTGTGCACCAGACGTATTAAGCATTGTTTCAAGTTTCTTTGAAAAGTACTGTCCAAGTGAAGTCTCTAAGCAGCCCAGGAAACACTATCAACTTCAGACTTCCATGTCGCTAAGAATTTTCACATGCAGCCATCGTCAAGGAGAGTATTCGGGATCAATGTGGAGGAAACCCTTTCCAAGATAATACCACACTAATAAAAATTGCATCCTCTATGAAAGTTCCAGAATCTGCGAAGGATGATATTTTGAATTGTGACCAAAAAGGCCAATTGGAATTCGAAGAATTCGGAAGAGATAGACTAATTCGAGAAGACAGGCAACTTCTTGCTGTTATGGAATCAAAACCTCAAATGGGGTATAAACCTAAAAGATACAATTGGAAACTATGCGTTTTCTGTAATACCAAACCATTATTTTCTTTTGATGAATACCTTCATATTCCATCTGACAAAAGTTCATTTATTGCAGAAATAGAGCAATATAATCGATCAATCATACTTGAACTATTAGAATCCTCGATTACTTCTCCGATAGAAAAAGTTTGCATTCTAGATGGATTGGCAATAGTACAATCAGTAAAAAAGACACCTGCCATGAAAACTTGTGAAGACCTCGCAAATGCTGTGACCGAGATCATTATGAAAATGACAAGCGGATATACTGAATGAAGAATAATATTTGACCATCACCTTAGGCATTCATTGAAGGAGCAAACTCGTAAGAAAAGATTGGGGGGTGACAGAACCCATTAGATTTGCTATTACAAATAGTACCAATATAACGTTGGTGTCATTAAAGACGTTTCGTTCACATAATGAAACAAAATCACACCAGACTGCGTATTTCGGGAATAAATTACTACAGGTTTTTGCTGCTAGTGAGAAGAAAATTGTTGTCGTTTTTGGCAATAAGGCACCACGCGAATGTTTTCGATCCAGAATTATGGGATCATACACATAAAGAACCAGACACCATTATACCTCTTCATGTACTTGATACAGTGAACCATCATGATAATTATGAGATCGATGTATTTTCGCCAGATACTGAAATTTTCATATTGCTGATTGGTTTGGTTTCAAGTCATCTAGTGAACAGTGAAATCAATTTTGTTACTGGTCGAGGCAAAAAACACAGAAAAATTAATATTAATGAAAGATGTCGAGCGATAGGTGCTCATAAGCAAAGGTTTACTAGGTTTACATTCATATACTGATGGAGGCTGAGGAGGAAAATTTGTAGACATTTTAAAGATGAAGTAGATAAAAGTGTATATCAACCTTCAGTGTGATGATGATATTATAACAGCTTTTCAAGAACTTGAAGAACCTAATGTTGGTCCATTATCCAAACTGTCGTTGTTTGAAAAACTCACCAACTTGGCTTATTTGGAAAATAGTAATTTAAAATATTTTCAGAGGAGGGGGATTAAGATTTCAGAGTTAAGATGGCACCTTTTCAGAACTAAAAGTTTCGAGGGGGGGAAATTACCACCAATCCTTGGAGCACTGATGTCGCATATTCTAAGATTCAACTTAATTTGCACCATTGGAAAGGGCTACAGAAATCCTCGACCTACATCGACTTATTGGCAATTGTTGGGGGAAAATGGCGAAGGAGTAATTTCTCCAGTCATATGTCTGGAGTTACCTGTGCCCAAAGGAGTTATTGAACTTGTGAAATGTGAGTGTAAGAGAACATGTTCATTTTGGAAATGTTCTTGCTTAAAGAATTCTCTGGTTTGTACTGCCCTTTGCAAATGCATTGACTGCAACAGTATAAAGGACTATCAATATCATAAGCGATAACAGTGATTCAAAAGAGGATACATAACATCCCAGTACTGTATATACATATAAATGCTGTTTTTAATAATTTTGTTCAATATCTTCAATAATTTATGTTATTCCATTTAAGTACTTTGGTTGTATATAACTGGTTAATAAAACGCTAGTATATCTAATATCTTTCATATTTTTGTGCTTTATTTGCATCTTATAGCTTAAAACCCTTAAAAAACTCAATTTACTCCTAATTTTATTAAATATTTGTATTTCTTGACCCTGAAAACATATAATTTGACATACTGGTCAATAATATGCCTCAAATATTAAAGTCAGTAAATGGCAGCCATCTTGGACGCCATCTTGAAAATCACACCCAAAAATGTGTATAAAAAATGGCACCTAAGGTATTTGGAATCTACATATCAAAACATACAGAATACAACAAAAATATCAAACTTGGCGCGTCAATCGAGCTGGAGCCACATATTACGACATTTCAAACCCTACTATTTCTACAATATAAGAAATCTATTTTCGTTACAAACACATTTACTGCATAGTATGTAATATCTTAAACATACATTTCATGTAATTGGTTGAGAATAAAATTTACGAAGCTGGTAATTTAGATAAATTTGTGGTTCCGTAACAACAGATTGCATCGCACTTTTTTAAGTATTTACTAAAGACATGTTTAATTCTACAATATTATTAAAATAAATCTAACATTTTAGCTCATAAATTTCAGAATAAAGATCATTGACATCGAATATTAGTGTATTTTCTTTCCAAAGTCAAATTTTATGTTATTGGAGACCGGTGCAAGTTAGCACCATGGGTAAGTACGCACAGTCCTCATAATTCACATGTTTTATTCATTATGTTTATGTCTGTATAATTTAGAATTTATATTGTATGGGGTTAATTCCTTTGTTGCTGGTTGCTGGTAATAATAAAGCAGATTTCTCTTACCTACATGTCTTTTTTTGAGTTTTATTTAATTTTTTATGAAGCTCGTGCCAACTTACCCCATAAGAATAGGCAACTTGCCCCGTGACGGGATATGTTGGCACACATTTTTCCTTTTATTTCAGGCTTCCTCTAAACATAAACTGCAAAAGCTACAAACTTAGAGCCCTGGGTATTTATAGCCAAATGTCATTGCTTTAAAAGCGTAGTGAAATTTTGTTTAAAATCTTAAACAAAAAAAAATAATAAAAATCAATAACTAAAATCTTCGCCTACTACCGCCCTTCCCCACTATATTAGTAGAAAAATTTCGGCTATAAATGTCTTGAAATTTTTAGATAATTTTACTATGTAGTGCTTTCAGAAATTTTTATGCATTTATTTTTTGACGAAAAAAGTGTTTTCTTAATCTTTTTATTTGTTGAAGAATTCATCTGACTTTCTTTCTTTTTAATAACAACTATATTCGATTAAAAAAGAACAAAATACGAGTATATATTATGAGCAAGTTGCTTTTATGTAATTAAATAGAACAGTGAAAATCTGAGTAATGATATTTTAATAAACTTTCAAACAGTTTCACATAATATTTATCACACACATATATATATATAATATAAATATATATATCAAGTTGTAACGAAAGTTTTCCGCCACAGCTAATACGGTCTGTGCAAACAATTCGCGTTGAAGTATTTGCTCATATTTTGTCAAACGATTTTTGGCATTTGAAAGAATGAGACTTGCTTTATAACGTTGTGATGTGAAATTTGTAAAAAAAAAAAATATCGTTATAATTAAGTATAAGGTGTCTGAAATGGAACTATCATGCTACCAGATTAGAACCATCATTTACTTCCAGTTCTGTTGCAAAAAGTCAGCTACAGAATGTCACCGAATAAAGTGTACTGCTTTAGGTACTAGTGCTCTATCATATGACACTGTCAAGGTTTGGCGGAATGGTGTTTATATGTATATAAAATTACAGTTAATTATATATATTATAATTAGTATTATGTAATGGCAATTTTGCGGAAAACTTTCGTTACAACCTAATATATATACATATATAATAAATATTGATAAGAAATTTCATATTTGTTTAAGTTAAAAAAAAAAAAAAAAATGTTTACAATCATTTTTGTGGAGACATTTACGGTCGGAAGTTACAAATCGCCGGTAATTGCTTCCACGGTTAATTATAGCTAAAACATGTAATTACAGTATTCTGTTATCGTGTAAATTTGCACATTACACCGCAAGATTCTTTTTTTTTTTTTTTTTTTTTTTTTTTTACCTTTCTGAAGTAGCAGTAGGAATCAAATTACAAAAATAAATATTCTTTTCTCATTTATAATTATGCAAGTCAATTATATCCGCTTAGAAGAAACACGATGTAAACTAAGTATAATTAAATTTTCTCAAAAGAGGTACGTTTGCAGATTTCTATAAAAATAAATATATATATATATATATATATATATAATTTTCAAATTTAATTAAACAAAGAAGTGTTACACATATTTTGTTTCAGATTGAGAGCTTATTTTTAAATAAAACATTCAGAAAAATATATGTAACTGATATTTTTAAATATCATAAAATCGTTTCAATATATTCGGCTTTTACATTGTAAATAACGCTGTTTAACGCGCGCAACATTTATCTTCAACATGTTACAGTTTAAAGATATTTATTTGTGCGTTCGTAATTTGTACGTACATATTCTTAAAAAAAAAAAAAAAAAAAAAAAAAAAAAAATTCGATTGAATAGTTTCCAAGAAAACTTTTTTTAGAGATGGTTTTGACATGAGTTTGAGTTTTCTTTTCTATATTGTTTTCGACTTTGTTTTGAGACATATTTTCGATGTGGTTTTAAGATGAGTCTCTTCCACATATTTTTGAGAAAACTGAGAAAAGTAATTCCCCCAAAAAACTGGTCGACCAGTTTGAAAAACATGTTTCACGATTCATTTTCTTTTTTACAAAATTTTTGATGTGATTTTGTGAAAATATGGAGACAAAGTAAGAATAAAGCAGAAAAAGTCGTTATTTAAAGCCACGGGCTACGAAGACAGCAAGAAGTGATTCAGACATTTGCTGTTGCACTATTTCTACTTCTCGATAATAATTAAGTAAACATGAAAAGATTGAGGTAAGACGTATATATATATAGATATATATATTAATAAAAGGTTAATTAAAAATCAATAAAATTAATTGTTAGCTTGTACCGCGCAACGTTTCAAATTCTAGAAGGAATAGTTGTAAAATACAAAACACACTGTGCAATTTGAATATAATGGAGGCTGATATTTTATGTAATCTGTTGAATAACATATGGAATAATATTATTCATATGTACAAATAAAAAGTAAAAATATGTTTATGGACATTTAAAACAGAAATCATCTACTTAGAAATACGTAAATGGTATCTAAGAGTTCATCTATATTTAAAAAAAATAAGTATTTGGATAAATATAAAAATATACTGTAATAAAAGCCTGTTATGTTTAGTACTCACATATGTTAATACATAAAATATTCCTTGAGATTTTAAAATAAAATATAAATTCATATAATGACATCGAAGAACTGAAAATATTTAATAAAAAAAAATCATGCATTCATGTAATCTTTTTGAGAACTAACTATAGTCTCATATTTAACTACCAAATTAGAGTGAACTTATGAATCAAAAACAGCACCATTCATCACGTAATAAATGTTTGTAAAACATTCGTATGTCGTTCATCAATAAACTGGATTTGAATATATTTTCCATATTTCCAAGCTCAAGCTCCATCTGCTTTTCAGATTTTACGACCAGACATGTCTAGTTTTGCAATCGAGTGCGGTTCATATATTTGTTAGAGGATTTGAATATTTAGTTTAGAAAATATTAGTTTTTCTTAGGTTTCTTGAAAATAATTTGAATTTTCACACTTAAAATTTAATGTTTTCAAAGAAATATATAGAAAGTACTACACGAATATAATTTATATAAATAAAAATATGTTTAAAAATATAATATTTACGTTTTTACAGCTAAAATCATGGAACTAACATATATTTTTTTTACTTTATGGGGGTCTGGGACACATTTTCAAAACATTTTTATTTATTGAGTTAAAATTTTGAATTTTTTGGTGATGGTTAACCATATCATTTGTAAACAAAATCGAATGATAAAATTTCTCATAGCTTTTAAAAAAAATAAATTTAAAATTTATGAAAAAAGTGGTGTAACTTAAAATCGTTATAACTCGAAATATTATTTGCAGAATTTAAATTGTTTTTCATTTAAATAAACAGAAATATATATATTTTAATTTAGAACCAGCATTTAAAAAATATTAATTAAAAAAAAATTAAAAATATTTAACGAAAAATTACAAAAAAAGTGCTGCAACTTAAAAAAAAAAAATCATATTTTCAAAAGTAAATATATTTTTTAAATATGCTGGCTCAAAAGTAAAGTAAAATAATTGAAAAAGATATGTTCCGAGTTTCAACCCTGTATCTTTAACTGTTCTTGAGTTATAAGAATTTAAATATGAGAAATGGTGAAAAAACCTATCATGAAGAAAAACGCAATTTCACAAGAACTTATTTCCTTGACAACCATAGCTTGAAAGGCAGATTTGACAACAAACCAAAACGAAAAAATTAATATTTCCTATTATAATTAAGATAGAAACATGATTTATACATCATTTTAAGCAGAAAATGGCAGAAAATGTTTCAATCCAATAATTTAAAAAAAAAAAAAAATGAAAATTTGAAGATTTTTGTGTCCCGGACCCCCTTATCATGATTGTCACAAGTTCAAAATTCAGAATATCCCATTTTTGAAAAAAAAATAATAAAATAAAATAAATAAATAAGAAAAAATATAAAAATAAAAGGAAATTTCAAAAGAGTAAATTTTAAAACAAATATTAGACGCTTAAACTTCCTTTTCAATTTGTTTATCTAAAAATATTTTCAAATTCTGCATGCACTCACATACACACAATAATACAAAAGAATCCTTCACTGGTAGCGGCTATCAACATAATTATTTATTTTATTGAAATATTTACTATTATTCTGTTGAAACTAGCATCATATCGTTTTTTGTCTGTGAAATGCAAAAACCATAGTAGTCATTCATGCTCTTAATATTAGCATGAAAATTAGCATTATTAGTACATATAGTGCGTACGTGTGATGAGTCAAACAGGGCTCCTCAGAAGTAACCTTGTTCTGTTTAAATTTGTGTTGTAATATTTCAGAAATAACCATTTAAGGAGTAATACTTTTTATATTCGAATTTTTTAAACAAATTTAATAAAAAAACGGTAGGTTTTAATACTTTCTTTTTCCAAATGTTACTAAAATTAAAATTGTTTTAGCACCCAAGTAAGTCTTTCGCGCACTTAAATGCCGTACCTGTAATTCTCTGACAATGCATGTCAAACATTTTGTGGAAGGATTTCTTGTAAAGTGTATAATAAAGTATTTATTAAAGCATAGTTTTTAACTTATTTGTTTTAAACGATTTGCAAGAATTTTAACTTTGTTTTCAAAACCTTTACATTTTTTGTAAAAAATTCAGAACTAACGAATAAATGCCATAGACCTTTAAAACCCGTGTAACAGGTCGCTAAATAGAACACAACAGAGAAAAAAAAGAAAGAAAAATCATGCATCACGCAAACACTTTCCAACACATTTCCTTATGAAAGTCTTTCCAACATATCCCCAATAGTGTAACAAAACTTTTCCATTTAATAAGATGGAAAACGAAAGATAAGTAAACGCGTTTAAGGACTAGTAACACATTTCCAAACACAATTGCATTGACTACCATCTATAGTATTAAAAGTATCCAACATTTTTTCTGAATCCGTGCATATGATCTATTGATTATTGTGTCTATTCTTCATAGTATGAAAATAAAAATAAATATGTCCAGATAAACTGATTTCATTGAACTCACAGGCTATTCGCACTAAATGTATATTATACTCAATTTCAAAGAATGATGCCCCTCGAAAAATAAATTAAGGGGATTATCCCGCCCGTATGCCACTTTTATACTTAATCAATGAACCTACAAATCTTAACAGTAAAACGCCTTATCAGAATAAAACTTTATACCAAATTTGAAGCAAATCGGATAATTCTGCATGAAAAAACCATTTATCTAAATTCAGGGTGGTATTATTCCCCATTCCCCCTTTATACTTAATCAGTGAACCCTCAAAACTAATCAGGGAAGAGCCTTATCAGAATGAAACTACAAAAAAGTTTGAACCAAATCGAATATTTTTATAAATGAGTTATCGCGTTCCCTACATACATACGCACATATTATATATACTTACAAACACACGTACATACAAAACATGCAGGCACATTCGATCTCAGGCTTTTATATCCTATGAGCTAAAAATTAGATTACTTAGGAAACGCTTAACACAGTTAAAAAAATTCCCGTAATTGACTTCTGTCAATAAATAGGAATTTACTCGAATTTCTTGTATATGATCGATAGAATTTACACAAGCTGAGAAATATGAAAAAAAAAGAACGCATGCTATAACTGAAAACGCGCATTCAATAATTCCAGAAACACCCGCGCATAGATAGTACTATAAACGAATTTTATTTTTTTGTCATTTCAAATAAACTATCAATATTATGCACATCAAAATCATCCTTAAGCATACAGTAGTGCAACTCAGTGATGTATATGAGTAACAATAATTTAAAAAAAAAACTGTAGTATCATCATAATACAGGATGTTTTAAAATGAATACACTGATTACAAACGTCTATAACTATTTAGTGTAACAGAGTTTATCGATAATAATTACACAGGCTGTAAACGGAAGCTCAAAATTTTGTTTACATACGTTATATATTTTCTATGTGACTCCCCTCGGCCACACGGACAACATCCAGAAACATCCGTACACAGACAGTACTATAAAAGAAATTTTATTTTGTGTCACTTGAAATAAACTATCAATACTATGCACACCAAAATCACCCTTAAGCATATTGTAGTGCAACTTAGTGATGTATATGAGTATCAATAATTTTCAAAAAGAGTAATATCATCATAATGCAGGGTGTTTTAAAATGAATATACTGATTACGAACGTCTATAACTATTTAGTGTAACGCAATTTATCGTTAATAATTACACAGACTGTAAATGGAAGCTCAAAATTTTGTTACATACGTTTTAGATTTTCTATGTGATTCCCCTTGGCCACACAGACAACATCCAAATATATTTTTTGTTCAAACATCGAATAACATCTCCGTAAGTTCTTAGAATTTGGAGGTGGTAGTGGTCCTATTTCAGGTAAATTCTTTGGAGGTGCACACTGAAGAAGTCTTCTGTACCAATGACGAAATATTTTCTGCAGTCTGATGACAGAACGAAAATTATAGAATTCTAACAATGGGAATGCTCCAAAATGCTAACAATATCCCATATGGTATCGCATGTTCGAAGACAAGTGATGCTTAGATATTGTCCGTGTGGCCAAGGGGAGTTACATAGAACATTTATAAAGTACGTAAACAAAATGTTGAAGTTCCTTTTATATTCCTTGTACTTCGTATCGAGGCATGCTTTTCGATTAAATAGTTATAGGCGTTTGTAATTGCTATATTTATTATGAATCACGCTGTGCAATAGAAACGCGTTTTCCCTGTAAATTGTAACGTAACGGGCTTCTGTTGAATGTCCTTGCAAACAAACTAGGAATGCTACAAACTTCATTTTCCAAACCGAACATGAGATTGTAAAATTCATTAACATATATCATCTACAACGCAATACACGTATATTTAAATGAGTTATATCACGAAGAGATAAACAGACAGACGCCCACACAAACGTAGAGACAGATGAGAAGACAGACGGCTAAACCAAACGAAGTTAAAAACACTTTTTCACTATACTCCAGTAGCAAAAATACTTTTCTTTAGGTGCGTTTGTAATTAGATAAATATGTAGCACCTATAGCTGTCGTTCAGTTCGTTTCTGTGTCTGCTCGTCCTTCCATCCACATATAACCGAGCAAAAACTACCCAAACAAATGGTCTGAAAATTTAAATATATAACGGTTGAAAACTTTTGAAGAATTTAAAATTTTATGAAAATCGGATGCATAGTTTAATTACAGAGACAGTCAAAGTTTTTTGTGACATTACAGCCAATGGGAAAAAATTATTTCCACTGCATTTTAATGATGTTACAGCCTTTCGAACGAAGTAAAATTAATATACACTTATGAAATGTACTAAAATATACATTCAGTACAATATTCGATGCAAAAATATTTATAAAACTAGCTATTGTATGGACGCAACTATTCTGCCACGTTTGACGGGGCAATTACCAACTTGATTTGCTTAGTCAGGAAAATTAAAAGATCAGTTTTTTAGAGGTATCATTTCATATAAAAAATAATATTGTCAAATTTCGCAATTGTGTGACTCTTTACGTTGGAAAAAGTTTAAAATTCTTATTTCAAATCAGCAACATCTCTTCCTAAAAACAACTGTTAAGACACATAAAAATCGGAATGTGGTGTACGATCTGACAGATGCACGAGCTGTTTCTTTTTTTTCGGTTGAATTTCTCGATTTGGTTATCTCATCACAGTAGCTTTTTGATCTTAGGAATTGTGCGCATGATTACTAAAACTGGACGATTCATCTATCAAATTCACCTAGCTGTTTAACGAATAAGAATTTTTGTTTTTTCCAGTTTTACTTTATCTTCACGCTTTTTAAACTGTTATGTTGACAAATATTTTTGTACAATAAATGTCACTGTCGTATTATTCATTTGTGTAGTTATAAGGAAGCATTACTTTTCGAGCATAATAATTTCAAAAAATAAATTCAATCCCCAAAAATGGATATTAATAATTCAAAGATTATATTTAAGAATCATGCAGAAGGCCATTCTAAGCAGGCGGCATTCTCTTTATTCGGATATTAACTTATTTTTTAAGAATTCATGTAGTGGTTTCCACAATATTATCATACCGGAAGATAATAGAAATATTCAGTATTTTGTTTTATAATAAATTGTAGGATTTGACATTTGAGGTAAAATGTTCAAGAAGATTATTAGATATATGAATAAATACTTATTTCTATGCAAAAAATGATTATTTATAGAATGCAGAAGGGAGAATACTTGAAGCTAGCAAATACTTCTCGTCGAGTGTGAAAACTTTAATTTTAACTTTTAAAAATTCTGATGACTACAGAGTTCTCCAACCAGAAAATAAGAACTGCGAATTCAAAGAAAGCACGCGTTTTACATCTATACATTTTTTACCGTCTTTTCAATTGAATTAAAGTCTTCAACCAACGTTTAAATTTGAAGATCGTAATTATTTCTGTTATGTTTATGTTTTTCATTTTTATTGGTAAGTCACCGCCGGCATACAAAATACGCCGCTAGTGCGTTTTTGTAATTCATTGCGTTTTCATTAATATTTAAATTATTTTTGTTATAAACTTCATATCTATTATACTATATCTGCTATACTATAACTATGTAATGGGTTGAAAAATAATGTAGCTAGTTGTGAATATTTACGTTTTCAAAACCACTAACATACTCTGTACGCCACCTGCGTTTTTATGTTGCTATAAATCGTCAATATTATACTAATCCTAATGAAATTGGTTTTTTTAATCAAGTTTGATGTTAATAACCTTAATAATGCTACTGGACTTTCGATTAATTTAGAATATCATTCAAATGTGTTATGAAGGCTATCAAATGCATTGTCGGATATAGCACACCATCTGTGCACACTTTACGTCAAACTATACGAATAGACGGCAGTACTGGCATTTCAAAGATATTTAATGACGATAGCCCAAGGGTGCGCATAGCTGAAGTATGTAAGAGTGCGCACCTATTTTTAGAAAAATTGCAACCGTTGCTAAAGCAGAGTATGTACTGGCTTTTCAAAAAGCAACACCACTAGAAAACTATTAGAATTTAAACATGTTGAACAAGAAAACACTGAAAATGAGGAGGAAAGAGAATTGCTTTCAATATAAAAACACAAGCGTTATGTAAAGAAAAGACGCACGCTCAATGTGAAATAAACACGGCTTCTGTTTCGTAAGTTATATTTTCGACTTCAACAGCCTCATCTTATGTCAAATTAACAGGGTTTTTACCGTCAAAAGTAAAGAATAATCTGTTCTGTGATATTATAATAAGAGTAGCAGAAAGACTGAAATTTTAAGCAATTCACCACACTTTGAATATGACGCTGCGGCTAAAAGGCAAAAACCTTTACCAAAGAAAGAGTAAAAGTAAACCCATGAAACCAAAAACTGCACCAAAGGAAAAACTGTGGATATGTCCAGGCTGATGAAGTCCAGGCTAGAAACCAATTATAGGGAATTGAATCGAAAGCAATTTTGGCCTTTGACTGGTTGCACGAACAGTACGCAGACTACGCATGTCGTGGTCACTACAAATGTGACACTTGAAAGTGAAACGCATTCTTTGTTATATTGCGCACTTTTGCCATCAATGGCTGTACAAAACTGCTCTTTTAGGAAGATTACCCTCATACAAATAATATCGTGTTCCTTATAATTTCATGAATGCAATTGTTTTTGTTAGCTTAATAGTTTAAGATTATAAATTGAGTATAACATCATCACCAAAATCTCTTCAGTTATTGTTATTTACTGAAACAGCTAAAGTGCGCACTCCTACACCACCTTACTCAATATTTTTCAGAGGGTCTTTATTGAGGATGTAGTGTTAAATACGTTTATTCAATATTCTAAGGACATTTTCAATATTATTCAGATGAATTTGCTTACCAAACTTATCTTTTATCATCATTAATTCTGTTTGTTTCTTCAATGTCCTTTTCTATACCTCATGATACTATTTTTCTTCTGTTCCGTGCCATTTTTTTTTGTCGCCGTGCTGTACTTGTTTTCTAGAAGAAACTTTGAAATATTTGAAAAATTAGACTTTATACATTACACAATTTCTTAAATACATTTTTCTAATTAGCAACATCCCCTAAAAACACCATTTTAGACATATAACAATCGGAAGGTGATGCAAGATCTGAAAGATACACGAGATTGTTTTTCTGCTGTTTTTATCAATTGGGTTTTATGTCCTTGGGCATGTGCACATGATTACTAAAACAGGACGGCACATCTGTCAGATACCTAGTGGATTAACATGTCAGAGTTTTTTTTCTATTAATTTTTGCTTTGTATATTGTAATATGTTATGTTGACAATCTTTTTGTACATCAAATTTCCCTGCCGTATTATGTATTTGTGTAGTTCTAAGCAGACACTACTTTTGGAGCATAACGATTTCAAAAATTTAATTTAAACCAATAATAATATACACTAATAATTCAAAGTTTACACTTAAGAATTATATAGGAGTCCTTCCTAGGTAGGTGGATTGTTCATTAAATTCATCTTAATTTATTTTATTATTAATGGCGTCCTTTCTATAATAATATAGTAACGGAGGGTACAATTACAGATACTATAAATATACAATGTTTTTTTTCTATGATACTGTGTTTTATTTTATAATAGCGGATAAGACATTTGTAAAAATCTCCAGAAGATTATTACATATATGAATAAAAAATTATTTTCATAAAACGGCTTATTTTTTTAATGTAGAATGGAGCACAATTGAAGTTACCAACCCATTTTATTTGGGTTATAGTACTTCAGACAACTTTAAAAAATAATGATGGCTACAGGGATCTCCATTCAAGAAAAAAAACACAACTTCGAATCGCAAAATAGTTACGTGATTTACCTCAATACCTTGTTTACCCTCTTGTCAAATGAGCTGAAGAATTGAACTAGTGTTTAAATTTGAAGTTCTCAGTTATTTATGTTATCTTTGTTTAGTTTTATTTGTAAGTCACCACCGACATAATACACTGAACGAGTGTTTTTGTCATTTACTACATAATCAGTATGAATTATTTTCAGTTATAAACTCCACATGTATTAATGTTATGCTATTACTAGGCAATGGATTAAAAATGAATATCACCAGTTGTTAATATTTACGTTTTAAAAAGCATTGGTATGCGGTGTACACCACCTGTGTTTCTATGTTACTAGATATCGCCAATATTATATTAATTCTAATTAATTTAAAATGTTTTTATCAAATTAGATTATTTTTAGTTTTATAGTACTAATGAGCATTCAATGAAACAAGGATATAATTAATTTTTTTTACGAATGCTATAAAATGCTTTGTCACATACAGCACCTCACACGTGCATTTTCGTTACTACTAATCATACGTGTTCTTAGGTTATTACAAACCGTTCATGTTTCTAAAGGTAAATGTTTATTGTATTAATGAAACTATAAAATAAATATTAGAGATGCAATTGTAGACTACATTTTAACCTTACATTAAAATACGGATTAATTTTATTTCATTTCGGATTCGGGTCAGTGGAAATTTATTCCTCCGGTTACAGTTCGACATTTAATGGGATTTTCTTATCTGGTTCGGGACATCACGACTCTAAGGGGACCAACCCAAAATTTAAGACCCTTTAGACTCTGGTGGGTGAATTTCTTCACAATCCTCAAATTTCACATTGACCCCAGTTTTTTATTTTCTTATGTACGCGGATAAATGCACTTATATATCATCAAATAAATTTGATTGTAAATTTCGCCTACATTGTGACATTTCCGGATTAAAAAAAAGTTTGAAGAAAATCACTCACAAGAGCATCAAGGGTTAATGACATCCGGTGATGAGTACAAAAGGGCTAACGTTCTAATTAAAAAATACATTCCGAACTGATTATTTTTATTAAGTGTGGAATTCAAACTTTTGGAAGTTGCATCGAATACTTATATTGTCATGGAATAAACCAGAACGTACCGTAACAAGAATTCAAACATGTTTGAAAATAGTTATATATATATATATATATATATATAACCATTATATAATATTACAATTCATCATCTTTTTTAAGAAATAAAAAATAATAAATTGAGTAAGAATACATTACACTGACATTATACATAATAAATCTGGATCAACTATTATTAATTTAACTAATCATTAAAGATTTATTTTTCACTTTAGTAAACCTATATCCTAATCACCAGTTTATGAAATATTAAAAAATTAAAACATTCAAAATTGGCGAAAGGAAAATCAACAGGAAGGCGAATTCACAAAAAGAACAAGTAAATAAAAAATATATGTAGGAAATCATAAATATTTTAAATATTTTGTAAAACAGTTTCTATCTAAAACAATTTAACCAATGAAAAAAGACCTGAAATAATGAATCATTGTCAGCATCAATAAATTCTTTGCACGAAATGTACAATCTCGAAATTGAAAATTCATTAATTCAAAATCAAAAACTACAAAATGAATTTAAAATTAGCGAACAATTATGAATAAAATTGGAATTAATGATTCGTAACACATTTTCAAGGGCAATATAACGAAATCATTAGTAAAAAGCGGTTAATTTATGAGGAAGAAATAATAAGCTACAGCGTAATTGCTTATTTCCTCAATTTCCCGATTAAATACTACCATAAAAAATAAAGAAATATATAATTAATCAATATGTAAGACCCGGACAGAACAAGGTCATGCACAATAGAAATAAAAATGAATTCGCTGAAATATATGAACTATGCTATACTGTTTACACACGTGCAGTTTCAAGTTAATTCCTCATGTATTTTTATAGATATTTAACAAAACATCTAAATCGAAAGTGACCGGCCACCTTTGGCCATATACTGTATATGATATACCGTATCAAATGCATTAATTCTATTTGGTGGTAAATATTTTACAAAATAACAAAACTTTATCATGACATATTATCTTTTCATAAATTGTTATTTTAAAGTAATTAAAATATCGATTAAATAATTGAAATATGGAATTTGGATTTCAAGTAATAACTTCATAAATTGGTAATGCAAATTAATTGGTAAACCCAAATGTATCGTAACAATAATTCAAACATAATGTTTGAAAATAGTTATATATTAAAGATTTATTTTTTTACTTTAATAAACCTATATCCTAATCACCAATATATGAAATATTTAAAAAATAAAACATTCAAAATTGGCGAAAGAAAAATCAACAGGAAGGCGAACTCATAAAAAGAACAAGTAAATAAAAAATATATGTAGGAATTCATAAATATTTGAAATATTTTGTAAAACAGTTTGTAACTAAAACTATTTAACCAATGAAAAAAGACCTGAAATAATGAATCATTGTCAGCATCATTAAATCCTTTGCACGAAATGTATAATCTCGAAAATGAAAATTTATTAATTCAAAACGAAAAACTACAAAATGAATTTAAAATGAGAGAACAATTATGAATAAAATTGGAATTAAGATTCGTAACTCATTTTCAGGGCTTCACTCATTTTCGCTTTTTATTAACGAAATGATTAATATAAAGCGGTTAATTTCTGAGGAAGAAATAATAAGCTACAGCTCAAATGCATATTTCCCCATTTCCCGATTAAACACTACCGTAAAAATATAAAAAAAGTATATAATTAATCAATATGTAAAACCCGGACAGAACAAGGCCATGCACAATAGAAATAAAAATGAAACATGTGAGTTAAAAACTGACTCAGCAATAGAATCATGCAATTTTTCTAAATAACATAGTTGAATTGTAATCATGCATCCCTACAATCACAGAAAACATAAACTAAAAGATATTCATTACTTTTCAATTTGTTGACGGTCGCCTATTGGTTTTCGGGAATAAATAATGGCGGAAATATATGACCTATACTAAACTGTTTACACATCTGCAGTTTCAGTTAATTCCTCATGCATTTTTCTAGATATTTAACAAAACATCTAAAATCGCAAGTGACCGGTCACCTTTTGCCATATAGTGGGTATGATATACCGTATCAAATACATTAATTCTATCTGATGGTAAATACTTTACAAAATCACAAAACTTTGTCATGACATAATATCTTTTCATAAATTGTTATATTAACGTATTTAAAATATCGATTAATGAATTGAAATATGGAATTTGGATTTCAAGCAATAACTTCATTAATTGGTAATGCAAATTCGTAAGATTTTTTTTTTCTTTTTTAGTAGGAATAAACGGTCAAGTGCGATCATTACTCGCGCACAGAGGGTTCCGTAGAATAAATATATGAATTTGTAATTGTATTATAAAAAAAAAAAAAAGTTGCTAAAAGAATACTAAGACTTTTTAAAAAACTATATAACGTAGGGTTGGGTATAACTGTATATATTAGAAAAGTGTAATCGGGTATACCATGAAAGTTCAAAGAGATATATGAAACAATATCAAATATAGCTATTCGTATAACTCTTTTTTTTAATTTTATCCTAATCTGTTTATGATGAACTTAATTCCGTACTGACAATAAAGGCAGTGCATAGTTAAACTTCATTTGGCATTTCATGAAACTAAATTCAGCGTAGTAATAACCTTTATTTCTACAGTGTATCTAAAACAAAACCTTTGTTCAAAGTTTAAATTTGACATTGTGCTAAGCGCGCTTCGAACAGATGTTTCGAACAGCTTTTCTCAAAGATGAAACGCCGCCTTGGTCAGTGCCGCGTATTTAAAGATAGGTGTTTAATTAACTTTCAAAGTCACTCGAGGTGTACTGAGAGATACAATCAATGCAAACTATCGCGAATCTCACTGTATTTATGCGATTCATTCTAATTAAATATTTCGAGGCCGATGCCCTTAAAAAACGGACACCTAATTTTAATTCCAAAACAAATAGCACCAAGAGTACTTAATTAAAATTTTCCTTTTATCATGTACGTGAAAATAAGCACGTTCGCATTTTCTAATAAATTCTTTTATAAATTCTGGTGTCAGTTCATTATTTCAAAAGTTTATAAATAGAATTACTCCGTGTAAGGATTAAGTGGTCGCAGGACTTTTAAAGCTTCAAAATTTAAGAAATTTTAATTTTTTTAGATGTTAAACCCCTATCTTTTCTGAATATTTTGATATAATTGCTTCCTTGAAATTCCCATTAGAACAGACGTTTTGGCTTTTAGAATTATACCCACTCAATAGCTGATGCAGCGTTTCCGAAACTTTAAAGTGTTTATTTTCCAAATGGCGTTTTTGGGTATAACGCGCAGGATACCTCAAAAACTTCTGAATATTTTTTCATGAAATTTTCAAAACATATATTCCATGTTATTCTGTATAAACTGAACCTAAAATTTCCTTTTTATTGTTCAAAAAAATATTTTTTAGGTGATTTTACTGTTGAAATTTTCAAAATTTTGTACTAGCTAATTGCAGCATTACATTAAAAATATAAAAATGCTTTAAATACAAATTTATTTAATTTCAGGGAAATTATTACAATATGAAGTATATGTAAGCACGAAATTTTCATTCTAGTTGCAATATTTATTTCGTAATCCTGCGCGTAAACTGATATGCGATTTTTTTTTTCGACAAATGTCTAACAGTTTCGAGCCCCCTATAAATACTAACTCTGTATCTTGCAATTTTTTAAATACATGAAACGAAAGAACATACTTATATCTTTCATTCCAATTAAAATTCTGTTTTAAAATCATATACATTTTAAGACATTAAATGTTGAAAATGGTCTTTTTTTTTTCATTTTTTCCACTTTTTAAAGTCCCAAGACCCCTTAAATTAGTATGTTTTTAACAATTTGACGTTTATTGCTTTTATACTGTTACTGGACATTACATTACACATATATATCATTAAAAGTCGTTAACTAGGCATAGAATAGCCGCCCTGTCCTTGAGTATGTCCAAACTGACCGTACCTTTAAGGGTTAATATCTCAGCTAATTATCGATGATTTTTTTTCGAAAATCATTATCAACAATGCTTTTATTCTTCTGCAACGATAGGTATATTCAGCGATGCTCAACAATTTTTCTGAATGCCCGTAAATCGAAATTTGTGTATAACAGAAAAATGCTAAATATTCAAAAAATATGTGACCTATGGTAATCTCTATACTTTTCCGGCAAGGTTTGTATTAACGTCTAGTACCTCTAATGTTTTCATAATTTTAGTTTCAGTAGATTCGGAATTAGATGGGGGGGGGGGACATATTTTTGCGCTACATTTTCAACAATATCTTTGAAAATATAATACCTAAAATTAAAAAGAATATATTTTTGAGTTCAGCGTTACAAAAGCTTTCACAGGATACCCCACATGATATACAAAGAAACGATTTTTTTTCAAGTAGCATAATTAGCCCCTCTACTTTTTTACTAAATATATTTATGAATGTTTATTAATCTGAAAATATGTAGGTCAATGGTCTTTATTACTTCCCCGAATTTGAACTTTCCGAGTTCCATAGTTTACGATTAAAATGGCTGTGACAGAGAGACAGACAGACGGACAGACACAGGAGTGATCTTATAATGGTTCCGTTTTTACTTTTTATGTACGGAACCCTAAAAATCATTAGACTACAACAAATAACGAATTTTGTGATAAAATCGATGACGTATTTCTTAATTTAGAGAATTTGTAATTATTTTCCTTCAACTTAACTTTTTATTTTTCAAAATTACTCAAACAATTTAAATAAATAAAATATAAAGAAAAGTGGAAAATATGTATCATGTATTGTAATAAATAAAAATGTAATTTCGGGATAAAATTGTGGTTGTGAAATTAAATTGATGTCAATTTTATCTCGTAAGTTGGTATTTAGCTCATTGCCATTTTTTAATGTTATCAGCTTATAATTACTTGTATTAGTCAAAATATTTTTTTGAATTAATGAAATAGACTATTCTATTTTTTAAAAAAATGTAAGCAAAATTAAAAGAATACAAACAAATTTGCCATACAGATTTAATGATCAATTCAGGCAAAAACTAAGAAATAAGTATTCTGCTGAGAATACGTTTATTATACTTCATTCGTGTTTACAGCTAAATGCAATACATTTTGTTAAAACGTATATATTTATGTTCTTATGTATAATAACGAGCCTTCACACATTTTCTTTTTATTTCTTATTATTTTACAATGGTATGATAAAGTAATATTATGAAATGTAAATAGTATGATTACATTATTAACTAAGTTTAATAAATCCATTATGTAAATTGTAGGCAATAAAATCATCATTCTTAAAAAAAGTACTCTTAATTTATTTTAAGCAAACAACCACCACCAACAAAAAATACTAAATAAACACATGCTGGAAAACTAAAATCTTTTTCTCTTCGAATTATGCGCATGAAATATTTTTCTTTAAGTAAACAACTCATGAAATACTCAGCAAAATGTATGCTACTGTAATTCTAAACGTATGTAGATCTGCTTTCCATTGCAACATTTAAATTTATGCTAAACATCAGTCACTGGAATTAAAGAAATGTAAATATTTTTATTAAAATTTTCTGTTGAGTTCTCAGACTTCCCTTATTTTTGTTTCTTTTTCTACACAAATTCGTATAAATAGCTATAAAAATATTTTTCCATTCATTTTATGAATATAATATTAGGCTAGAAAAAAAGAACATTTCGAATTCAAACGAAAAGAAAAAAATATGTAATCAAATAAGAAAAGAGTGTTATTATTTTTTTTAAGGTTGAGATTAAAAATGGTACATCCAAACCGACATTTATATTGATCGATAATAATAGTAAAGATACAGTTTCTTATTTTTATGTAGTCGGTAACCGCAAATTCATTTTAACCACAATTCCAACAGAATATGTGATCCTACTGTCACATATAATGTGTCCCTCAAGGTATTGACCAACCTGCAACGAAAGGTATAGTACACATAAAGACGTAAAATTGGCACAGAAAAGTGTGTTCCTAAATGAATATTGTTGCCGAAGAACAGGAAATGAACAGGAAATGATAACGAAGTTTTTAGTCCAGGCAATACAGACCGTATTGGGGCTCTACCAAACAAAATTCATGGTAGTTCTGGAAAAAGACTTACTATGTTTTCTGGGTCGCTGAATCCGAATTTTAAACTTCCCACTAAAATTCCCCCCGGCAACACCCTCCCCCAAATTTTGGTAAAATACACCCCCAAAAAGGTTTTTATTAAAAAAATCAATTTTTTTATTGTTTTAGGGAAAAAGTATCTAGAAATTCAGAAAGTAGACAAAATTTGCAAAAAATTAGACATGACATTATGACTTAGGATGAAGGGTAAGGGGGGATCTGCCTCGGAACATGCGCGCGGTGCTGCGTGAACTAAGTTGCGCAATTCCACTTAACCACACACACGTTTACATTCGCTGTCCCATCTCCCCTCCAAACTTTCTCTATAAGGTTTACTTTAAGTTTTTTGGATCACTGAATCCGAATTTTTAACTCCCCCCCTCCCGAACCCACCCCCCAAATAATTGTTTTTAACTTAAATTTCTTATTGTTTAGGGGAAAAGCATTACGAAATTCAGAAACTAGAGAAAATATGCATCAAATAGGATATATGACATTATGACGTAGGATGAACGGGGAGGGGGGAGGGCAGCCTCTGAACATGCACTGCGGCGCTACGTGCACTAAGTTATGAAGTCCAGGCAATAGGGGATTTTACCTGAAAAAATTAATACGACCTCCGGATTTCGACTCACTTTATGTTTTTTGGGTCGCTGAATCCGAATTTGTAACTTTCCACGAAAATTTCACCCGGCAACTCCCCGAAAAATTGATTTTTTGAAAAAATTTCGTTTTTGAGAAAAGTGCGCGGAGAATGTTCCGAGGCAGCCCCCTCTCTCCCCGTTTATCCTACGTCATAATGTCATGTATCCTATTTGTTGAAAATTTTGTCTAGTTTCTGAATTTCGTAAGGCTTTTCCCCTAAAACAATAAGAAATTTAAGTTAATAACAACTATTTTGGGGGTTTCGGAGGTGAAATTTTGGGAGTAAGTTAAAAATTCGGATTCAGTGACACAAAAAACTTAATAGCAAACCTTATAAGAAAATTTCGGAGGGGAGATGGGAGGGCGAATGTAAACGTCTGAGTGGTTAAGTGGAATTGCGCAACTTAGTCCACGCAGCACCGCGCGCATATTCCGAGGCAGATCCCCCCTTCCCGTTCATCCTAAGTCATAATGTCATATATCTAATTTGTTGCAAATTCTGTCTACTTTCTGAATTTCTAGATATTTTTCCCCGTAAATAATAAAGAAATTGATTTTTTTAATAAAAACCTTTGAGGGGGGGGGGGGCGTTGCCGGGGAAAATTTTGGTGAAAAGTTGCAAATTCGGATTCAGCGACCCGAAAAAGATAAAGTAAGCGGATTTCTAGAACTACCATTAATTTTGCTAGGTAAAATTCCCTATTGCCTGGACTATTTATAGATTTCATAATTACAAAAGGTGTTCCAATGTGCTCCCTCGAACATCAACATAGGTCTGGCAGCACTTAGCAAGTGATTGGCGTAAGGTTTCGAATATTAAGTGTGTTTCATCAACAGTTGAAGCTTAGACCGTCTTGAAAAGAGGTCCTCATCAGCTCCAATTGGTATCTCGCAAATGAGACACCTGGAATTAAATAGTACTATAATTTTTATGTAATTAAAACCATTATATTCATTTCCTCCACATTTCTTGTTTTTTGCCAACATTTTTCATATCCGAACCCACATTCTTATAAAAAAATTACTTCTTTATGTGTAATTTACAGTCCCTTATAGTTTCATAAATGAGTTCTGGGATTACCAGTATGATACATGGTATTACTATTGCATCCGGAAACGTAGTCCTACTACGACATACACTTCCTTATGACTAAAAAATTCAGTGCATAATTTAATTTTTTTTCAAAGTGCAATCAACAGCTTTAATTTTCGATTGACATTTGCACTGATGAAGAGCTTGTATCGAGCTTGAATCATTATGCTTGTATGTATTCACATGTATATTAGGCATTCTCGCAAAATTTTATCTTTCAGGAATAAAAATCTGGTGAATTTAAATTTAATAAAATAACATTTTAAACTTATAGACGAATACCTTAAAGATACAAAATAAAGAAAAAATGGTCAGCAACAACATTTTTTTTTTTTTTTTTTTTTTTTTTTTTTTTTTACTGAGTTTTAAGTTAAATTTGCGAGTTTAATTTTGCTTACAATTTTACTACTCATACTTTTTATTTTCTTCTATTTTTTACTTATAATTAATCTGCTTAGTACCCACAGAACATTAAAATAACAAAGTAGAATTTTTAGTAGAAATTTTTGATTTGCCTTAAAGTGATTTTAGAGAAGCGGCGGTAAGGGAAAAAAGGTGGACAGTAAGGAAAAAAGGGACAATAAGGATGGAACAATAAGGAAAATTTTTATGCAAATTTTCTTAAGACTAAGCGATAGCCATAATGTTCATCTATTTTTAGCAATAGTGATTCACACTGGATTAAATAAAAAATAATAATAATTTACCTCGAAAAGAGCTGGAATAAACCTTGGGGTGCGGTAAGACTACCAATAAAGCCACGTAGGTTATAATTGATATTTAAAGGTTGATTTAAATTCAGCAATAAATTTTCTGTCAAAGAATTTTAGCCGTTCTTTCTCTAGCATACTTCTGCATAAGAAAAAAGTTGAAAAATATTCTGTGGCTGAATCTGAAATGATTTTCTGTATAATTTTATCAAGAGCGATGGTAAGGAATCTAAAATCCAGGAACAAAGTTCAAAACACAATATCAGCCGTAAAAATGTGTGCAGTTTAATTTTTTGCCACATATTTATATAAAACAATAGTCCCAGCTTCGGAAAATTTTATATTTTATTACTTTTATTGAAACAATTTTATACAGACAACCCCAAACTTAAAAATCAGCACCAGGGACACGGGAGGGTAAGGAATTTCGTAGTACATTTCTACTCTCAACTTCGTCCAAATTTTATTCATTTCGTTAACATTGTTATACAGTCGTTCAATGGGATGTTTTCAAGTATAAGAAATAAAATAAAACCCCAAGAATATGTACCAAAGGAAAAATTATTATGCAGGGACTTAAAAATATGTGAGAATGCCTCATATATATGTTTGTATTTACATGCAGACAAATAGCACAGTTTATTGTTGTTTGACGTGAGCGTGGCTAAAATTTTAAAATTTGGTGGCGGTACCATTAACAGAAGATTACTCAACATTTTTAAATTCTGAATAGCGAATGTACTGTAACTGAAATGGAAGTGAATATTCTGGATAGAATGAGATAAACATTTTCTATCAAGATGTACACTTGTATCTCTGGCCTGACCGAGGTGGGTGGTGAATTAAACTGCCAAATAATCTGGTCAATCTGAGAGCTTTTATAACCATGATCTAATACAACCATTTTAATGAAATCAATTTCAGTGCCAAGATAACTATCTGAACAAATCATATAAGCTCTTCTGATAAAGGACTGAAACGCAGCAATCTTATATTTGAAAGGCAAATTCGCACAAAAAGGTATTACTGCATTCGCTTTTAACGGTTTTCTGTAAACTGAAAAGGTAAAATGCAGATAGGTCCGGCTAATTTGAACGTCAAGAAAAGGCAAACTCTCATCCTGTTCAGTATCGAGGGTAAACTTGATGCTATTACTTAAATTATTGATCTCATGTTGATATGTGGATGACGTGTTCATCTTATGGACTTACCCTCTTTCAGATTTACAGATTTTACTTCATGTTTGCCTCCGTTCTTAAAATTTTAGACTTGTGTGTTTCATAACGTTCACATATGCGAAATGAAACGTTTATGTTTTATTGTACTTTTAATGTGTGTACTTTTTTAGCATAGTGTATTTGTTTTAAATACAGAATTTTTAAAATATAAATGCTTTAAGTCAAATTTATGATATTTAATATACTTACAATTAAAAAGTATTTAGTAATATATAAACAGTCTGTACGATTATTCTATGTAATATAACAGTTATTATTAAATAATTCTTTATCATATAATTTTGATACTTATTTTATCATGAACATAATGTACACGAGTTAAAAGAGTCATTTCATAGAAATAACATTAAAGGAAATTAATTTTTTTTTGTAATATTTCCATTAAAAAAAGGGAAAAAATAACATGTGTAAGCAATAGAATGGAAACTGTTAAGAAACTAGAAAAATACTCGATATATTCAAATGCGTTAAAAAACCAAGTGTATTAAAATTTATAAAGCTAATATATCTCCAAAATATATTTCAGCATTTTTTTCAAAGTTTTAGTCTTAGACGAGAAAAATATTACATTTTTCATAGTAAACCTAAAAATACATAAATATACGTAATTTAATCAACAGTAGAGCCAATTAAATTACGTCAGTAATAGAAATGGAACTATTTTTGTAAACACAATGAAAGAGCATTTTATCTCATTATATATCTCATGTATAGAGTGTGTGATATTAAAAGGTATATATATTTTACTATTGCGGTATATATATTTTACTCAAATATATTTTTTAACGCTACAATGAATTCGTTTTTTATCCTCATTGCTAATGTGTCACCCATTATACATTATTATTATTTGCATTTTGCATATATAGCAACAAATATAAACTGTCATTCTTCTTATATACCATATCAATATTTGTTCCAAAAATATTTATTATTAAAGCTAAATTTTGTTTTTCTTCTCAAATAATTTTAGCATTGTTTAATTAGTTTTATATGTTTTGAGATTACTGGGAAAAAAAAAATATATTTTTTTTTACTTTAGCTTTCGATGTTATTTAAAAAATGTCTCACTTCGTGCATTAAAATGGGTAATGTGACGGAAAATAACTAGTTTGTTTTTGTAACTTTAAACTATTATTTTCAGTTTGTTTTTCCCCTATATAAATATGATTTATTCACAAAATTTGTTCATAGAATATCTACCTCGAAGGAAAAAAAAACATATTTGATTTCAAGGCATAAATAATATTATAATAGTAAAAACCAAGAAATATTTCCTTCAACAGCATATTTTTTTTCTTATTCTTTGCCTAATTATTCTCATTATTTTTTCTTATATTTTCACAAGCAAATTGTTTTGGAAAAACGTACTAGTAATAGGTATTTTTGAAGTCACTTCTGTCAAAAATATTCTATATGTTTTTGAACAAAATCATTTATACTCTTTAATAGTTTATTTTTTAAATTATTATTCTTACATAACTTTTGTAAAAATCTACATAATAAATGTTATTTTTATATCATAGCCATTTTCCATGAAACTTTCAGATTCAAGTGAATAAATAAATTAAGTTAATGAAACGATAAATAATTACTAAAAAAATTTACCATTACATTTAGGAAAATAAGGGACTTCCCACACTTAAAAAAAAGTTAAATTAATTAAAAGAAATAATTAAAAAAACTCCTTCAGTACTAACACATATTCATTCAAGGGGATTGCGAAGATCACCAACTAACTTATATTTATATGTATATAAATACAGAGCATAGACACATTATTTCTGGTGGTTTTTAGATTGTTAAAAATCCTTTGCTACATAATTTTATGAATTTTGTAACTAAATAACGATTACAATCTAAACACAGTGCAAAAATATTTTTGTAAAATATAAATATATTTTAGAATATAGCTACACTTAGCACGATGGTTTTAGCAGGGTCTGAAATGTTTTCCAGCTCGATTTTTGTGCCAAGTTTGATATATATATATTTTTTTATTTTGTAGCTTTTGACATGTAGATTCCAAATATCTTAGGTGCCATTTTTTTCTTATACATTTTTTAGGTGATTTTCAAGATGGCGACCAAGATGGCTGCCATTTACTGACTTTTTCAATATTTGTGCGATATTATTGACTAGTATATCAAATTATATGTTTTTGGGGTCAAAAAATGCAAATCTACAATCAAAATAGGCATAAATTGTGTTATTTAATGTTTATTTATAAATTTACCACAAAATTACTAATATACGGGAGGCATAGATTTTCCCATGACTATCGTTTTGGCATTCTACGACCTTCTCTTTGAAACACTGCCACATTCTACAGAGATTATTTTCCTGTAAGAAAAATGCAACTCACTACGTTAGAAATTGTACAATTGTGAAGTTGAAGCTATAACTTTGTTTGAAGAGATCAAAGTAGTAGTTGAAAAAAATTGTCTTCCACATATTACACAATGCAGAGGTGATATGGTAAAGTTATTATCAATTTAGATCTTTGCTACGTTTCATCCGCGCCACTCGTCAAGGAGATTGGGCATTGCATCTCGCGTCATTAGAGGAACAAATCAAGTATATTTTGCTCATAACTTATTTCATTATGCCAGACTCCTTCAAGTATACATAGCACAGATGAAGGACCTTAAAACAACATATGCAGTAGTATGGAATGCTCTTGAATCTGGTTGTTTTGCAGCATCAAAATCCAATGTGCCGTTTACGAAACTATTTTCAAACCAGAACGTGGAACAGAAAATCACTAGAACATTAGTGGAGTTATTCGTTTAACTCAGAATGAAAACGCCTTGAGTGCACAATACGTATTACGCATTGTTAAGTTTCTTTGAAAAGTACTGTCCAAATAAAGTCTCTAAGCAGCTCAGGAAACACTATCAACTTTAGACTTCCATATCACTAAGAATTCACTAAGACTTCACTAAGACTTCCTTTTTCACAATGCAGCCATCGCCAAAGAGAGTATTCGAGATCATTGTAGAGGAAACTCTTTCCAAGATAATACCACACAAATGAAAATTGCATCCTCTATGAAAGTTTCAGAATCTGCGAAGGATGATATTTTGAATTATGACCAAAAAGGCCAATTGGAATTCGAAGAATTCGGAAGAGATAGACTAATTCGAGAAGACAGGCAACTTCTTGCTGTTATGGAATCAAAACCTCAAATGTCTACAAACCTAAAAGATGCAATTGGAAACTACGCGTTTTCTGTAATACCAAACCATTATTTTCTTTTGATGAATAACCTTCATATTCCATCTGACAAAAGTTAATTTATTGCAGAAATAGAGCAATATATCGATAAATCGTACTTGAATCATTAGAATCCTCGATTACTTCTCCGATAGAAAAAGTTTGCATTCTAGATGGATTGGCAATGGTACAATCAGTAAAAAAGACACCTGCCATGAAAACTTGTGAAGACCTCGCAAATGCTGTGACCGAGATCATTATGAAAATGACAAGCGGGTATTCTGAATGGAGAATAATATTTGACCATCACCTTGAACATTCATTAAAGGAGCAAACTCGTAAGAAAAGATTGGGAGGCGACAGAACCCATTATTTTTTCTATTACAAGTAGTACCATTATAACGTTGGTGTCATTACACACGTTTCGTTCACATAATGAAACAAAATCACACCAGACTGCGTATTTCAACCTGTTCAATTCTGCGTATATCAACCTTCAGTGTGATGATGATATTATAACAGCTTTTCAAGAACTTGAAGAACCTAATGTTGGTCCATTATCCAAACCGTCGTTGTTTGAAAAACTCACCAACTTGGCTTATTTGGAAAATAGTAATTTAAAAATAACTATTTTCAGAGGAGGGGGATTAGGATTTCAGAGTTAAGATGGCACCTTTTCAGAACTAAAAGTTTCGAGGGGGGAAAATTACCACCAAACCTTGGAGCACTGATGTCGCATATTCTAAGATCCAACTTAATTTGCACCATTGGAAAGGGCTACAGAAATCCTCGACCTACATAGACTTATTGGCAATTGTTGGGGGGGGGGGGGGGGGGGAATGGCGAAGGAGTAATTTCTCCAGTCAAATGTCTGGAATTACCTGCGCCCAAAGGAGTTATTGAACTTGTGAAATGTGAGTGTAAGAGAACATGTACATTTGGGAAATGTTCTTGCTTAAAGAATTCTGTGTTTTGTACTGCCCTTTGCAAATGCATTGACTGCAACAGTATAAAGGACTATCAATATCATCAGCGATAGCAGTGATTCAAAAGAGGATACGTAACATCCCAGAACTGTATATACATATAAATACTGTTTTTAATAATTTTGTTCAATATCTTCAATAATTTGTGTTATTTTATTTAAGTACTTTGGTTGTGTATAACTGGTTAATAAAACGCTAGTATATCTAATATCTTTCATATTCTTGTGCTTTATTTGCATCTTACCGCTTAAAACACTTAAAAAACTCAATTTACTCCTAATTTTATTATATATTTGTATTTCTTGACCCTGAAAACATATAATTTGACATACTGGTCAATAATATGCCTCAAATATTAAAGAAGTCAGTAAATGGCAGCCATCTTGGACGCCATCTTGAAAATCGCACCCAAACATATGTATAAAAAATGGCACCTAAGGTATTTGGAATCTACATATCAAAACCTACAGAATACAACAAAAATATCAAACTTGGCGCGTCAATCGAGCTGGAGCCACATATTACGACATTTCAAACCCTACTATTTCTACAATATAAGAAATCTATTTTCGTTACAAACACATTTACTGCATATGTAATATCTTAAACATACATTTCATGTAATTGGTTGAGAATAAAATTTGCGAAGCTGGTAATTTAGATAAATTTGTGGTTCCGTAACAACAGATTGCATCGCACTTTTTTAAGTATTTACTAAAGACATGTTTAATTCTACAATATTATTAAAATAAATCTAACATTTTAGCTCATAAAATTCAGAATAAAGATCATTGACATCGAATATTATTGTATTTTCTTTCCAAAGTCAAATTTTATGTTATTGGAGACCGGTGCAAGTTAGCACCATGGGTAAGTACGCACAGTCCTCATAATTCACATGTTTTATTCATTATGTTTATGTCTGTATAATTTAGAATTTATATTGTATGGGGTTAATTCCTTTGTTGCTGGTTGCTGGTAATAATAAAGCAGATTTCTCTTACCTACATGTCTTTTTTTGAGTTTTATTTAATTTTTTATGAAGCTCGTGCCAACTTACCCCATAAGAATAGGCAACATGCCCCATGACGGGGTATGTTGGCACACATTTTTCCTTTTATTTCAAGCTTCCTCTAAACATAAACTGCAAAAGCTACAAACTTAGAGCCCTGGGTATTTATAGCCAATTGTCATTGCTTTAGAAGCGTAGTGAAATTTTGTTTAAAATCTTAAACAAAAAAAAAATAATAATAAAAATCAATAATTAAAATCTTCGCCTACTACCGCCCGTCCCCACTATATTAGTAGAAAAATTTCGGCTATAAATGTCTTGAAATTTTTAGATAATTTTATTATGTAGTGCTTTCAGAAATTTTTATGCATTTATTTTTTGACGAAAAAAGTGTTTTCTTAATCTTTTTATTTGTTGAAAAATTCATCTGAGTTTCTTTCTTTTTAACAACATCTATATTCGATTAAAAAAGAACAAAATACGAGTATATATTATGAGCAAGTTGCTTTTATGTAATTAAATAGACCAGTGAAAATCATTGTAATGATATTTTAATAAACTTTCAAACAGGTTCAGATAATATTTATCACACACACACACACATATATATATATAATATAAATATATATATCAGGTTGTAACGAAAGTTTTCCGCCACAGCTAATGCGGTCTGTGCAAACAATTCGCGTTGAAGTATTTGCTCATATTTTGTCAAACGATTTTTGGTATTTGAAAGATGGAGAGTTGCTTTATAACGTTGTGATATGAAATTTGTAAAAAAATATCGTTATGATTAAGTATAAGGTGTCTGAAATGGAACTATCATGCTACCAGATTAGAACCATCATTTACTTCCAGTTCTGTTGCAAAAAGTCAGCTACAGAATGTCACCGAATAAAGTGTACTGCTTTAGGTACTAGTGCTCTATCATATGACACTGTCAAGGTTTGGCGGAATGGTGTTTATATGTATATAAAATTACAGTTAATTATATATATTATAATTAGTATTATGTAATGGCAATTTTGCGGAAAACTTTCGTTACAACCTAATATATATACATATATAATAAATATTGATAAGAAATTTCATATTTGTTTAAGTTAAAAAAAAAAAAAAATGTTTACAATCATTTTTGTGGAGACATTTACGGTCGGAAGTTACAAATCGCCGGTAATTGCTTCCACGGTTAATTATAGCTAAAACATGTAATTACAGTATTCTGTTATCGTGTAAATTTGCACATTACACCGCAAGATTCTTTTTTTTTTTTTTTTTTTTTTTTTTTTTTTTTACCTTTCTGAAGTAGCAGTAGGAATCAAATTACAAAAATAAATATTCTTTTCTCATTTATAATTATGCAAGTCAATTATATCCGCTTAGAAGAAACACGATGTAAACTAAGTATAATTAAATTTTCTCAAAAGAGGTACGTTTGCAGATTTCTATAAAAATAAATATATATATATATATATATAATTTTCAAATTTAATTAAACAAAGAAGTGTTACACATATTTTGTTTCAGATTGAGAGCTTATTTTTAAATAAAACATTCAGAAAAATATATGTAACTGATATTTTTAAATATCATAAAATCGTTTCAATATATTCGGCTTTTACATTGTAAATAACGCTGTTTAACGCGCGCAACATTTATCTTCAACATGTTACAGTTTAAAGATATTTATTTGTGCGTTCGTAATTTGTACGTACATATTCTTAAAAAAAAAAAAAAAAAAAAAAAAAAAAAAAAAAAAAAAAATTCGATTGAATAGTTTCCAAGAAAACTTTTTTTAGAGATGGTTTTGACATGATTTTGAGTTTTCTTTTCTATATTGTTTTCGACTTTGTTTTGAGACATATTTTCGATGTGGTTTTAAGATGAGTCTCTTCCACATATTTTTGAGAAAACTGAGAAAATTAATTCCCCCAAAAAACTGGTCGACCAGTTTGAAAAACATGTTTCACGATTCATTTTCTTTTTTACAAAATTTTTGATGTGATTTTGTGAAAATATGGAGACAAAGTAAGAATAAAGCAGAAAAAGTCGTTATTTAAAGCCACGGGCTACGAAGACAGCAAGAAGTGATTCAGACATTTGCTGTTGCACTATTTCTACTTCTCGATAATAATTAAGTAAACATGAAAAGATTGAGGTAAGACGTATATATATATATATATATATATTAATAAAAGGTTAATTAAAAATCAATAAAATTAATTGTTAGCTTGTACCGCGCAACGTTTCAAATTCTAGAAGGAATAGTTGTAAAATACAAAACACACTGTGCAATTTGAATATAATGGAGGCTGATATTTTATGTAATCTGTTGAATAACATATGGAATAATATTATTCATATGTACAAATAAAAAGTAAAAATATGTTTATGGACATTTAAAACAGAAATCATCTACTTAGAAATACGTAAATGGTATCTAAGAGTTCATCTATATTTAAAAAAAATAAGTATTTGGATAAATATAAAAATATACTGTAATAAAAGCCTGTTATGTTTAGTACTCACATATGTTAATACATAAAATATTCCTTGAGATTTTAAAATAAAATATAAATTCATATAATGACATCGAAGAACTGAAAATATTTAATAAAAAAAAATCATGCATTCATGTAATCTTTTTGAGAACTAACTATAGTCTCATATTTAACTACCAAATTAGAGTGAACTTATGAATCAAAAACAGCACCATTCATCACGTAATAAATGTTTGTAAAACATTCGTATGTCGTTCATCAATAAACTGGATTTGAATATATTTTCCATATTTCCAAGCTCAAGCTCCATCTGCTTTTCAGATTTTACGACCAGACATGTCTAGTTTTGCAATCGAGTGCGGTTCATATATTTGTTAGAGGATTTGAATATTTAGTTTAGAAAATATTAGTTTTTCTTAGGTTTCTTGAAAATAATTTGAATTTTCACACTTAAAATTTAATGTTTTCAAAGAAATATATAGAAAGTACTACACGAATATAATTTATATAAATAAAAATATGTTTAAAAATATAATATTTACGTTTTTACAGCTAAAATCATGGAACTAACATATATTTTTTTTACTTTATGGGGGTCTGGGACACATTTTCAAAACATTTTTATTTATTGAGTTAAAATTTTGAATTTTTTGGTGATGGTTAACCATATCATTTGTAAACAAAATCGAATGATAAAATTTCTCATAGCTTTTAAAAAAAATAAATTTAAAATTTATGAAAAAAGTGGTGTAACTTAAAATCGTTATAACTCGAAATATTATTTGCAGAATTTAAATTGTTTTTCATTTAAATAAACAGAAATATATATATTTTAATTTAGAACCAGCATTTAAAAAATATTAATTAAAAAAAAATTAAAAATATTTAACGAAAAATTACAAAAAAAGTGCTGCAACTTAAAAAAAAAAATCATATTTTCAAAAGTAAATATATTTTTTAAATATGCTGGCTCAAAAGTAAAGTAAAATAATTGAAAAAGATATGTTCCGAGTTTCAACCCTGTATCTTTAACTGTTCTTGAGTTATAAGAATTTAAATATGAGAAATGGTGAAAAAACCTATCATGAAGAAAAACGCAATTTCACAAGAACTTATTTCCTTGACAACCATAGCTTGAAAGGCAGATTTGACAACAAACCAAAACGAAAAAATTAATATTTCCTATTATAATTAAGATAGAAACATGATTTATACATCATTTTAAGCAGAAAATGGCAGAAAATGTTTCAATCCAATAATTTAAAAAAAAAAAAAAAAAATGAAAATTTGAAGATTTTTGTGTCCCGGACCCCCTTATCATGATTGACACAAGTTCAAAATTCAGAATATCCCATTTTTGAAAAAAAAAATAATAAAATAAAATAAATAAATAAGAAAAAATATAAAAATAAACGGAAATTTCAAAAGAGTAAATTTTAAAACAAATATTAGACGCTTAAACTTCCTTTTCAATTTGTTTATCTAAAAATATTTTCAAATTCTGCATGCACTCACATACACACAATAATACAAAAGAATCCTTCACTGGTAGCGGCTATCAACATAATTATTTATTTTATTGAAATATTTACTATTATTCTGTTGAAACTAGCATCATATCGTTTTTTGTCTGTGAAATGCAAAAACCATAGTAGTCATTCATGCTCTTAATATTAGCATGAAAATTAGCATTATTAGTACATATAGTGCGTACGTGTGATGAGTCAAACAGGGCTCCTCAGAAGTAACCTTGTTCTGTTTAAATTTGTGTTGTAATATTTCAGAAATAACCATTTAAGGAGTAATACTTTTTATATTCGAATTTTTAAAACAAATTTAATAAAAAAACGGTAGGTTTTAATACTTTCTTTTTCCAAATGTTACTAAAATTAAAATTGTTTTAGCACCCAAGTAAGTCTTTCGCGCACTTAAATGCCGTACCTGTAATTCTCTGACAATGCATGTCAAACATTTTGTGGAAGGATTTCTTGTAAAGTGTATAATAAAGTATTTATTAAAGCATAGTTTTTAACTTATTTGTTTTAAACGATTTGCAAGAATTTTAACTTTGTTTTCAAAACCTTTACATTTTTTGTAAAAAATTCAGAACTAACGAATAAATGCCATAGACCTTTAAAACCCGTGTAACAGGTCGCTAAATAGAACACAACAGAGAAAAAAAAGAAAGAAAAATCATGCATCACGCAAACACTTTCCAACACATTTCCTTATGAAAGTCTTTCCAACATATCCCCAATAGTGTAACAAAACTTTTCCATTTAATAAGATGGAAAACGAAAGATAAGTAAACGCGTTTAAGGACTAGTAACACATTTCCAAACACAATTGCATTGACTACCATCTATAGTATTAAAAGTATCCAACATTTTTTCTGAATCCGTGCATATGATCTATTGATTATTGTGTCTATTCTTCATAGTATGAAAATAAAAATAAATATGTCCAGATAAACTGATTTCATTGAACTCACAGGCTATTCGCACTAAATGTATATTATACTCAATTTCAAAGAATGATGCCCCTCGAAAAATAAATTAAGGGGATTATCCCGCCCGTATGCCACTTTTATACTTAATCAATGAACCTACAAATCTTAACAGTAAAACGCCTTATCATAATAAAACTTTATACCAAATTTGAAGCAAATCGGATAATTCTGCATGAAAAAACCATTTATCTAAATTCAGGGTGGTATTATTCCCCATTCCCCCTTTATACTTAATCAGTGAACCCTCAAAACTAATCAGGGAAGAGCCTTATCAGAATGAAACTACAAAAAAGTTTGAACCAAATCGAATATTTTTATAAATGAGTTATCGCGTTCCCTACATACATACGCACATATTATATATACTTACAAACACACGTACATACAAAACATGCAGGCACATTCGATCTCAGGCTTTTATATCCTATGAGCTAAAAATTAGATTACTTAGGAAACGCTTAACACAGTTAAAAAAATTCCCGTAATTGACTTCTGTCAATAAATAGGAATTTACTCGAATTTCTTGTATATGATCGATAGAATTTACACAAGCTGAGAAATATGAAAAAAAAAGAACGCATGCTATAACTGAAAACGCGCATTCAATAAATCCAGAAACACCCGCGCATAGATAGTACTATAAACGAATTTTATTTTTTTGTCATTTCAAATAAACTATCAATATTATGCACATCAAAATCATCCTTAAGCATACAGTAGTGCAACTCAGTGATGTATATGAGTAACAATAATTTAAAAAACAAACTGTAGTATCATCATAATACAGGATGTTTTAAAATGAATACACTGATTACAAACGTCTATAACTATTTAGTGTAACAGAGTTTATCGATAATAATTACACAGGCTGTAAACGGAAGCTCAAAATTTTGTTTACATACGTTATATATTTTCTATGTGACTCCCCTCGGCCACACGGACAACATCCAGAAACATCCGTACACAGACAGTACTATAAAAGAAATTTTATTTTGTGTCACTTGAAATAAACTATCAATACTATGCACACCAAAATCACCCTTAAGCATATTGTAGTGCAACTTAGCGATGTATATGAGTATCAATAATTTTCAAAAAGAGTAATATCATCATAATGCAGGGTGTTTTAAAATGAATATACTGATTACGAACGTCTATAACTATTTAGTGTAACGCAATTTATCGTTAATAATTACACAGACTGTAAATGGAAGCTCGAAATTTTGTTACATACGTTTTAGATTTTCTATGTGATTCCCCTTGGCCACACAGACAACATCCAAATATATTTTTTGTTCAAACATCGAATAACATCTCCGTAAGTTCTTAGAATTTGGAGGTGGTAGTGGTCCTATTTCAGGTAAATTCTTTGGAGGTGCACACTGAAGAAGTCTTCTGTACCAATGACGAAATATTTTCTGCAGTCTGATGACAGAACAAAAATTATAGAATTCTAACACTGGGAATGCTCCAAAATGCTAACAATATCCCATATGGTATCGCATGTTCGAAGACAAGTGATGTTTAGATATTGTCCGTGTGGCCAAGGGGAGTTACATAGAACATTTATAAAGTACGTAAACAAAATGTTGAAGTTCCTTTTATATTCCTTGTACTTCGTATCGAGGCATGCTTTTCGATTAAATAGTTATAGGCGTTTGTAATTGCTATATTTATTATGAATCACGCTGTGCAATAGAAACACGTTTTCCCTGTAAATTGTAACGTAACGGGCTTCTGTTGAATGTCCTTGCAAACAAACTAGGAATGCTACAAACTTCATTTTCCAAACCGAACATGAGATTGTAAAATTCATTAACATATATCATCTACAACGCAATACACGTATATTTAAATGAGTTATATCACGAAGAGATAAACAGACAGACGCCCACACAAACGTAGAGACAGATGAGAAGACAGACGGCTAAACCAAACGAAGTTAAAAACACTTTTTCACTATACTCCAGTAGCAAAAATACTTTTCTTTAGGTGCGTTTGTAATTAGATAAATATGTAGCACCTATAGCTGTCGTTCAGTTCGTTTCTGTGTCTGCTCGTCCTTCCATCCACATATAACCGAGCAAAAACTACCCAAACAAATGGTCTGAAAATTTAAATATATAACGGTTGAAAACTTTTGAAGAATTTAAAATTTTGTGAAAATCGGATGCATAGTTTAATTACAGAGACAGTCAAAGTTTTTTGTGACATTACAGCCAATGGGAAAAAATTATTTCCACTGCATTTTAATGATGTTACAGCCTTTCGAACGAAGTAAAATTAATATGCACTTATGAAATGTACTAAAATATACATTCAGTACAATATTCGATGCAAAAATATTTATAA
This sequence comes from Maratus speciosus, assembly GCA_963932465.1. Lineage (NCBI taxonomy): Eukaryota > Metazoa > Arthropoda > Arachnida > Araneae > Salticidae > Maratus > Maratus speciosus. The sequence continues at coordinate 53,156,529 of OZ010795.1, forward strand.
AACTAGCTATTGTATGGACGCAACTATTCTGCCACGTTTGACGGGGCAATTACCAACTTGATTTGCTTAGTCAGGAAAATTAAAAGATCAGTTTTTTAGAGGTATCATTTCATATAAAAAATAATATTGTCAAATTTCACAATTGTGTGACTCTTTACGTTGGAAAAAGTTTAAAATTCTTATTTCAAATCAGCAACATCTCTTCCTAAAAACAACTGTTAAGACACATAAAAATCGGAATGTGGTGTACGATCTGACAGATGCACGAGCTGTTTCTTTTTTTTCGGTTGAATTTCTCGATTTGGTTATCTCATCACAGTAGCTTTTTGATCTTAGGAATTGTGCGCATGATTACTAAAACTGGACGATTCATCTATCAAATTCACCTAGCTGTTTAACGAATAAGAATTTTTGTTTTTTCCAGTTTTACTTTATCTTCACGCTTTTTAAACTGTTATGTTGACAAATATTTTTGTACAATAAATGTCTCTGTCGTATTATTCATTTGTGTAGTTATAAGGAAGCATTACTTTTCGAGCATAATAATTTCAAAAAATAAATTCAATCCCCAAAAATGGATATTAATAATTCAAAGATTATATTTAAGAATCATGCAGAAGGCCATTCTAAGCAGGCGGCATTCTCTTTATTCGGATATTAACTTATTTTTTAAGAATTCATGTAGTGTTTTCCACAATATTATCATACCGGAAGATAATAGAAATATTCAGTATTTTGTTTTATAATAAATTGTAGGATTTGACATTTGAGGTAAAATGTTCAAGAAGATTATTAGATATATGAATAAATACTTATTTCTATGCAAAAAATGATTATTTATAGAATGCAGAAGGGAGAATACTTGAAGCTAGCAAATACTTCTCGTCGAGTGTGAAAACTTTAATTTTAACTTTTAAAAATACTGATGACTACAGAGTTCTCCAACCAGAAAATAAGAATTGCGAATTCAAAGAAATCACGCGTTTTACATCTATACCTTTTTTACCGTATTTTCAACTGAATTAAAGTCTTCAGCCAACGTTTAAATTTGAAGATCGTAATTATTTCTGTTATGTTTATGTTTTTCATTTTTATTGGTAAGTCACCGCCGGCATACAAAATACGCCGCTAGTGCGTTTCTGTAATTCATTGCGTTTTCATTAATATTTAAATTGTTTTTGTTATAAACTTCATATCTATTATACTATATCTGTTATACTATAACTATGTAATGGGTTGAAAAATAATGTAGCTAGTTGTGAATATTTACGTTTTCAAAACCACTGACATACGCTGTACGACACCTGCGTTTTTATGTTGCTATAAATCGTCAGTATTATACTAATCCTAATGAAATTGTTTTTTTTTTATCAAGTTTGATGTTTATTACCTTAATAATGCTACTGGACTTTCGATTAATTTAGAATATCATTAAAATGTGTTATGAAGGCTATCAAATAAATTGTCGGATATAGCACACCATCTGTGTACACTGTACGTCAAAGTATACGAATAGACAGCAGTACTGGCATTTCAAAGATATTTAATAACGATAGCCCAAGGGTGCGCATAGCTGAAGTATGTAAGAGTGCGCACCTATTTTTAGAAAAATTGCTACCGTTGCTAAAGCAGAGTATGTACTGGCTTTTCAAAAAGCAACATCATTAGAAAACTATTAGAATTTAAACATGTTGAACAACAAAACACTGAAAATGAGGAGGAAAGAGAATTGCTTTCAATATAAAAAAAAATCAAGCGTTATGTAAAGAAAAGACGCACGCTCAATGTGAAATAAACACGACTTCTGTTTCGTAAGTTATATTTTCGACTTCAACAGCCTCATCTTATGTCAAATTAACAGCGTTTTTACCGTCAAAAGTAAAGAATAATCTGTTCTGCGATATTATAATAAGAGTAGCAGAAAGACTGAAATTTTAACAATTCACCACACTTTGAATATGACGCTGCGGCTAAAAGGCAAAAACCTTTACCAAAGAAAGAGTAAAAGTAAACCCATGAAACCAAAAACTGCACCAAAGGAAAAACTGTGGATATGTCCAGGCTGATGAAGTCCAGGCTAGAAACCAATTATAGGGAACTGAATCGAGAGCAATTTTGGCCTTTGACTGGTTGCACGAACAGTACGCAGACTACGCAGGTCGTGGTCACTACAAATGTGACCCTTGAAAGTGACACGCATTCTTTGTTATATTGCGCACTTTTGCAATCAATGGCTGTACAAAACTGCTCATTTAGGAAGATTATCCTCCTACAAATAATATCGTGTTCGTTATAATTTCATGAATGCAATTGTTTTTGTTAGCTTAATAGTTTAAGATTATAAATTAAGTATAACATCATCACCAAAATATCTTCAGTCATTGTTATTTACTGAAACAACTAAAATGCGCACTCCTGCACCACCTTACTCAATATTTTTCAGAGGGTCTTTATTGAGGATGTAGTGTTAAATACGTTTATTCAATATTGTAAGGACATTTGCAATATTATTCAGATGAATTTGCTTACCAAACTTATCTTTTACCATCATTAATTCTGTTTGTTTCTTCAATGTCCTTTTCTATACCTCATGATACTATTTTTCTTCTGTCCCGTGCCATTTTTTCTGTCGCCGTGCTGTACTTGGTTTCTAGAAGAAACTTTGAAATATTTGAAAAATTAGACTTTATTTATTACACAATTTCTTAAATACATTTTTCTAATTAGCAACATCCCCTAAAAACACCATTTTAGACATATAACAATCGGAAGGTGATGCAGGATCTGAAAGATACACGAGATTGTTTTTCTGCTGTTTTTATCAATTGGGTTTTATGTCCTTGGGCATGTGCACATGATTACTGAAACAGGACGGCACATCTGTCAGATACCTAGTGGCTTAACATGTCAGAGTTTTTTTTTCTATAAATTTTTTCTTTGTTTATTGTAATATGTTATGTTGACAATCTTTTTGTACATTAAATTTCCCTGCCGTATTATTTATTTGTGTAGTTCTAAGTACACTACTTTTCGAGCATAACGATTTCAAAAATTTAATTTAAACCCAATAATAATGTATACTAATAATTCAAAGTTTACACTTCAGAATTATATAGGAGTCCTTCCTAGGTAGGCGGATTGTTCATTAAATTGATCTTAATTTATTTTATGAGTATTACAGGCGTCCTTTCTATAATAATATAGTAACGGAGTGTACAATTACAGATACTATAAATATACAATGTTTTTTTCTATGATACTGTGTTTTATTTTATAATAGCGGATAAGACATTTGTAAAATTCTCCAGAATATTATTACATATATGAATAAAAAATTATTTTCATAAAACGGCTTATTTTTTTAATGTAGAATGGAGCACAATTGAAGTTACCAACCCTTTTTAGTTGGGTTATAGTACTTCAGACAACTTTAAAAAAATACTGATGGCTACAGGGATCTCCATTCAAGAAAAAACACAATTTCGAATCGCAAAATAGTTACGTGATTTACCTCAATACCTTGTTTACCCTCTTGTCAAATGAGCTGCAGAATTGAACTAATGTTTAAATTTGAAGTTCTCAGTTATTTATGTTATTTTTGTTTAGTTTTATTTGTAAGTCACCACCGACATAATACACTGAACGAGTGTTTTTGTCATTTATTACATATTCAGTATGAATTATTTTCAGTTATAAACTCCACATGTTATGCTATTACTAGGCAATGGATTAAAAATGAATATCACCAGTTGTTAATATTTACTATTTAAAAAGCATTGGTATGCGGTGTACACCACCTGTGTTTCTATGTTACTAGATATCACCAATATTATATTAATTTTAATTAATTTAAAATGTTTTTAAATTAAAAAATAAAATATTCAAAATTGGCGAAAGGAAAATCAACATAAAGGCGAAATCATAAAAAGAACAAGTAAATAAAAAATATATGTAGGGATTCATAAATATTTGAAATATTTTGTAAAACAGTTTGTAACTAAAACTATTTAACCAATGAAAAAAGACCTGAAATAATGAATCATTGTCAGCATCATTCTTTGCACGAAATGTATAATCTCGAAAATGAAAATTTATTAATTCAAAACGAAAAACTACAAAATGAATTTAAAATGAGAGAACAATTATGAATAAAATTGGATTTAAAGATTCGTAACTCATTTTCAGGGTTTCACTCATTTTCGCTTTTTATTAACAAAACGATTAATATAAAGCGGTTAATTTCTGAGGAAGAAATAATAAGCTACAGCTTAAATGCCTATTTCCCCCATTTCCCGATTAAACACTACCATAAAAAATAAATAAATATATAATTAATCAATATGTAAGACCCGGACAGAACAAGGTCATGCACAATATAAATAAAAATGAAACATGTGAGTTAAAAACTTACTCAGCAATAGAATCATACAATTTTTCTAAATATCATAGTTGAATTGTAATCATGCATCCCTACAATCACAGAAAACATAAACTAAAAGATATTCATTACTTTTCAATTTGTTGACGGTCCCCTATTGGGTTTCGGGAATAAATCTTCGCGGAAATATATGACCTATACTAAACTGTTTACACATCTGCAGTTTCAGGTTAATTCATCATGTATTTTTCTAGATATTTAACAAACATCTAAAATCGCAAGTGACCAGTCACCTTTTGTCTTATAGTGTGTATGATATACCGTATCAAATACATTAATTCTATCTTATGGTAAATACTTTACAAAATAACAAAACTTTGTCATGACATAATATCTCTTCATAAATTGTTATATTAAAGTATTTAAAATATCGATTAAAGAATTGAAATATGGAATTTGGATTTCAAGCAATAACTTCGTTAACTTGTAATTCAAATTCTTAAGATTTTTTTTTCTTTTTTAGTAGGAATAAACGGTCAAGTGCGAGCATTACTCGCGTACAGAGGGTTCCGTAGAATAAATATATGAATTTGTAATTGTATTATATATATAAAAAAAAAAGTTGCTAAAAGAATACTAAGACTTTTTAAAAACTATATAACGTAGGTTTGGGTATAACTGTATATATTAGAAAAGTGTAATCGGGTATACCATGAAAGTTCAAAGAGATATATAGAACAATATCAAATATAGCTATTCGTATAACTCTTTTTTTAATATTATCCTAATCTGTTTATGATGAACTTAATTCGGTACTGACAATAAAGGCAGTGCATAGTTAAACTTCATTTGGCATTTTATGAAACTAAATTCAGCGTAGTAATAACCTTTATTTCTACAGTGTATCTAAAACAAAACCTTTGTTCAAAGTTTAAATTTGGCATTGTGGTAAGCGCGCTTGGAATTGAGGTCTCAAAATTGCAACGCCGCCTTGGTCAATGCCGCGTTTTTCCAGATAGGTGTTTAATTAACTTTCGAAGTCATTCGAAGTGTACTGAGAGGTACAATCAATGCAAACTATCGCGAATCTCACTGTATTTATGCGATTCATTCTAATTAAATATTTCGAGTGCGATGCCCTTAAAAAACGGACACCTAATTTTAATTCCAAAACAGACAAATGGCACCAAGAATATTTAATTAAAATTTTCCTTTTATCATGTACGTGAAAATAAGCAAGTTCGCATTTTCTAATAATTCTTTTATAAATTCTGGTGTCAGTTCATTATTTCATAAGTTTATAAATAGAATTACTCCGTGTCGGAAAGGATTAAGTAGTCGCAGGACTCTTAAAGCTTCAAAATTTAAGAAATTTTAATTTTTTTCTATGTTAAACTCCTTTTTTCTGAATATTTTGATATAATGGTTTCCTTAAAATTCCCATTAGAACAGAAGTTTTGGCATTTAGAATTATACCCGCTCAATAGCTGAAGCGGCGTTTCCGAAACTTTAAAGTCATTATTTTCCAAATGGCGTTTTTGAGTATAACGCGCAGGATACCTCAAAAATTTCTGAATATTTTTTCATGAAATTTTCAAAACATATATTCCATTTTATTCTGTATAAACTGAACCTAAAACATTTCTTTTTATTGTTCAAAAAAATATTTTTTAGGTGATTTTGCTGTTGGAATTTTCAAAATTTTGTACTAGCTAAATGCAGCATTGCATTAAAAATATAAAAATGCCTTAAATACAAATTTATTTAAGTTCAGGGAAATTATTACAATCTGAAGTATAAGTAAGCACCAAAATTTTCCTTCAAGTTGCAATATTTATTTTGTAATCCTGCGCATAAACTGTTATACGAATTTTTTGTTCGACAAAAGTCTAACAGTTTCGAGCCCCCTATAAATACTAATTCTGTATCTTGCAATTTTTTAAATACATGAAACGAAAGAACATATTTATATCTCTCATTCGAATTAAAATTGTGTTTTAAAATCAAATACATTTTAAGACATTAAATGTTGAGAATGGTCTTTTTTTCATTTTTTCCCCTTTTTAGAGTCCAGAGACCCCTTAAATTGGTATGTTTTTAACAATTTGACGTTTATTGCTTTTATACTGTTACTGGACATTACATTACACATATATATCATTAAAAGTCGTTAACTAGGCATAGAGTACGCCGCCCTGTCCTTGTGTATGTCCAAACTGACCGTACCTTTAAGGGTTAATATCTCAGCTAATTACCGATGGTTTTTTTCGAAAATCATTATCAACAATGATTTTATACTTCTGCAACGATAGGTATATTCAGCGATGCTCAACAATTTTTCTGAATGCCCGTAAATTGAAATTTGTGTATAACAGAAAAATGCTAATTACTCAAAAACTATGTGATCTGTGGTAATCGCTACAATTTTCCGGCAATGTTTATATTAACGTCTACTACCTCTAAATTTTTCATAATTTTAGTTTCAGTAGATTCGGAATTAGATGGGGGGGGGGGCATATTTTTGCGCTATATTTTCAACAATATCTTTGAAAATATAACACCTAAAATTAAAAGGAATGTATTTTTGAGTTCAGCGTTACAAAAGCTTTCACAGGATACCCCACATGATATACAAAGAAAATATTTCTTTTTTCAAGTAGCATAATTAGCCCATCTACTTTTTTACTAAATATATTTATGAATGTTTATTAATCTGAAAATATGTGGGTCAATGATCTTTATTACTTCCCCGAATTCGAACTTTCCACGTTCCATAGTTTACTATTAAAATGGCTGTGACAGACAGACTGACAGACACAGGAGTATCTTATAATGGTTTCGTTTTTATTTTTTAAGTACGGAACACTAAAAATCATTAGACTACAACAAATAACGAATTTTGTGATAAAATCGATGACGTATTTCTTAAATTAGAGAATTTGTAATTATTTTACTTCAACTTAACTTTTTATTTTTCAAAATTACTCAAACAATTTAAAAAAATAAAATATAAAGAAAAATGAAAAATGAAAAATATGTATCATGTATTGTAATTAATAAAAATGGAATTTCGGGATAAAATTGTGGTTGTGAATTTAAATTGATGTCAATTTTATCTCGTAAGTTGGTATTTAGCTCATTGCCATTTTTTATAGTTATCAGCTTATAATTACTTGTATTAATCAAAATATTTTTTTTTGAATTAAAGAAATAGACTATTCTATTTTAAAAATGTAAGCAAAATTAAAAGAATACAAACAAATTTGAAATACAGATTTAATGATCAAATCATGCAAAAACTAAGAAATGAGTATTCCGCTAAGAATAAATTTATTATATAGTAAAGTGAGGACAGATGCCGCAGTTTTTCTTTTCTTCTTGTAAAATGTACAATAAAGCAAAAAACAGCAAACTAAGTACCAGAAATCATTGATCAAACCCTTTAGAATATAATTTCTATGTTAAACAAGTTAAAACCCTCTTAATAAAGCAGGCATAATTATTTTCCCAAACGTCCTTTTTTAACATCATTTTTTAAGTGCTGGGTAAGATGCCGCATGGTGTGTGGTACAGATGCCGCGTGGAGAAAAAAGCTATGCTGTTTATTTTTTTTTCAAATAAATCACGTTTTTATTTCCCCAAACTACTTAAAATGAAAATAAATATCAGTAAACTTACATAAATTATATATATCACTAAATTGTGAAAAGTTTAATGAAATTCAAAAGTGTAAGCTCGAAAAATAAAACTTAAGACAAAAAAGGAAAATGAAACGAAAAACTTTTGAATTTACGTGAATGGATAGCATAATTACTGGACACAATAGACAGCATAATTACAAAAAAGATATAAATCACTGGTTTACATCCAGCGAACATTGCAGTTTGCTCTTAATGTAAGCATTAGTTATATTCTATTTAGGCCCTAGTCTATTTATTTTGGCCTTTCCTCTCATTCCTTAATTTTGTATTTCCATTCGCCCACAATCACATCATACTTCCCGTTGCAAAAGTAAATTGAGCCTTCGTCATGCAGCTATCGATTGAATTTGATGCACTGAACCCTGCTCACTTTAGACTGTGTTTCTTGATAAGACTCCAGACACAATCAGTACATTCTGAGTCATCAAATTCCAATCCAATACATGCTGCCATCAAAATCTATAAAAGAACAATTTTGCCATTATCGGAAGATAACATATTTTAGTTTCTTCCTCAAGTAAGGTGTGTTCAAGTTGATATTTCCTTTCCGTTTTTTAAACATTTTACTTCCACCAAGCTGTCGTTCTTTGACGCTTTCTAGTTTCTTTTGCTTTTTATTTTATTCTTCTTTTTTATTGTTTATTTACAATCTGCTTGTAATATTTGCATCCTTTTGATTTCTCTTACTCGGCTGTATGGGCCTTTTGACCATTGGGATAAGAGATATTTTGTTTAACAGTTTAAATGGTGAGACTTGTAAAGGGCCTATATTTTCCTTATTCACACATGGAGAACCAGCATTGTTGCCGAGAATATTTTGATAAGTAGCAGAATGCGCTAATATACCTTGATTTAAATGTTAGTTATACTTAAATCGCAGTGATGAATTTATTGAACGGAAAAACAAAAATATATTTTGCGGCATCTGTCCCTCAACCTCTTTGCGGCATCTGTCCCATAGTGCAGGGTAAGATACCGCGCCGCCATTTTGTGTCATGTGAGCGACGTGTGAGAAAGGCAAGCACATGTCTGTATTCTACAATGATCTATTCTACAGTTGCAATTTGTTTTGGGATGAAATCTCTGCTTATTTAGCTCAAAATATGCAATAAAACTTTATTAGAATAATTTTAGCAACTTTCCATGCCAGTTTGAAGCATAAAAGCAGGCAGAAATATTTGAATACTAATAGTTAAGCAGTGGAAACGCATACAACACAACAGGCAGCACTTAGGCACACAACGAAATTCTTAATTTTGCCTAGTGAGCGCTAGTGTCCCCAATACAATTTCTGCGGCATCTGTCCGACCACGGCGTCTGTCCTCACTTTACTATACTGCATTTGCATTCACAGCTAAATGCAATGCATTTTGTTAAAACGTATATATTTATGTTCTTATGTATAAAAAACGAGCCTTCACACATTTTCTTTTTATTTCTTATTATTTTACAATGGTATGATAAAATAATATTATGAAATGTAAGTAGTATGATTACATTATTAACTAAGTTTACATAAATCCATTATGTAAATTGTAGGCAATGAAACCATCATTCTTAAAAAAAAGTATGTTTAAATTATTTTAAGCAAACAATCAACAAAACAAAAAATACTAAAAAAAAAAAAAAAAAAAAAAAAAAAAAAAAAAAAAATCATGCTTGAAAACTAAAATCTGTTTCTTTTCGAATTATCCACATGAAATATTTTTCTTTAAGTAAACAACTCATGAACTACTCTGCAAAATTTCTGCTACTGTAATTCTAAACGTATGTAGATCTGCTTTCCATTGCAACATTTAAATTTATGCTAAAAATCAGTCACTGGAATTAAAGAAATGTAAATATTTTTATTAAAATTTTCTGTTGAGTTCTCAGACTTCCCTTATTTTTGTTTCTTTTTCTACGCAAATTCGTATAAATATTTATAAAAATATTTTTCCATTCATTTTATGAATATAATATTAGGCTAGAATAAAAGGACATTTCGAGTTCAAACGAAAAGAAAAAATATGTAATCAAATAATAAAAGAGTGTTATTATTATTTTTTTAAGGTTGAGATTAAAAATGGTACATTCAAACCGAAATTTATATTGATCGATAATAATAGTAAAGATACAGTTTCTTTTTTTTCCGTAACGAATAATTCATATTTGAAATTATTTTCTGTTTTTAAAGTTACGCTAATCTTTAGGTAATCTTCGCTGATTTTTAGGAGTAATTTTTAATTTAGAAGTATTAAATGATTTTTTTTCCAATAAACGTTAAGCTATTTATGTTCCCAACTGACATAGGTAAATTAAAAATATACATTAAAAAGACATTTAAAATCAGAAAGTTACGAAAACTAAAACTAAAACTAAAAAAAAAAAAAAAAAAAAACCAGCACACTAAAATCAAAAATTAAAATCAATTACTGTAGTCTTTCAAGCTCTATGCAAGCAATCAGTATCAATACAAATGCCATTTTAAATCCAAAGCTGATGTGTTTACACATTTTCACGTTCAAATTATGAATTAAAAAAATAAGAAATCATCAGTGCGTATATGTTACATTAGTACAACGTACTCTGTACAAATCCTACATGATTTGATTAGAAGACATGATTCGATTATTAGTCCTGTAATCCAAAATTATAAAACATTATTATTTTTCAGCTATTGTAGTTAGACTAAATTATTTTAATATTTTGGACATCTTGAATGTAGTCGGTAACCACAAATTCATTTTAACCACAATTACAACAGAATATGTTATCCTACTGTCACATATAGTGTGTCCCACAAGGTATTGACCAATCTGGAACGAAAGGTAAAGTACACATATAGACGTAATTTTGGTACAGCAACGTGCGTTCCTAAATGAATATTGTTGTCGAAGAACCAGAAATGAACAGGAAATGGTAACGAGCATTTTATAGATTTCATAATTACAACAAGTTTTCCAATGTGCTCCCTCGAACATCAATATAGGTCTGGTAGCACTTAGCAAGTGATTGGCGTAAGGTGTCGAATATTAAGTGTGTTTCATCAACAGTTGAAGCTTAGACTTGTCTTGAAAAGAGGTCCTCATCAGCTCGAATTGGTATCTCGCAGATAAGACACCTGGAATTAAATAGTACTATAATTTTTATGTCATTAAAACCGTCATTTATTCATTTCCTCCACATTTCTTGTTTATAAACATACTTTTTATTTTCTTCTATTTATTACTTATAATTAATTTGCATAGTACCCACCGAACATTCACATAACAAAGTAGAATTTTTGTTGACAATTTTGGTATAACATTACCTTAAAGTGTTTTTAGAGAAGCGGCGGTAATGGAAGAAAAGTGGACAGTAAGGGAAAATAAGGGACAGTAAAGATGGGACGGTAAGAAAATTTTTTATGCAAATCTTGTTAAGACTAAGCGATAGCCATAATGTTCATCGATTTTTAGCAATAGTGATTCACACTGGATTAAATTAAAAAAATAATAATTAACCTCGATAAGTGCAGGAATAAACCTTGGGGGCGTTAAGACTACCAGTAAAGCCACGTTTGTTATAATTGATATATAATTACTGATTTAAATTCAGCAGTAAATTTTCTGTCAAAGAATTTTAGCCGTTCTTTCTCTAGCGTACTTCTGCATTAGAAAAAAGTTGAAAAATATTCTGTGGCTGAATCTGAAATGATTTTCTGTATAATTTTACCAAGAGCGACGGTAAGGAATCTAAAATCCTGGAACAAAGTTCAAAAAACAATATCAGCCGTAAAAATGTGTGCAGTTTAATTTTTTGCTACATATTTATATAAAACAATAGTCCCAGTTTCGGAAAATAATATATTTTATTACTTTTATTGAAACAATTTTATACAGACAACCCCAAACTTAAAAATCAGCACCAGGGACACGGGAGGGTGAGGAATTTCGTAGTACATTTCTACCCTTAACTTCGTCCAAATCTTATTTATTTCGTTAACATTGTTATACAGTCATTCAATGGGATGTTTTCAAGTATAAGAAATAAAATAAAAACCCAAGAATAGGTACCAAAAGGAAAATTATTATGCAGGGACTTAAAAATGTGTTAGAATGCCTCATATATATGTTTGTATTTACATGTAGACAAATGGCACAATTTATTGTTGTTTGATGTGAGCGTGGCTAAAATTTAAAAATTTGGTGCCGGTACCATTTACAGAAGATTACTCAACATTTGTAAATTCTGAATAGCGAATGTGCTGTAACTGAAATGGAAGTGAATATTCTGGAGAGGATGAGATAAACATTTTTTATCAAGATGTACACTTATAAATGAAAATATGTAGATTAAAAGATAAAAATTGCCTTCCGACCTCTATCCTGAAACTAAAAATAGCTTCCCTATTTATTGATTTTAAGAGTTTAGTTAATTTTATTCGTACACACGAAGCTAAAAGGAGTAGAACACGATTAATGGAAATTCATCAATACTGAATTTGATTGGGAATTTCTCCAAATTTGTCAGCCACAGGCAAGCTGAATTTATTTATGGCGACTCATTTTTGGTCAGCAAATTTCACGATATTTTGCCAAATGTAGCTAAGTTGGAGAAAATTTGACGCTGGCATATGTGAACATATAGTTTTATGCTTATGATTTTAAAAATGGTTACAACAGTTAAAGGAAATCTGCGAGAGATCACATTTATTGAATCATAATTTAATCTCTGATTTTGTTAATCTATTGCCTGGATTCTGTGTACTCTTTAATAATGTAAATATTTTATATGTGTAACGTTATATACAGAAGTTGCAATAATGACAGTTAGAAGAAAGCAAGTATTTGATATGAAAAGTGTTGTGCAGCGTAATTCTATGTGGAGAAGTCGCATAACAAGTGTCCAGCTGCCTTCCGAATTTTTGTGGATAAACGATATAACAACAACTCAGATGAATGATGCTATCTTGTTTGATAGAGATGTATCACAGACCACTTATTTGGACTGTAATACGTATTACAAACATTGCATGTTATCTTATTAAATAATTTTGGGATCCAACAGACATAGCAATATAGGGATGATGTTTTGAAGTTTTCTGCATCTAACTCGATGGACCAAGTTATAACTCAATGGCAATTTTTTAATTGTCCCAAAGGTTTGAGCTATATAAAGCAAATGGTAATCGCTCAAATACATTCAGTGCTTTTTCTTTATCGCATATTTTCTTATCCGGTTGTTTCTTTTTACTTTCAAAATTTCTGAATTATTGTTCAGAACAACAACTTACAATATATCAAATTTGTGATATTTCTGTTATCAGGATTACGGATGATCTGTGAAAGATTCTTCAGTTATGCAGAGAACAGCTTTTGTTTTCACAAAAAACAGTTAAAAATTTCCTTACGTGAACTTTTAATATTGGGAAAACAGGACCTCAATAACATACGATTATCATAGAAATTCATGAAAGAGTGACTGTGCAGTTAAGATCAGAAGCTATCGTTCTTATGGCTCCAATAGTTACTGCTGTAATTACTGTCGTTGGCAACAAGACAATTCACTCTGCGTTGAAAGTACCAACGTCTTTTAAATCTTTCGCTACTTTAGAAAGTCAGGCAGAAAGAAATATACAGCTCACCATAGATTCAGTGACATTTCTCCGTATTGACTAAATTCCAATTATTGGATGTCGTCTGATGCCTGACCTTAAATAAAGATGTCGTGAATGTAGATAGACTTGAGCCTTTTCAAAGGTTATTTGTTTAAATCCTAGCATATATTAGACATATAGGACCTGTAAAAGATACCGCTCTATATAAGAGATATTCTAAGAAAGACATTTTATGTTTGCGCTAACACAAAGTGCTTAAGACTTTGGAAAGATGTTTTAACAGGCGACCTCTAATTCTTTATGCAACTGCCAGTTATTCTGCCTCCATGTGAACTTGAATGACTTCAAGATGGACTATGCCTTTTCCCCACAAACAAGCAAGCTAAAGAACAAAATCAAGAAATATTATAAAATATCGTAAATCAAAATGGCCAGTGTAAGTAGTTTTAGAAGACCACAATAAACAAATAACAAGATGGGGAGTTACGTTACGTACCAATATCTGGACAGAGGGAGAATTTGTAAAAGTCGCACTAGGTATGATATAGCAGTGATGGGACAGTGGCGCAGCAGTTGGGCTTTGTCACCACTAATTTTAACTGTATTCATCGGCTTGAAAAGTCTCAGAAATTCTATCCTGAAATAAGACGAAATTTACTAACAAAATTTGACGGTGTGATTAATTCTCTGCTGCTACAGTCTTGTCACAGAATATGATGGTTAACTTTGACTATTATCAGGAGCCATTCGTAACCGAAAGAGTTTTCCTTATCAGACCTTTTCCCAAGTGTTTGAAGGAAGACAATATATCATGCTCAATAAATCAGTTGTCTTCAACAGCTGCATACACTGAAACCATATTCAAATCCGAGATTTTAAATCTATGAAATAATGCTATGTACATTGATCCAAAGGAATTTTCGATAAAGCAATTTACGACACTTTTCGTATAAGTTTTCTTTCAGATGGAGTAACATATAAGAGGGCATTTCGAAAAGAAAAGATAGAATGGCTCGCATTCCCTAAAAAAAAAAAAAAAAAAAAAAAAAAAAAAAAAAAAAAAAAAAAAAAAAAAAAAAAAACATTTATTTATAAAACGTAAGTTACATCTTACTAACTGGATTATTTACTATTTTTCGACATAATCACCCACATTATCCAAACATTTGTTAAATCGGGGCACAAGCTTTTGTATCCCACAGTCATAGAAGGTTTCCGTCTGTTGTCGGAACCACATTTAGACTTCATCTTTGATCTCATCATCGTCGTGGAATGATTTTCCGCCAAGATGTGACTTCAGGTAACAGGAGACGTCTATTCGCACGAATTGCTTCCTCCGTTCTCTGAAGAAGGGCATCAGAGATCACAGATGGCCGACCTGTTCTTTGTTCGTCATGAACATCGGTCCTACCTTCAGAGAAATGACGACACCATTTCGTTACATTTTGTCGATTCATAATGTTCCCGTAAACATAAACAATTTCTTTGTGAATATCCGCTGGTCGCTGACATCTTACATGAAGAAAACGTATGACGGAGCGCACTTCGCATTTGGCGGGATTCTGAATTGGCGGAACCATTTTAAACACGACCTACTCCAACCAGAATCAACGTTGAAATGCCGAACGACCGCAAAGAGAAAGCTAACGGTTCAAGGTTAACACCTTTGTTGCCAACTTGCTTGCCAAAACTTTTTTTTTCCTCCGGCGTACTGTGTATCTTTACTTTTCGAAATGCCCTCGTATATTATTACTAACTGCATTTCTATATGTTCTATTATTTCATTATGTTCTCGTACGTCATTTTTATTGTAAATGCGTAGCTGGACATTTGAAGTAGCAGTGTTTAAGAGTGATGTAATAAAATAAATGGAGATGAAGTTAATAATAATATATATTTTATCTTATTATGTTCAGTTCAAGAAACTTCTACATTTACTTTCAAATCTAATAATTATTGGCTCACCCAAATTCAAAACGAAGTGACTTATTTGTATAAATAAACATCAATTAATTATTATAATATTGTCTGATCAAAGGCTTGGTAAATCCTAAAATTACTAAAACGTTTTTAAATAAGTTATATATTTTGAATTTGTAACATCTCTTTTATTAATTTAGTCGCCTTTTAACCCTTTAGCAGGCGGTGTACACATAAAAAGGATACATAATTTTAATTCCAATTCCGACAAACCGCACTAAGAAAATTTAATTAAAATTTTCATTTTACAAAGTACGAGAAAATAGCAGGGTTTTAGTCGTTTGTGAATTTTGGTGTTAGCATATCATTTCATTATTTTACAAACAGACTTACTCCGCGCCGGAAAGGGTTAAATGAAAAGTTTTTAAAGTTCATATTTTATAATTTATGCTTGAATCAAGGTGAAATATTGCGTTTAGTCCTATGATTTTATTTGAATATCACGTGTTTATAATTTTCAGACAGTTCGTGGATGTAAGCCTTTAATATAGACTTTAATAATAAGCATTTAGGAATACTTTTATATTTTATTATAACTTGGATGAGGAACTGCAAAATAAGCGATAAAGAATATTTCCGCATTTCTTCTATTTAATCCAATGTATGAAAAACACCCTTTTTGTTTAGCAATTTATGCATCCTTAGAATAAATTCGAAACAAGTAAAAATACGTGTTTTGTAATAATTTCAATATGTAAGAAAACTGGCTTATTTATGGCTTTATTTTAGGAATATTAGAACGTAAAAAAGGACTTCTGCGAGGAATTATATAAATCCGCCTTTAAAATAAATTAATATAATAACTAAATTATTTGACTAAAATATTTTATTTTTTAAGCAAATAGTATTACAAACAGTCTTTAGAATCATATTAATTAAAAAAAAACAGAATTGGTTATTTATTTAAAATTTAATTTTTTACGTGCGCATTTAAGGGGGTCCGGGACACATTATAAAAAAAATATTTATTGAGTTAAAAATTTGAAATTTTTTTTGTGATGGTTAACCATATCATTTGTAAACAAAATCAAATGATAAAACTTCTCATAGCTTTTAAAAAAAAAATTAATTTAAAATTTATGAAAAAAGTGGTATAACTTAAATCGTTATAAATCGAAATATTATTTGTAGAATTTAAATTGTTTTTCATTTAAATAAACAGAAATATATATATTTTAATTTAGAGCCAGCATTTTAAAAAATATTAATTTAAAAAAAAATTAAAAATATTTAACGAAAAAAATTACAAAAAAATGGTGCAACTTTAAAAAAAAAATCATATTTTCAAAAGTAAATATTTTTTTCAAATATGCTGGCTCAAAAGCAAAGTAAAATAATTGAAAAAGATATGTTCCGAGTTTCAACCCTGTATCTTTAACGGTTCTCGAGTTATAAGAATTTAAATATGAGAAATGGTGAAAAAATCTATCATGAGGAAAAACGCAATTTCACAAGAACTCGTTTCCTTGACAACCATAGCTTGAAAGGCAGATTTTGAAAACAAACCAAAACGAAAAAAATTAATATTTCCTGTTCTAATTAAGATAGAAACAAGGTTTAAACATCATTTTAAGCTGAAAACGGCAGAGAATTTTTTAATCCAATAATAATAATAATAATAATAATAATAAATAAATAAATAAAATAAAAATTTGAAGGTTTTTGTGTCCCGGACCCCCTTAATGTATTATATGTATTTTTGTAAGTACATGTATTGGAAAAGGAAAAAGAAGGGAGTAAGAAAAAAATATTTCAGAGCAGCACAGTTTCATTCATCGATTATCTCTTTCCATAACTGTACTACTAGATAGGATTTTTTTACATTATGTTACAAAATTTAGTTTTTAACTTGTATTTATTACATTGTGAAAATATTGAACGATTTTCCGCAGAAATCTAATCTAATCTCATGTGAATATACATGTAAAATTATGAAAAATGCTTCTAATATATACATTTTTTTCAAATCAAAATTCAATTTGCCTAATTTCGACTTCGAGTTTCAAAGACCCATTTGAGTTTCTTCTGATCCAACATTCAGCTTAGCAGTTTAACCTAGCAGTTTAGCCTAGCATTCTTCTAAAAATCCCTTGTAATTAAAGAAACATAAAACTGTAAGTATTGTTTCTTAAAAATAAATGCATAAGGGAACGTCCACGGCAGGGAAAAAAATGCTGATTTTTTTAAAACGGAAATAGAAGTGTGATACATCAATTTAAAGCTAAAGAGTTGAAGTATATGAATTTGTAAGTTTTAATTTCATAAGAGCAAGTGTTTATTGAAAATTAGCTGGATACTAACAGTATAAAACTACATTCACATTTGAGCTTAAAATACAACTTATTGAAATGTATGATTTTTTTTTTTTTTTTTTTACTTTTTAGAATTCATTAAAATTACTATGCATTCAAATCAACAAACAATTATCATATCTTTAAGATCTACATAGATAAAATCTTTTAGATAATGTCTTTAATATATATTTTGGCTGTATTTAAACGTTAATACTTAAATGTCACAAGAGTAACGGAAAACATACAAAAGTTTTAATAATAATAATAATAATAATAATAATAATAATAATAATAATAATAATAAACTACTTAAAATTTTTACCCAAAACTTCTAATTCTCTGATTTCGAGGTATAAGACATATTTTACATTAAATATTTTGTTTATGCTATGCATTGAATAGGCTCTGGGGAGTTGTCACAAGAGTAAGAAACGTCAGTGTCACAAGAGTAACACACAATACTTTTGTCGATAGTTTGATATAACACTGCGTTACAACCAAAACAAACGGAATGCTTAAAGTTTTGTTGTTTTTTCTCTGTTATTAGAGCAATTCTTGAAATAGTTTTAGCTATAACTAAGGTTATTTTGTAAATTTTAAGGTAGATAAATTATCTTTATTAGTTTTTTTAATGGGTGGATTTATTTTTATTCATTTTTGGTATTATTTAAGATTATAAAATAATCATGACAAGTAATTAAATATTAAATAAAACAACTCAACTCGTGTCATTTTTGTGTGCTTTATTTTGGTTTGAAGCACATGGTCTTTGATTATTAGATATTTTACAGGCTTTTGTAAAGCTTCGTTTACTAAATACTGCTGTATAACCTACAGAGATTCTTATAGTAACTCTTATGGAAAGGGTTCTGATAGTATATTTTAAAGGAAAGATTTTAATATTGCTTCTTATACACGACATTGTTTTAAAGAGCAGGAAAATTTCTGCTAAGCGCCAAAAATTGTAGCGAAAAAATAAGAATGAAATTGAATATGTTGTTGTGAGAAAGAAACAAAACAAAATATATTAAGATAAGGTGAAGAAAAGTCTTAGAACCAGCAAAAGCTTCAGCAAGAAAATGGAAATATTAAGAAAAGGAAAAGTAGAGAACTAGCTAACCTCAGATACTGTAACGGAAAAAATGTAACTCCACAGCTTTAGAGAATTTATGTCGATGAAGATTTAAAAAGAGGTCATTCTTCAGCTAAATCTACGTTAGTTAAGCGGAAAAAGATCACATAATTTCATCAATTGTAGGGGATATTTAATAAGATAATAGGTTTTTTGTTTAAAAAAGCTTTCCTAAATTGAAAAATTCCAGATTCCTTCGCAGCTTTAAAGCCGAGTTTTATAAAACAATAGAAAATAACTCACCAGAATATCTCCATTTGTTGCTGTCACGAAAACATTCAAGCAATTCATAATGTAGTAACTGGTGTATTTCCTGCATTAAACATTCCTGTGATGGATTTAATGACTAAGCATGATACGAGATACATCATTAAAGAAACCATTTCTGATTGTTTAAAAATTTTCGAAAACAACTATATCCATTTCTGTGGCACACATTCATTGAAA
Source organism: Maratus speciosus (assembly GCA_963932465.1). NCBI lineage: Eukaryota > Metazoa > Arthropoda > Arachnida > Araneae > Salticidae > Maratus > Maratus speciosus. Next base: position 53,176,042 of record OZ010795.1, read on the forward strand.
CTTGTACAAGGGATTATTTTCGTAATGCCAAAAAAATAACCATTTCTCAAATAATAGTTATGCCAGTGGATTTTTTGAAAACTGTTTTATTTTCATGCCAAGACGAAATTTTGGCATGAAATACTGTATTACTGGTTAAATCCGCAAGCGACTGTATTTTCAGCTTTTTTACTTAGTATGATCCCAATAAAGTAAAATCTTATGCTATTATTTTAGACAATGTAACTCATAACCAATTTTTTGTAAACGCTTTCGTACGTAAAATTTCAACATTGCATCTGTAAGGGAATTTGTATTTTCCTAAAATGTACCTGTTTTACTTTTTTATATGATGTTTGTGTTTTCAAATTTAAACAAAAATATAACTATCCAAATGTGCCTGCAATGAATCAGACTCCTTTATCAATTAACTTAATAAGCCATAATTTTTTCAAATACTCCTGGTATAGATGCTGTAGATTTATTTTGTGTTATTGTATAATGATATATATGGAATGAAAAGCGTGCTAAAAAAGCAATTCTAAGATACACTGCTTATTTTGTCAAAAGAAATAAAACAATAAAATTTCATTACTTTGCGAGAAAAGTTCAACAGTGAAGGGCATACAACAAATACAATTTGTTAAAACCATGAAAAATGAGACTATCTACTACAAACTTTACACTGACATGATTCGTACAAAGAATTCATGTTTCATTAAGTAAATGATGACACAGGAGAAGTTGCAAATGATATTATTGATAATGAAGACATTGACTTATTCTGATAAGTAGCAGAAACTGAGAGATTGCTATGTGGTTATAGTGTTTGTTAATACTAGAATTTTTTACATTATTTTATGTTATTTCAAAATTAAACCATCCTTAATAGTTGTTCTCTACGGAAAATAATTTTTTAAAACTTATTTTAAATTTTTTATTCAGTATTTAAACTGAATTTTTGCTAAAATTACATTATGGACAAAATGTCACAAGAGTAACGTCACAAGAGTAAAACTTAGCATTTTACAAAATCAAATGTAACTAATTCATGCCTTATCAGATGAGTTCAATGATTAATGCTTTTTAAAAAGTTATAATTACTGTACTATATTCCGTAAATTTTATTTCTATAGTCTCATATAATTCACAGAATTTCTGCGTCAAACACAATTTTTAAAAATTGCATTTTTTTGTGGTCACAAGAGTAACAAAATTTTCATTTATTATCAAGGCAAGTAAAATGCTTTTTGTTACAAACAGTATATGGTTTATGAAAGTAGAGTACATGTATTTTTAAGTAGTTGCATCAAATGTATCCTGAATATATTTTGTAATAAAAGAATTGGAAATATATATGGAAATTTGCTCTGATGGTCACAATAGTAACAGTGGACGTTCCACAAATGAACGAATAAATTAATAAATATGTACGCAGATCCGATAATAAGCTTAACAAACACAATATAACTTATGTTAATTGAAACTTGCATATACAAAAAAGTTTCGTATAATTTAGAATAGTGTATTACCTCTGAAAAAGCGAATGCAATAAAATTCTTATGTCTGAGTAAATTATATATTCTGTAAAACAGTTAATTATATTATGCATACATAACAGAATATCAATAAATGAGAATATATAGTTTTCAATTTTCATTCGGACGATAATTTAAATCAGTACGAAACCGAAAACAGTTAAACTATATCACAAATTACAATTCGTGATTGAAAGTGAAATATGCAAGCGCAGATACACTTTCATTGCAAGAATCTATGGAAATATAATTAATTTTTAATGATATCTCATAAATGTTTATGAGTTTATCCTCAGGAAGAGTTAAATGTAGTTTAAACTTTCTGTTTCAGAATAAAGCAGTTTAACTGTAATGTACAGTTTTATTTTTTATGAATGAAAAAAAAAATCTACTTAAAGGCATTTTATAGTCTCGAATTTTGCTTCTATAATTTAAATATGTATGAACGAGAAAAAAAGAATTAGACAGTATTTTTTTTTCATAAGTCAGTTTAAGAGGTAGGAGTTTTGGATGTAAAGTAAAAGAAAAATTACCGTACTTAATAAAACTTCCAAATAAAGAAAATAAAAACATACTTTTATGATTAATAGTATTACACTTAATGTTTTATTATAATGATATAAAATTTAACATGCGAATGATTTTTTTTAATATCTGTAAATAAACGTTTATAGATTTATGACAGAATTTTTGATAAAGTAACATCCGCATTACAGATAATTATAATAAACAGTGATAAGAAATACATTATTAAAGATTAACTGAATTCATTGTCCGTATTTTTCAGACCTTTTCCAAAAGGGATATCCAAACAGATTGTGTAATTTTAAAATTAATATTGAGATTAAATCCATTTTAAATAAAGAACAAATACGTCTCAATTGTTTTAAAAAGAATTTTAGATGTTCGTCTATCAGCTGAACGATAGATAAGACGAACTTTCGAAACAGAGTTATCTGACGTTAGAACGGTTTTTATATTATTGTCTAAGCGAAGCGAAGGCTAATACTCAGCGAAATATTACTGTCCGGACACATTACTACTACGATGGATATTAACGCCATGTCCTACTGAATAAAAAGCCTAATAAAAACCTTTCGTCAAGCATAACTCAAAAAATATTTGTCGGATTTCGTTTCTGATTGCACCAGAAGGTACCTATGAGGGTCGCCTACTGAATGCGCCTACTATGAAAAATAAGTTCCAAACCGTTTAAAAATTATATAGAAAAAACTGAGAAAAAAGCAGAATTTATCTGCATACGTGACAGAAATTTCGTGTGCGTCACTTTCACCGGTTGATGTTTTCGTAGACAACTGGTTTGAACACATGGAGCAAATAAAAAAAAAATACTCAGCCAGTAATATTGAATAGATCAGTTTCAACCACGTGATCACAAACCTTGCAACAACCCGTGGCAACCAGTTTTGGTGAGCAAACAAATAATAATACAGTACTCCGTACCACGGTGACCGTTTTTAGCCTGTTGTATAAAATCTGGCCTGTTGTATGACATACAATTGTGGAGGATTAAAACAAAAGACATGAGTGTTTATTGCTCCGGGAGGTTATCCTTCTCTGGATGTCCGTCTGTCTATCATACAGCATGCAATTTTCTTATAAAGGATGATATTATTATGCAGTAAAACCTCCATAACGGACACACCCGATTAGTGGACACCTCTATTTAGCGAGCATTTTTTCGATTACCAACCCTTAAATAACTGTACATTTTTCACTCTCAGTAGCGGACACCTCCAAATAGAAGGCAAATTCTGCCCTCCCGAGGTGTTTGCTATTCAGAGGTTTTACTGGTAAAACCTCCATAGCGGACACACCCGATTAGCGGATACCTCTATTTAGCGGACATTTTTCGATTACCAACTCTTAAATAACTGTGCATGTTTTACTCTCAGTAGCGGTCACCTCTAAATAGAGGACAAATTCTGCATTCTCTGGGTGTCCGCTATTCAGAGGTTTTACTGTATATAATATTGATAGTTATTTTACAGGGCCGCACAAAAGAATAAGAATATATGAAACGAATATAAACTAAATTCGGGATTGGTAGATCGCTGATGATAATGTAATTTTACGATGTTGTTACAGTCATCCGCAGCATGTTTTTAGAGTTTCGTTCATCTAACGAAACCCTACCTGTCTCACTCCTTTGTCTGCCTGTCTGTCCGTCTGTCATAGAGCCCGTTCTCAGAAACTATATATATCGGAGACTTGAAAATTTGCATAATTATAGCCGAACACCACACATCAAATGGAAAATAATAAAATTTCCAAAAAGTCATATTTAACCCTCCAGTCTCTAACTTCTGTATTTTAAGCAATTTTTCTAACTCAGCCCCTAATTAAGTTGGAGACATGAAATTTTGCATACTTATAGCTGAACACCTCACATCAAACGACAAATAATAAAATTTTGAAAAAGATCTAATATTTAACCCTCTGGGCTCTAACTTGTGTATTTTAAGCAATTTTTCTAACTGAGCCCCTAATTAAGTTGGAGACATGAAACTTTGCTTACTTATAGCTGAACACTTGCGATAACACGATAAATCATAAAATTTTGAAAAAGTCTATTATTTAACCCTCTGGGCTCTAACTTGTGTATTTTAAACATTTTTTCTAACTCAGCTCCTAATTAAGTTGGAGACATGAAATTTTGCATACTTATAGCTGAACACCTCACATCAAACGGCAAATAATAACATCTTGAAAAAGTCTAATATTTAACCCTATGGGCTCTAACTTGTGTATTTTAAGCAATTTTTCTAACTCAGCCCCTAATTATGTTGGAGACATGAAAATTTGCATACTTATAGCTGAACACCTCACATCAAACGACAAATAATAAAATTTTGAAAAAATCTAATATTTAACCTCTAATATTTTGTCTCGCGCAATTTTTAAATTTAAACAGTTTTGCAATACTATTTTTTGTTCATTTTGCATAATAAGTGTAATGTGACGTAATTTCTTCTATGTCAGACATGTTAATGAATTTATTTTACAATATCCTTTCTCTTTTAAAATTCACATGTAAATATAGTTTTTATGGCGTAATTTCCAATAAATGCCTGCTTATTATACCTAATTATTTAATTCTAATTTGAAGGTTTTTTTCTGTTTATAATAGTAACGTGTAAATATATTTTTTTTTAATTTGAAGCAAACATTATTGTTTGCGCTGTTTATACAGTTGGAAACAGATTAAATTAATACAATTTTCTAAAATATGTAAAAAATATCTGTCAAAATGTTGAATATTTGAATTTAAAATAGAAATAAATCTCAAAAATGAGTCAAATTAAAAAAAAATTAATGAAATCTGCACACCGGGATCTTCTATTGAATAAAATGATCTAAAAATGATTAAATTCCCATGTATAGCTTTTGCTCCTATAAATTTTTTTTTTAATGGAACGATTTTGTCCAACTTTAGCTTTAAATATCCCTTAAAATATTTCCTCGATTTGAAAACTGTATGCATTAGCGTGTTGATGAAACATTTCGCTATAGTACCACCGATTTTCTTATTTTTGTATAGCATTTGTTTTCTTAATATTAACGAAAAAAGACCTCCGGTCACAAAAAATTCAAAACCGGTGGCGCCGGCGGCGGCGGCGGCGGTGACAACGTTAGTTACTTTTTTTTAGAATAGAAAGATATAAAAATGAAAACTTGTCTATCTGTCTGTTTGCAATTCTATAAAAATCCACAATTTGGAAGCCAAAATTGTGAAAAGATATGTACATGTGTATTAAAACATGGCCGAGGCAACTAAAGTAATCCGGAATCGAAATAATTTATAGTTAATTTTTAATTAATAAAAAACCACCAATTTAACAGCAATTTCTTATCAAATTTAAACATTTTTCGTTATAGCAGTTACCAACAATTAAAAAACACAATAAAACTATTACTACAACAATTAATTTTCTACTGCAAGATTTTCACGTGAAAAATGAAAATGAAATAAATAGTTGCCGAATTAAAAAAAAGGGTGAATATTACGTCATAACTTTTCTATAGCAAGATATTCACGTGAAATATGAAAATGAAATAAATGGTTTGACGAATTTAAATGAAAGTGAATATAACTTCATAACTTTTCTATTTCAAGGTTTCCACGTGAAAGAGGAAAATATTACGTCATATTGGAAATATAAAAGACGTGGTGGATATAGTATAACGTCATATGAGTGTGAAAAATGTATTGAAGCATGATAAAAACCCGATTATGGAAATATTGTCGTATTTTAACATTATTGCTCCAATTATAAATTGAAATAAGTTCATTTATCTATCATAAATTTAAAAAAATGCATACTTTTCTTAAATATTATGAATTTTCTAATACAAAATTGTGAAGTACAAGAAATTACGTTTGTAAAAAATCTATTTTTGGACGTTCATTTTAGCAATAACGATGCAAAGCTTCTCAAATTATAAATAAAACTTTTGCATAAAAAATAACTTGATGTCGCAATCTGTTCAGAATTCTGTGAACAATTTACATTAACTGCTGTGTTGGGAAATAGAAGCAATAAATAAAATCGGCTTTTAAAGCCCATTGTACAAGTAACATTGATTTTTGGGTATGTTGAAGATATACAACGCGGTGATACAGAAGGTTAACTCAATAGCTAATTTGAAACAGGAAGTTAATTTATCCTTTTCGGCAAATGAGCAGAAACATAGCTCATTTAAATTTTTAAAAATGTCATTTAAACAAGTTAGAAACTATCTTTTAAGAAACATACACACATATACTCGTATATGTATATATATATATATATATATATATGGGGAATTCTCACAATCTTTTGACTTTTATGTCCCTGAATAATAATTTTTATTTTAGTACATATTCTTGTGTTTTTTTTATTTCATATATTGGGGAACATCCCATTGCATGATTGCATAAAAATATTAACGAGATAACTAAGTTTTGATCGATGTTGGTGGTCCAAATACCAGGAAATTCCTATACCGCCCCGTGTCACTGATGCTGATTTTTAAGTTTGGAGTTGTCTGCATAAAATTGTTTCAATAAACGTAATTCGATGTAATTTTTTCCGAAACTGGGACAATTGTGTTATATATATATGTAGCAAAAAATTAACCACACACACATTTTTATGGTTGATATTATTTGCTGAACTTTTTTTAGATTCCTTACCATACCTCTTGATAAACTCAAACAGAAAATCACTTCAGATGCATAAGTTTTTTCTTATGCAGAAGTATGCTAGATAAAGACTGTCTAAAATTCTTTAGTGAAAGAATGTCTAAAATTCTTTAGAGAAAGAATGTCTAAAATTTTTTGGCAGAAAATTTACTGCAGAATTTAAATCAGCATTTAAATATCAATTTCAAGCATCGTGGCTTTATTGGTACTGTTACCGTCCCCAAGGTTTAATTCTGTACTTCCCGAGGTAAATTATTTTTTTAATTCAATCCAATGTAAATAACTATTTCTAAAAATCAATGAACATTGTAGCTATCACTTAGTCTTAACATGATTTGACTAAAAATAGTGGTAGTTTTCCTTACCGTCCCACCCTTACCACGCCTTTATTTTATTACCGTCCCTTTTTTCCTATACCATCCCCCTTTTTTTCCATCCGTCCCTTCTTTAACACTGCTTTAAGACAATGTTATACCAAAATTTTGTATTAAAAATACTACGTTGTTATTATTTCTTATTTGAAGGCCCTTTGGGTACTATGCAAATTCATTATAATTGAAAATGTAGAAGAGAATAGAAAGTTATAGTGGCTAAATGGTAAGGAAAATTAAACTCCCAAGTTTAACACTTAAAACTCATTTTAAAAAAAAATCGCTGCCGACCATTAAGGTATTCGCCTGTCAGACTAAAATGTTATTTTAGCAAGTTTATTTTCACCAGATCTTTATTCCCGAAAGTCAAAAGATTGTGAGATGCCCCATATATATATATATATATGCATGCTGGTTTCCTGTGTTCATTCCTGGATCATCTTTGGAACTTCATCGGTTTCTTCATATATTTGTGATTTCAAATTTATTATATATATATATACATACACACACACACACACATATATATATATAGATACATACACATATATAAATATATATATATATATAAACCCTTTATCTACTGACGGTACTTATATGTATCATTGAAATAACTTGTTATAAAATTCATTCAATATATGGATTAGAACAGTTTAGAATGAGTTATAGATGCATTATTTTATCTTGTTCCAAAAGCATCAGTGGTTACACGAAACAAAAATACTTTTTAAAGGATTATTTATTGTGCCTTATCATCTTTTCAGCTTTCTTTGCGTTGGTAGTGGGGGGGGGGGGGTCGACTCGGAAATATTCCCATTTTTTATTGTAAGAACGGTATATTTGTAATTTCCGAATTATACAAAATACCAAGAAAAATATTTAAAATAAAAAAATTTGAGTGGGTTTATAAATATTGCACAAAACCCTATAAATTCAAATTTATAAATTTGAATTATAAATAATAATAAATAATAAATAATTTAAATAAATAATAAATTAAATTATATAATTTATAAATTAATTTATGAATCTATAAATATAAATTCAAATTTCAAGAAAAATATTTAAAATAAAAAAAATTGAGTGGGTTTATAAATATTGCACAAAACCCTATAAATTCAAATTTAATTGATCCTTCTAAATCATTCAGTCCTTGTAAAATTTATTAAATTATTATGTAAATCTTCTAATGTAGTTTCAAAAATACAGGAAAAATGCTTTAGAAGATAAAATTTTCAGGAATTCCTAATTCAGTACATAAATGATTAAAGTAATTGTTTTTATCCGTAAAATAAAATATAATAATTTAAATTATTTGATGAAAAGTTTTTTGCGATACATACTGATAAACTACGTAAAGGTTGATCATCACAGGAATGGAATGACATCGGTTTGCATGCATTATTTTCTTCATTTTTTTTTCTTTTATAATTTTTATCTTCATTTTGTAAAAATACTCAGAATAATGTGTCACGTGGGTAATCATTTAGACCTACTGGTAGAAATGACATATGTAGATATCATAAGCGTACTAAGATAATGAAATGAAGACATAAATATATTTATCACTAGATATTTTTTATTTGTTGTTATTTTTAAATGTATTAAATGTTTATAAGGCAAGTGATAATCTGTTGACATCTTTTTTCATTAATTCATTAACCAATGTGCATCAGATTCTTTATTTATCCTTTTTGGCAAATGAGAACAAAACGTAGCTCATTTGAATAAACAAAAATAATGAAAATATAAACAACTTAGGAACTATCTTTTAAGTAAAAAAATAATTATTTAAGCAATGGTTTCTATTCTTAAAATAAAATATAACAACTTAAATTGTGTGATGAAAATATGTTTGCGATGCAACTTGCTAAGCATTGTACTGCGCAGGCTGATGAACCCAGAAATGAAATTATACCGGTTTCTATTAATTTCTTTCTTCAAAATTCTATTTGTTTCTTTTATATGTTTTTGTTTAATCTCGATTTTGTAAAAATACGCAACATATTATGTCTATTCTGTGTACTCTTTTGCATCCAATGTTTTCCAAGATTTCTAATGCACACCATTTTTTGACTTTTATCGAAATAAAACATAAAAATAAGCGCAAATATGCTGTAATACCTGTGTTTATCACTTATTTATAAACATATTGAATTGCGTATTATTTTGGTGGTGTCTATATTGATTAATAAATAACTTGTGGACAAATCTATAAATCGGTACCCGTTGTGAAATAATCGATGAACAGCATCGTTGAGATTTTTAATCATTCTAATTATTTTATTTTTTGCTGTAATAACAAACTCATTTTTCTGAAAATTATATTTTTCCATTAATAAATAACATTATTTGGATGATTCTTATTGTTATCTTTATTTATATTACGTTTATTATTAAATTATTAATAAGAAGTACCTAACCCCAAAACCAAATATTTAATTGATATGAATATGTATTGTAATAATAATTAATTTATAGGAAAATGTAAAAATCTAATAACTAATTTATATTGTCAGTTAAATGCAGTTTCAATTCCCTCTTTGAAAGAATTCTTTTTCAATTTACTTGATGTGCAATTTCCCTGATTTAATCATTGTTGTAACTTTTAAAATAAAAATTTCATTATTGTTATAACCCTTATTAAAAACATTGCTGTGACTCAACACCGTTGTAAGTATCTATGATCATCTTATGAAACAGTACAATAACCAGCATAACTTTTTTTATATCTTTATATATTATTTTATATGCGAAAACGGACTCACCTGAAAACAGCTTTTTTGAAGGTGAATCAACGGAACATGACAGAAATGTTGACTAAATCCTCAACCCTTGATTTTCCGCGAAATAGTTAGATTGTCTAATGCTTTCCTGTGATTTTACTGTAGTCCATTGACTAGGTTCTGAAATATATTGCTATGTGCATGCGTTATATTTGCTATTGTCAATAGAAAAAAACTTATCTTGTTAGTATTCATAGGACACACCAGAGAAAATCCGTCTACTTTTCATTGCATTTCACACATTTTTGCATGCAGAAAGTATTCTGATATGCATTTTTAAACATACTAAAATATATTCGCAGATTCACTCGCATGGGTCTGTGTATATCTAGCGTGCCCTAAAATTAAATCATAATAATAGTTAAGTCTTACTGTACGAATAGTAGGCACAATGGATTTAAGTCTAACTGAAAAGTATTCTAAATTTAAAATTTTTTATAAACTCTCGAACCATGAATGTATCAGTACACTTAATACCGTAGTTTCGCTCAAATTAACACAAACGTATCCGGGTGGAATTAAAAAATAAGACTATATTTGTACTTTGAAAATATTTTTTATGTCTGACAACTATCATTTAATACTGACATATTGTAAGAAATATTAGTTAATAATAAAGATATATTACCATATAGAAAATTATAAACTGCATTTAAAGTGAAATATTCACTATATTTCATCTAGTGTTTACTTATACGTGTAATGGTAGTTTACTCCACGTCGTTTAAAATTACCTGCAGATTCAACTTACTGATATTTTAAAATAATTACAAATTTTTATTAATTTTTATTTTTTTTTTTCACGTTTAACAGTTTTGAAAGGATTTCTTGTTAGGTGCGTTTGTGATTATATAAATACGTAGCACCATCATTCGTCGTTCGGTCCGTCTGTCTGTCTGTCTGTCCGCATTTAATAGAGCAAATACTAGGCAACCAAATGGTCTGAAATTTTAAATATATAATTGTTGCAAAATTTTGTCGAGTCATTTCAAATTTTATGAAAATCGGATCTATAGTTTAATTACAGGGACAATAAAAATTTTCCGTTACATTACGGCCAATGGGAAAAAAAAATATTTCAAGTGCTCTTCAATGATGCCACAGCCTTTCGAACAGAAAGAAATTGATACGCACTTATGAAGTGCACTGAAAGATACATTCTGTATAATATGCGGCTCAAAACATTCTTACAAAACTAATTATAGTACGAACGCACCTCATTTCCCTCGTTTGAAGTGCAATTTCCAACTTATTTGCTATGTTGTGGATTCGTCATCATTATTAGCTTTTATATGAACATTTAAAATGTTAATATTTCGTTCGAGCTTTATATAAAAAGTAAATAACTTTTTAATGTATTAAAAAATACATTTGAAAATTTTTTAGGCGTAAATTATTTGAACAAAATGAATAAATTATTATATAGAGATCAACAATATTGCAGAATACATGGAATAGAAATTTCCTTCAAACTGGTTTCTTGAATATTACAGAACTGTTTGATGGGCGACGCCAAAACAAAATCCTTCAGCGTAAAATAATATTGTTTCTGGGAAGTTTACGGTTTATTATTACTCACACCTATTAGGGGTGTAAACATAATAGTAGGACTCTTTTATGTCATATTTCCCTTCTAATAAATGTAAAAATCAGGTCTTCTTGCTTCAACATCGCTTACATATCTTTTTTTTCAAATAATGTTACTTTTTATTGGTACATTTAATAGTTAGGTGTATGAGTACGTTACTGTCTTTTGCTTTTTACAACTGGTCCCGCTTTAAAGTTGTGAGGAAATCACATGCTGTAATTCTTCTTTCTGTGATTTGAGAGTGTTTTATTAAGTACCAAACGTATTATTTGGAGTGTGGATGACCTTCAGGACATTGCTAATCCTTACAAAGATACGCACAATTATTTAGTATGTATTCCACGCTAGCTTGAGCTACAAGCAAGAACTTAATATCAAATTTATTAGGTTTACATGGTATATAATGTGAAGAAAGACATCTCTAAAGGTTTTATTGAAATTATTTATAATTCAGGGTAGTTATAGAATAGTAATCGATTTTGTTGTTTTTTTTGTTTACCTATGTTGCTAATATTTAGAGTAATATGTACTTTGTTAATATTTAGATACGCATAAAACTTTACGTATAATCCACAACACAAAATACTAAATCTGTCATACACAACAATAAAATAAAATTTTGGAATATAGTTCTGATGTCCATACTAATAAGCCAAAGCTGTGTGTGTATGTCTGTTTGTATATATGTGTGTGTGCGTGTGTGTCTGTATATGTGTGTGTGTGCGATGGCTAGCAAAAACTACTGCACATAGAAGTCTGAAGATTTATGTGATAATAGACAAAGACAGGTTCTGATGCACCTGAGTCTCAGATTTTTATTTTTTTTATGGGCCGTTCCCCCTAGGCCCTTGAAAGTTTTTATGCACTAAATTGTTAATAGCATGCCTCTCTTCTATCTGATATTCTTCATTTTTGAGGTGAATTCTCCATTTAGTTTCTGCTCCATTTCCACATTTCCCTTTAGACCTTGGCACCCTTAGTGCCCGGTACATTGACCCTTGAAGTTTTTGCGCTCTAAATTGTTAATAAATAGTATCCTTTAAATCCGATCTTATTTTGTAGAACCATTTTTCCATTTAGTTTTCCACCAGTTTCTACATTCCACTTAAGACCCTGGGACCGTCTAGGTACCCGTAGGTCCCAGATCAGGACCCCTTGAACATTTAATGTGCCAGCATTTTTCACCCTATAATTTTCTCACCTTCTCAGCGCATAATTATAAAGTTAACTCCTGGACACTTCTCCCCAGTCCAACACCCTCATAATTTTATTGGGGCAGTAGGGCCCTTTTTAAGCATTTACACAATTTTTTGTGCATTTCCTTAAAATATTATTCTAATGAGTAATTCATACACTATGTTTACTTTTGAATAATTGAAAATCTAAAATGCTAAGTACTAAAATATCATTAACATGTTTTCATGTAAGGGCACTACTCTCAACTGTCAGTTAAAAACTTCTGGTGCGGAAGATCATTGGAGATAAATAAATTATAATTTTATAAAACACAAGATCAAATACGCCGTTATATTTTGTTTGATTAAAGTTCCATTTGTAGAAACCTACCAGTGTAGCGGGCGAAGGCTGCTAGTAATATATATGCATAACACATACATCTTTATACACAATAAACATAATAATAATGACGCATAGTAATAAGAGATGTACATTAGGGTGGAACGAAAGTATAAGGCAAGATATTTTTTTCAGCAAATAATTTTCGAATAGCAATTAAAAGTTGTATTTATATGGTAACAATAAAACTACGAAGTTTTTTTCGTTCTAAATTTATATCTTGAGGTGCCGCAAGTGCCTTAAAAATAAGGATTTTTTTACAAAAATTCCAAATTTAATCACTGTTTTATTTTCAAAATTTTAAAATCAAATTTTGTTTCTAACAGCAGTCTATAGATATTTCTTTACTATAACAACAATAATATTAAGTTTAATTGATGTAAATTATGCATTAATTTTCTGCAAAAAGTGAAATAAATGAGCTTTTTTTCAAAAAAATCAAGATGTAATATCAGTTTGAATTTAACTGTTGTAATTACTTTTTTTGCTTACAAATAGTTGTTCAAACACAGTTTTTTAAATAATACAGTAGCTCTCAAAAGTATTTTGACAAAGATAATAATTCACTTAATTGAAAAGAATAATAAAATGCCAAAAACATTAATTTATTTTATTTAACCATATTCAATGTTTTAATTTTGATAACTTAACAATAAATATTAATAATATTAATAAACCTATATATATACTATATATATATTTATATCTGAATTTTGTCATGCTGTAACTCTCGAATTTTTGAACCGATATGGGTGAAATTTTTCATATGCATAGTGCATACCAATGTCCCAACCATGTTAGTTGGCCAGTTTCATCCGCCATCTTGTTTCAAAATGGCGACCATTGGAATTTTTTTTAATTTTAGAAATTTTAGTGGGAAGAACTTAACCACTGGAAGTTCGTTATAATTTTTAAGTTGTTGGCCGAAAACCCCGCCAAATTTCTTAGGAACCTTTGTTTTTCCATCTAATTCACGAAACAGGTGGCGCAAAGGCAATTCCTTTAAGTGTAACAAACAAATCAGCCTCTGCAGTGGCTCATTTAGATCTTTTTCTGTTAAAGCAATCACACCGTTATTATCTCCAGTGTTTGTGGTTGTCCCTTCACACCCAATAGCAGTTACAGTTGATATGTTTAAATGATTGTTACCATTAAAGTAGGCTGTCATGTTATTTTTTATAGCTTCACCTGTTCCAAAAGCAGGGGTTACATGTCCTAGAAAGGATGAATTGGTCTCTTTTACTAAAGGAATATGTTCTTCGATGACCGTCTTTTTGTAAAATTTGTTTACTTTTTTATCTTGCACAATTGTTTTATCTTTTCTTCCATCGAAAAACAAACCTATATTATCTCCAACTTGGTTAAGGCTTCTTACCACCTCTTTTGTTCGATTCTTGGCTCTCTCTCTTCGAATTTTCATCCTATCAGTTACCTTATTGTTGTTCTCCTCTGTAATCATTCCAACATCTTTAAGAACAGAACTTGCGATAGTCGCAGCAACTCTGTCTGAAACCCCAGTTCGGTCACAAGCACTTGCTACTGTTGGAAGTGCTACTCGCATTTGCTCGCTTGTAGTTAAATCCAAAAAAGAAGTAGAGAAATTTTTGGGATTGTATATTAAGGTTTCTTTAAATTTTTGCTCAGGATCTGATTGAATGGCATAATTTTCAGCTTTTCTAGTAGCCTTAACTACTAATTTCTGATTGTAGTTATACTTTAATTGTTGCTGTATTCCCTGTTGTTTCCTCTCTTCTCTTTCTGTTAAAATCTTGGAAATAACTTTATAGACTCCACTTATACACATTTTTCTCACTGTTCTTTGGTCAAGTAAAAAATCTTTCTCAAGTTTAGGTACTTTTTTTTTTCCTTTTTCGCACTTACAGATAGAAAATTTTTTGCACTTACAGGTTGCTACATAAAAAAGACGTTTGCTTTCATTTAAAAATTTTACTGCAGTCAAATAATATTTTTCTGTACCTTTTCTACCTATAGATCTTAAAATACTTCTGTATTTATCGTGATAGGTTTTTCCCATTTCTAACATGCGAGTGCGATATACTACAGGAACAGATGCTGACGACCAAATAGATTGAACTTTCTTAATAAGTATATCATGAATTTCACTCACCGTTCGTTTTTTTGATATTTTGTCTGGTTTCAGCTCATGTCGAATATAAAGATAATATTTCATACTGTCATAATAAGTTGAAAATCTTATATCACTTAATTGTTCATGGTACCCAAAAATTGGGCATTCTAACTTTTGTCTGGTCTGAACTGGTCTTGATACTGCCATCACTCTAAAGATAAAGTATTAACTAATAAATTATTATACAAATATTCAAACTGACATATTCATAAACAAAATAAAATCCAGTAAAGAACAGCATAAAAACATTTGTTGCTCAAACGATTCGTTTGCCTGCACTGACTGACGACAGAAACATGTGACCAGACCATTGCTATAGTTACATGCTACTCTTCCTCCTCCGCTACCTTACACCAGGCAATAATGTTCCGCCTGAATCAATGTCACTTCAAAACAAGTACTGTTCTCCATTTGCTATTAATTTTCAGAACTAAAACATGTTTTGCCGCGTTTTTAAATTAAAAGTAAGGTTAATCAAAATGTTATTACGAAATACTGTTAAAAATCTAAAAACATAGAAATTAAAAGATGCAAGATTTAGTAATAATTGAAAACAGGCATTTGGTATTTATTTATTATTATTATTTTTTTTTACTAAACCAAATTTATCAAAATTCGTAAAATCTACTTAAAAATACACATATTCAAGTCTTTTGCGGCACCTCAAATATATTATGTTTGTTAAAATATTTTAACACTGTCTTATCAAAGGCATTAGTCAACTTTTTATCTCTATTACATATCGAAATTAAAAAATTATTTTTTTCGTTCCACTCTAATGTACATAGCACATATTTTTTTGTTGTTGTTGTCGTTTAGCTATGTATATTTAAATTCGCATAAAATTTTACATACATTTCACAACACAAAATAATAAATCTGTCATCCACCACATAGAAATGTATTTTTGGAAGTTGGTTCAAATATCATATAATATAGCATTCGTCATATCTTTATGTACGCATACTTCGGAACAAATTATTAACATAATAACAGTACACAAGACGGGCAAGTGAAAAATGGTTAAAACGTAATGTTTCAGTACATTCAAAATAAACCTGTGTGAATTACATTGAATAAGTCGACCATTCTTATATTAATAAAAAGCCAATTACTGTAAGATTTTGATACGAAATAACAAAAGTTTCTAAAAAGTTATTTAGACGCAAGATGTGTGCATATATTTTCAGAATTATTATAAAAAAAAATATATAAATTTTATCAGATGACACTTGACTCACTTATTTTCAGTTCTTGAAAAGAAATATTTAATCAAAAGAAAATGTTATGTTGAAAAAAAACTTCAATACATATTTTTCTTTACAGTATATGGAATTACGAACACGCAAACAGAAAAAAAATACTTATATAATTTCTTGGAACAAATCTGTTTGATGTATTGATCAGTGGTTTTAGTTCTTTGGCAAATTACCCTTTCCTTTATTTTTATCGATTTTCTCTTTATACCACTTTATCTATTGGAAAAAAAAATATTAGACGACATGAGAGAAAATTATTCAGTTGTAAAAAGGAATTCCTTGTAAAGATACTCAAGCATGTTACGAAGACATTGACACTTGTTTTACATAATTAATGATATCTGGGACTAATTGCATAGCTTCATAAAATTATTTCATTTATTTTTACGAGTTTCCTTTTTTTTCATTTTATGTTAGTAGTTCAAAGTAAATTTACATTGGATTATGAAAGTTACATTTATTTATTATTCTTGATATTTTATAACTGCCATAGCGCAATATATTTCTTAATTTAGTCTTAAATTGAATTTTTTTATCATTTCTGATGCAAGTGTACAGATACTACACAATTCTCCATGTTTCACCGAAAATCAGGCAATCTATTTTATTATTTTTTGCACCACTAATGAAATGGTAGTTTATATGTTAGGTAGTTTATATGTTATGGGGTATTTTTTCATGTCAAAATAAGAACAACAGAAAAAATAGAATAAATGAAAGTTGAAATTCTAGCGCTATATGCTATATAACAAATAAAAAATTAGCTCTCGTACAAATAATTACCAGGAATCCTTCATAAGAGAATAAATTGATATAATTACTAATAAACATATAGCTTGTAACGGTGCACCATCATACGATATAGATGGAGTAACGAGATGACAGCTCATTGTGTTGGAAATTGGAATAACATTATCTGGCATCTCTTTTGACGTACAATCTTTAAATTATAATGTTTTCTTCTGGACCTCTCTCGTATAAGCGCAAAGAAAATAAGGACAAAGCGTAAATCCTACTGATGACGGCCTTGTAATGGTTGAAAACATTTTGGGGTTTTCTAATGTATTTTAAGATATTTTAATTTATATTTTACATTTCTTTGTATTATTTGTATGCACCTGAAAGTAATTTTTGTGCAATTATTTGTGCTGTTGTATGTATTTTAATTATTGTAAAAAAAGATATTTTAAATTTTCGTGTAATTCATTTTAATTTTATATAATATATTTACATTTTTGTAAAAATAAAGCAGTCAAGTGTGAATATTACTCGTGCTCAGAGGTTTCCATACGATAAATATATGAATTACTAACTGTATTATTAAAAAAAAAAAAACGTTGCTAAAAGAATAATAAGACTTCCCCAGGAAAGAGGAAATTGCTGGCCAGCAGCAAGATAGGTGCTGGCAATGATGGAGAAGTGCTGGCTGATGGTCTACCACTGCATGACCACTGCTGGACAGCTTCAGTCAACTTTGCTGTTGGAAATAATCAGATAAAATTCTGGTGGGCATCCATTTTATCTCATGCGCTGGCCCACCACTACATGGAAGTGCACGAACTTTTGCAGTATTATTGCTGGGAGCCCTTACGCTGGGTGGCGCTGCGAATATCGAAGACATTGAGTATTTAAACACAAATCTGAAATGGATAATTTAACACAATTTAAGCTGTGAAGCTTTTTTTTTTTTTTTTTTTTTTTTTTGAAACTGTAAAGAATATAGCACCAGTGCCACCAACAAAATAAATAAGCAAACGAATAAATAAATAAATTCTTTATTTCAACACACCTTTTTTCCTCCTTAAATCTGGTTTTACTAGGTTACAAAGGATTTCGGTTTTCATAATTTACGCAGTTCAGAATCAATAATTGAAAAAAAAGCGCATGAAAAACATAGGATTTCTATACAATAAAATAATTTCCATACGTTTAATGATTGGGAACGTAAATCACAAAAGAAACAAACTTGAAATAGTGTAATGAGAGGTTGAAAACTACGAGCAATCGTAGCGTACGCTGAAAGCACTTGTTCATGTCCGATCACGAAAACCAAGCAGCAACGAGCGCGGCCAGTACTTGGGAGGGTGACCGCATGCAGTTCAAATATTTCTATAGACATTTGTATTATAGACACTTCTACAGATGTTTCAATAGCTCTTGGTGAAACTAGCTTATAGAAAAAAGAGCCATAATTATATAATGCTTTGGGTTTTTTTTATAGAATTCTGTAAGAAATTTTTGTAAGGGAAAGTGCTGGGCCAGCAAAGGAATAGCAGTGGATAGGTGCTAGCACTGCAGGAAAAGTGCCGGATTGAACTAATGTGATGGCATACCAATGCTGGCTTGCTGTTGGCCATCACTGATGTGCCAGCTGCATTCGGCTAGAACACTTTTCGACAGGTTTAAGTAATGGCACCCTTGCACTTTACCGCTGATAGCACTGCTGGCTGCCATCTTTTAAGAGCTGATGGCCCACAGTTTCTTTCTTTGCTGGGTCGTAAAGAACAATACAACGTAGGGTAGGGTATAGCTGTATATTCTTGAAAAGTATGAATATGTATACCATAAACGGTCAAAGACATATGAAACCTAAATCCTATATATTTTATACGCTTTTTTATTATTGATTCTGAACTGTGTAAATTATGAAAACAGAAATCCTATGTAACTTAGTAAAACCAGATTTGAGGAGAAGAATTTAATAAGCGTTGAAAGTGTTGAAATAAATAATTTATTTATTTATTCATTTACTTATTTATTTTGTTTGTGGCAATGGTGCTATATTATTTACATTTTCAAAAAAATTAGCTTCACAGCTTAAATTAAGTTAAGATATTCATTTCAGATTTGTGTTCAAAAACTCAGTGTCTTCAATATTCGCAACGTCACCTAGCGTAAGGGTTCTCAGCAATAATACTGCAAAAGTTTGTGCACTTCCATGTACTGGTGGGCCAGCGAAACGAAAGCCCACCAGAATTTTATCTGATGATTTCCAATAGCAAAGTTGACTGAAACTGTCCAGCAGTTGTCATGCAGTGGCAGACCATTAGCCAGCACTTCTCCATCATTGCCAGCACCTAACTTGCTGCTGGCCAGCAATTTACTCTTTGCTGGGATATTTAATACAACAACGGAATACTCTAACAGTTCATGTAAAATTAATTTTACTCAACTATAAAATAAATTGATAAGCAACAAAAATTATTAAAATAGTCATCTTTCCCCGCTCTCCCCTATACGATAAATATACGACTTAAATGTGGATTTAAATTAACTAATACTCCATTTTTTATCAAATTGTAAAGTTTTTTTTTAATTATGGCATACATTATATGACCAAAGGTGACCGGTCACTTGCGATTTTAGACGTTTTGTTAAATATCTAGAAAAATACATGAGGAATTAACCTGAAAATGCGGGTGTGTAAATAGCATAGTATATGTCATATATTTCCGGGAATATTATTTATCCGGGAATATAACATTACGTGCAATATTGTGTACGCTATCTTGGCACTAATCAACATATATTTGATACAACCCCTCATCTTTTTCTTCTTTTTGGGAACAATGGATTTCGAGTTTATTCTATCAACGATCATTTTCAGAATTTTAAGTTATGATATTGAGACTTTCACAAAAGTTGCTCGATATACTTAGCTAATATATTATGCACATTTTATTTTGATTGCATTCGCTTGCGCAGTGAAAAAGTTTTTAGTAAATCTACTCATTTTTCATCCATTTTTAATTATTTTTTAATTCTGTTCGCAGAGTATTGTGTACAATGTTGTTTGTCATATTTTCTGAAAAGAACTTTTTTCTTCATATTAAAAACTCTGGAAATTATAAGCAAACAACTCGGAGAAATTTGGGACTTTTTTTATAAAAACCTCAATTCCTCTACGAGTATGAGTGATATCCTCATAAAAATGAATACAGTATATTACAATAAGCGACTTATTAATAATCTCGAGTTTTAACGCTTTTGCTACATTAGTTTTTACAGGGTTATCCAAAAGATATACGTTTTTAGGGTTTCGTTCATCTTACAAAACTATATTCGTCTCGCTCCTATGTCTGTCTGTCTGTCACAAAGCCCGTTCTCAAAACCTATACATGTTGGAGACTTGAAATTTTGAAAACTTATAGCTGAACACCTCACATCAAACGACAAATCATAAAATTTTGAAAAAGTATTACATTTACCCGTCTGGGCTCCAACGTGCGCATTTTAATCTTTTTGTTCTAACTGAGCCCCTAATTTAGTTTAAAGCTTGATATTTTGAATACATATAGCTGAACATCTCACATCAAACGACATATCATAAAATTTTGAAAAAGTCTTATATTTATCCGTATGGGCTCTAATTTGTGTATTTTAAGCTTTTTATTTTTCTAACAGAGGCCCTAATTAAGTTGGAGACTTGAAATTTTGCATACTTATATCTGAACACTTGCGATCACACGAAAAATCATAAAATTTTCAAAAAGTCCTATATTATTTACTCCTCCGAGCTCTAACTTGTGCATTTTAAGCAAGTTTTCTAACATCTATCTATGTCGGGTGCTATGGGCCCGATTCCCTCGATTAATATATCTATTGATAGGTTGTAAAATGGAGTTTCGTTCGGATAGAGGTTCATGTAGAATAGAGTGCGCCCCCTGATTTCGAAATGTGAAACTAACATATTTTGCAAAAGGGTAAAATGTTTTGAAAGGAATATTAAACGAAAAGTTTTGTGCGATTTGCGATCACATTTACCCACTTGTTTTAAATTTGTTGACAATCCCCTATGGGGTTTCCGGAAAACATCTTCGCGGAAATATATGACATATACTATTCTGTCTACACAAATGCAGTTTCAGGTTAATTCCTCATGTATTTGTCTAGATATTTAACAAAACGTCTAAAATCGCAAGTGACCGGTCACCTTTGGCCATATAGTGTATTTCAGCTCAAAAAGCTATTTTTTTCTATCTCTATATACTATCATTTTTCGTCAGATTGACACTTGTATTTCACTAAACCGTATTTCTTTAAACATAATGTATTGACTTACTGGAATTAAGTAATCAATAACATGCTTTAAAGTATTTTACTTTAACTTTTTATTTTTTAACTATATTTTTACACTTTAATAAATATTATTCATGGAATTAACTTTCTGAGATTATACCGTTATAATAAATGTATTTTTGGAATTCTTTTGATGTAGAACATAAACTATAGAGATAATTATGTTAATAACAAATTAAAATATTTTAAATTATAATTAGATCTTCTTGCTGAATATATGTTTTAATCACTTTAGTGAAAGATCTCGAAATAAATCTTGAAATGAATCTTTATCCAGAAGCACTACATATTCATTTAACTTAAAAAAAATATTACAAGAAATACATTGAGACTGTGGTCTTCATAGAATATATAGAATATGATGTTAATAAAATATTTTCTTCGCTTTTTTTCAATTTCATTTTCTATACATTTAACCCATTTAATTTTGACCATGTACAGTTTTTAACATTTTTCGACATAGATGAATAATGTTTAAGAATTGAATTGTCTCTCTATCTGTGTCGGAGCCCTTTGTTATATGCAATACATAAATTTTTAAACTAATTCATTATAACATAACTCTATGCTTTTCAAAATGACAAAATCTTAAGATGACAATGTCTATAAAAGCGATCATCTCTACAACAGAGACGTTAGTAAGAAGCTGTCTCCATAAATTGTTAATAGGGTAATTACTAATACGATACCCCATATGCTTGGCACCCGCCAAAAGCAATAAATATATGGCGATCGATATTCAACTCGAAATTTTTATACTTGCATATTTTAAGACAACGAAATAGGTGTTACCCTATTTTTTCGTGGGTAAGGTTACACTAGAGCTGGGGGTAAGGTCCTTGCATATAAATATAAGTAAATATAATGACATATAAACTGAGTTGGTGAATTTTTGATGGCCCTAATTTTTAGCACCTATTTTAGTAATAAAAACTGAGAATCATTTTAATGTATTCATGTTTTAACCTAATTCTTACCTTCACTACACCGTACAGGCTATTTATTTATAGACAAATTTGGATGCGATTTTATCACAAACACAATAGACCGTCTTCTTCCCAACTGTGCTCGATGATTAGTGAATGACTTTTTCCCTATAATTTTATATTTTAAGTGGAGTCTTCTTTGTGACAAAAATGTCTTGTGTTATGTGGGGTTTTTTTGTCTTTTTCTTTTTTTTTTATTTAATTGGCGACATACTTCTAATTAACTTGTTGGTCAGTAAAGATACTTGCCCACGTGTTTGCCCCTGTTTCACCTTCTCAGACGTGCAGTTTTTAAAAAAAAAAAAAAAAAATATATATATATATATATATATAAGCCGTTTTCTGTACGTATGCCCTTTATACAAATCTTCAATTTTTGATCGATTTGCACGAAACTTGAAGTACAAACGTTTTAGAAAGTGGAAAATATCGCTCTCTACTTTAAAAAAATTATCAGAGCACTATTTATCCCTTTTTTCTACCACCTTCCATAATTTGATACATTAGAAATATCTCTTTATAAATATTTTAATTCAATCCTTTCATTCCTGTTTCAACACCCTAAAAGATGACAGAATATTCTGACAAATTCAGATTTTCTTGCTATATTTTTGCATTTTTGAAACTGACGTCATTCTAAACGGAAAATGCATATATATATATATATATATATATATATAATAAAAACTTTAATTATAAGAGCTGTAAAATGACGTAGCACCTCAATTGGAATGTTTTTTTTTAATTAAAACATCTACTTTAATACAAACAGTCAAATTTCATGAAAACAATTTAGGAAAAAAGAGGGCTAGATCTCACGTCACATTCCATCAAATTTTTTCGGTGTGTAGAGAAACTCACTGTAAAATAAATGGCTCTTATAGTTTACTTACTACTTCGATTGTATACTACAGCAATATCTTATATCTATACGTTATAGCTGAGCGTTGTATTGGTTTAGATTCAGTGGTAACATTTTCTGTGATTTATCGTAAAAAGATAGCAATTATTTCCCCTTTCAAAAAATTCTTGACCGATATCACGATTTAAAATTTATGCAAAATGACATCATTTCATCTAATCATTGTAGATTTAATTTCTATTAATGAAAAAGATAAGTTTACGTTTAAGAATGATGTTTTATTTAGAGTGGAAAACTTCTTGATCTAATATTTTAATTAAAGATGATAATTACACGTGAAATGAAGGTTTTAGTTTTAAGCAAATAAAAACTGAAATTTTCCAAATAAAATTTCAGTAACTGATACCTCATTTGCATATAATCATTCTATTTTCCCCGTATTGTGAGAAATCGTATACTTCTGTTACGCGTACCAAAGACAACATGCATTTTAATATTAAAAGTAAAAAAAAAAAAAAAAAAAAAAAAAAAAAAAAAACCAATTGTGTCGAAAAATCATCTTTTCTCTGAATTTATATTTCGCATGTTCCAAAATTACAGCTAAAAATGTGAGTTTTTTCATAAACGTCAAGTTAAGGATGTTCTCAAATCCAAAGGAACAACTTTCTGACATATTTTTAATTCATTTTTGTTCGGAAACGCTTGAAATTTTGCAGGAGTTCTTATTTAAAAACTACGTAATCGAAAGACAGTTTCCATTTTTTGTGTAAAGGTTTAAGAAATTTCAGTTGGTGTTTTGAACTGAATTTCGGACGCAATACCGCTTTAAAGGAGACAAATCGGCAGTCGCGGGACCACAATTTCTCATATCTCGATAAGTAATTTATTTATCAAAAAATTGAAAACTCATTTTAATTCCAAATCGCTTTAATAGTCAGGCCTACACGTTTTAAGCCTTTACGTTTACTGAGTCAGAAAATGTGTCAGAAACTTCGCTTAAAACATAAGTCATTATGTATTGTATTAAACAAAAGTGCATACCATAATAGGTATGAGGCACACTCAGTAAAATACGAATACACCAACTAGCACACAGCCCAATTACTGAAGAATAACCCGTCAATACTTAAAGAGATAAAAATAGTTCTGCATTTTTCATTCAGTTAATAAGACTAATCTTTTACAATTGGGTTCTCATGATTATATAAACTTCCCCTATTATTCTAAGACTAAGCACCGGAAAACAATATATTACGCACCAGAATCTTCCCTGAAAATTTAATAGTGCAAGTCTTATGGAAAGCCGTTCTGAAAAATTCAAGTTATATGCTCTCGGAACGAAGTTCCCATTTGCATTTTATATACTTTGTTAAGAATAAAACAATAAGTTAATCAATGACACCATTTTTAAGGAACTCTTCGCAGTGAACTGTATATTTCTTTATTTTAAAACAATAATTGTTAAGAGTGAAACAGTCTCTCTGGCCGTTTCCAAGTCCAAAAATTCCATCATTTTAATAACAACAAATAATCAGTGTTTCCACTCACTAGTAAATAAATTACAATATATCGTCAACACGCAGACGATTGGAATAATAAATAAAATTACGGCGCTGACACAGCGCCCTCGTACGGGAGATT
Organism: Maratus speciosus; assembly: GCA_963932465.1. Classification (NCBI taxonomy): domain Eukaryota; kingdom Metazoa; phylum Arthropoda; class Arachnida; order Araneae; family Salticidae; genus Maratus; species Maratus speciosus. The sequence continues at coordinate 53,201,061 of OZ010795.1, forward strand.
TTAATTACGATCAGTAACATACTCCCGACCGTTGAAACCTGCAGGTTTCAAACTACCCTAATATACAATATAAAATTACATAATACTACATATAACAATGGAAAAGATATAATTAATAACAAAGGAAAAATGGCAAAATTACTTTACATTTGAATACAATAAAACATACTATAGAAATTAAACAAAAAAAATGTATTCAAAATATACCAAATATATGCATTAAAGGAAATTAGTTTCCATTAATTGGAAGGGGACAAATACTTCTCACATTTCTCTTTATTATTGTACCGTTAGGTAGACGAATGTTCACTACTCGAACTTTTTTGTCCTTACCGAGAAATATCTCGGAAATCCTACCTGTGGCCCATTTTGTGCTGGACATATTTTCGTCTTTGATTAATACGAGAGAACCAACATTTATATTGTTTTTATTTATTTGCCATTTATTACGTTGTTGTAAGGTGTTCAGATAGTCCCGCTTCCATAATTTCCATATTGGCTGGCTATATTTTGTTATTTTTTGCCAGTTGCTAAGTTTATTTTCCGAAATTTCAGTAAGTTGGGGTTGAATAATAGACGTTAAAGGCCTACGTATAAGAAAATGACCCGGTGAGAGAGGCTCGAAATCGTCGAAATCTGATGATAATGGGGACAGAGGTCTTGAGTTCAAAACACTTTCAATTTCTAGAATTACTGTCAGAAATTCCTCTAATGTGAGGTGCGCGTTACCAATTACACGTTTTAGATGGAATTTGAATGATTTAACCCCTGCCTCCCAAAGACCACCGAAGTTCGGCGCTTTCGGAGGAATAAAATTCCATTCGATATTTTCCCTTGCAAAATAATCAGCTAATGCTTCATCTGGGTGTCTAACCAAATTATGAAGCCTTTTCAATTCTAAGTTTGCCCCTACAAAGTTTTTTGCATTGTCAGAAAATATTTCTGAACACTTTCCCCTTCTGCTAACAAAGCGCTTAAAACAAGCAATGAAGGCTGCAGAAGTGAGATCTGAAACGAAATCTAGATGAATAGCTTTGGTGCAGAGACAAACGAATATACATACATACACTTTATTACATGTACCTTTCTTTTGATTTTTGAATTTAATGTAAAAAGGGCCGCAATAATCAGTTCCAATAATGGAAAATGGAAATGAAGGTGTAACATGCTCTTTGGGCAAGTCACCCATAACTTGACTCGCTAATACAGGCTTGTTTTTAAAACAAGTGACACATTCATATGTTATTTTGCGACAGATGTTTCTACCATTAATTATCCAAAATTTATGACGAAGATGGTACAACAATGTTTGTGATCCTACATGTAAATACTTTAAATGAAAATATCTTACAATAATTAAAGTAAGGGGATGTTTACTTGGCAGAACCATAGGATGTTTTTCATTTGTCGTCAAATATGAGTTACCCAATCTACCCCCAACTCTTAAAATATTACTTTCATCTAAGAAACATTTTAAAGAATTTAGTTTACTTTTATTTGGTACTGAATTACCTTTCTGAAGACATTTTATTTCTTCCTGATACTCACTTTGTTGAACCATCTTTATCAGTGATAATTCTGTAGCATTCAATTCTTTAGAAGTAAGATGATATTTCACTCTATTAACATTTCGAAGGTTATGAATAAATCTAAGCACATAACATAAAATACGAATGATAGTTATATAATTATTACTAACACTAATAATATAATCTAATAAATAATTTTGATCATAAATAGCTAGAGTTACTAAAGAGTTTTCATTTTCACATTTAACTGTTTTCTTTAGTTCATCAGAATAGTCATCTGGCAAATTTTGGCTGTTGCAATCATTAGTTGGGAGAACTGTTTCTCTCAAAAAGGCGGGACCTTTAAACCACAAATCCTTTTCAAAGAGCATATCAACACTGACGCCTCTAGTAAGGAGGTCGGCTGGATTAGACTTTCCTGGACAATGAAACCACGATTGGAGTTAGTCAAAGATTGAATCTTGTTGACACGATTCGCTATGAATGATTTCCATCTTTTACTAGAACCTCTAATCCAGTACATGGTGGTTTTCGAATCTGTCCAGAAGAACATATCTGATGGCTTCTTATGATCTACTATTTTCTTGATTGCATTACCTAGTCGGGCAGCAAGTAAAGCTCCCAATAGCTCTAATCTTGGTAAAGTGATTTTTTTAAGAGGTGTAACTCTACTTTTTGAAGTCACAAGGTTAACTTCAATAGCATTTTCTTTAACAATTCTGAGGTATATGACAGTGCTGAAGGCTTTCTTACTAGCATCGCAGAAACGGCGAATCTCTACCACATCTGAATTTTCTTTTTTCGTTGAATTTAGCTCAATTCTTGGAATTTTTAGGTCGGAGAGGCGTGGGATCTCAGAACACCATTGAAGCCACTTTTCTTTAACATCTATTGGTAGATCTTCATCCCAAGCGATTTTCCTCAACCACAGATATTGAAATAGGCATTTCATGAGAATAGTATAAGGAGTGAGCAAGCCAAGAGGGTCGAATATTGTTCCAATAGCACGCAGGATGAAGCGCTTGGTGTTTTCATTTTTTGATAAAATTTCTAATACGCCTTTTACATCTACGATAAAGCAATCTTAACTCGTATGCCAAGACATTCCTAGAACTTTTTTTGAGTCAAATCCTAATTCAATTGGTTTATGTAGAGGCTGAGTATCAAACCCTTATTGTTTCCATTGCTCCATCAAATCGTTATCATTAGTTGACCATTTTCTGAGTTTCATACTATCCTCGCTCATAATATAAACAGCATTTCGAGAGATTTCTAACGCATCTTACAAGTTGTCAGCACCAGCGATGAAATCATCAACGTAGAGGCACCTATCTAATAACTTTATTGTAGGATATCTAACTTGAAATTTCTTGGTATGTTTTCTTAGAGTAGCAGCAGGAAGAAACGGGGAAGCATTCATACCAAAAAGAACTCGGTTGAAGTGATATATTTCTATACCTCTATCTCCAATCCATAAAAACGTCACTGCGTCTCTGTCTTTCTCCGCTAGGAATATCTGCAGAAAGGCCTTTTCTATATCACCTATCAATGCTATTTTGTTTAATCTAAAATTGATAAGTACATCGAATAAGTTTGGATTAAGATTTGGACCTGGCCAAAGACAATCATTTAACGATAATTCGCCAACATCATGTGAGCTGGTATCGAAGACTACTCTCATTTTTGTTGTTAGGCTTTGTCTAAAGACAGGTTGATGAGGAAGATAAAAAAGTGGTTTCTTCACTGGCTTGTGCGTTTCCGTTATTTTTTCTATGATTCCTTTATTTTCATAATCTTTCAAAGTCTCACAATATTGAGCACGAAGCTCTAATTTTCGCTTCATTTTCACTTTAAGGGTATCAGGACTCTTAAAGCTATAAAATTTTCGAAATTTTATTTTTTTTTAGATGTTAAATTTCTATGTTTTCTGAACATTTTGATATAATTGTTATATTGAAATTCCCATTAGAACAGGAGTTATGGCATTTAGAATTATACTCGCTCAATAGCTGAAGCGGTGTTTCGAAAATTTTGCCGTCATTTTTCTCCAAATAACGTTTCTGGGCATAACGCGCACGATATCTCAAAAACTTTTCAATATTTTTTCATGCAATTTTCAAAACATATGATTCATGTTAGTCTGTAGAAACGGAACCTAAAATTTCATTTTTATTGTAAAAAGAAAACATTTTTTTAGGGGTTTATATTGTTGAAATTTTCTAAATTTTGCATTAGCTAAATACAACTTTGTATTAAAAATATAAAAATGCTTTAAATAGGAATTCATTTAGGTTCAGTGTAATTAGTATAATATGAGGTATAAGCAGGTACCAAAATTTTCATTCTAGTTGCAAAATTTATTTTGTAATCGTGCGCGTAAGCTGTTATGCCGATTTTCTGCTCATCAAATGTCTGACAGTTTAGAGCCCCCTGTAAATGCTAATTCTGCATAATGCAATTTTTCAAATATTTGAAATGAAAGAACATACTTGTATCTTTCATTCCCATTTAAAATTTATTCTTTATATCAAATATATTTTAAGATATTAAAAATTGAAAATGGTCCTTTTTTTTTCATTTTTTCCAATTTTAAGAGTCCCGAGACCCCTTAAGACAGTTTAGTCTATTATTGGCTATTTTGAAATTGTCGTTCATTTCTCGCCAATCTTTTTTCCATGGTAAGGGAACTCCGTAACGTTTATTTTTATAAGATACAGATTTTTCAAATATTCTTATGCTCTATCTTCGTCAGTACATGTGGGATCGTCTTTTATCCCTAATGCTTCTAACTGAAAGAATTTTTGAACTTCTTTTGTCAAATCTTCATAGTTACAAACAAGCCCACAATGAGTATTTTGAGTTATTTGGTTGTCAGGATTTAATACGCTTCCGCAGGCAATGAATCCAAATACCGAGTTTTGGAATTTTAAATTAGAATTGGGGACTTCAATTCAACCGACTTCTAAAAGATCATAAAATATTTGAGCTCCCAAAAGAACATCAATTTTTCCAGATTTGTAAAATTCTGGATTCGCAAATTTAATGTTATTAGGGTAATGTTCTGTTGGAACATTAATCCGATTTACTGGAATAGTTTCCGATATTTTTGGTACACAAAGAAGTTCTATTTCCGCCTTAAAATTTGAATTGTTCGAAATTAATGCTTTTACCTTGGAGTTAATGTTCACGGAGATGCCATTTAATCCTGAAACTGCAACTTTTATTTTTTCTTTCTTAATTCCTAAATAATCAGCACGGATCGTAATGAAATTACTCATTGATCCAGCATCAATCAAACCTCTTAACGGCTTAAATTCACCAAATTTATTTTTAATATAAACAATGACATTTGATAAGATGCCAGAACTTAAATAATTCATCTCACAAACAGATGTACCTGAAAATGCACTTTCATTAGAAATGTGAAAAGTTGCAGCATTCGGGTCTAGATTTGAATGCGCTACGATTTGATTCTGGTTTTGGGTATTGCAATCACGGACCTCGGGTTTTGAAATAAATTCATATTTTCTATCGCTGTTTTGAATTTGCTTTTCATTTTCATTCTCGAAATGCAGTAAACTTGAATGTTTTTTTCATACATTTCTGACAAGAATAAGTAGATTTACAATTTCTAACCGAGTTGAATTTTAAACAGTTAAAACAAATTTTATTTTTCTTTACGAATTCATATCTAAAAGCCACTGAAAGATTTAAGAATTCTGGACATTTGTGCAAACCATGAAATTCATTACTTTGACATTTAACACATTTAAATGTTTTTGAGTTTTTACCATTAGATGTAGATACCATACTAGTGATTCGTTGTTGAGCATTGCGTTTAGGAGTTACATTATTTATAAGAGGTTTGGAAACTTGCAGTGTTCTCGCTTTTTAAAAATTCGATTAATTCTTTTAATTTTGGTAGCTCGTCTTTTTTTGTTCACGTTCAAACCATAATTTTGTGGACCCATCTAATTTCTGCCACAATATATAAGTTATTATTGTATCCACAAACCCTTCAAATTTTTGATCGAGAATTTCTAGAGATCTGATACATTCACTGGCGGTATCTGCCAAATTAAGAATAACACTAGGTGTTTCACTTTGTATTGAATTAATGGACATTAATTTTTTAATGTGAGCAAACACTTGTTGTCTTTTATTGGAATATCTTTCCTCTAAAAAAGACCACGCTGTTTGATAATTATCATCTGAAATCTTTATACTTTGTATAACTTTGGCAGCTTCAGAATGAAGCGAGGATTTCAAATATGATAACTTTTGAGCACCCGAAAGTGTGCTATTATTGTGAACGCTAGATTTAAAAAGATCATTAAAATTTATCCAGTCCTGCACATTTCCACTAAAAGAAGGTAGATTAATCGTGGGAAGTCGAACTTCCGTTACACTATTATCTTGTTTTGGCTTTGATTCATTAAGCACATTTGTTTCTTTTTGTTTCGCTCTTTTAATTTTTAACCAAGTTTCGTCTAACTCTTTTTCAACCGATGATTGTTCATCGAGATATTTATCAATTTCCTCTTCATCGCACAATGAATAAATTTTATTAAAAATTTCTTTCAATTCTGTATTGAATTGATCACATTTCGTATTTACAAGCTCTAAAGAGCATTCATCAGAGTCACTTAATTTAATTTCACTCACAAATTTAGTAATTTTACATTTTAAAACTCTTTTTTTAGTCAAACTATTTTTCAATTCAGTAGACATGTTAAAGAAAAAGTCCTACCTTATTCGAAGAAACCAAGTCTCGTCGCTGATTCTTGACTTTTAAAAGCAAACGATAAATCTATTTACTTTGGCCTCGAAGGACCAATTTGTGTTAAGAATAAAACAATAAGTTACTCAATGACACCATTTTTAAGGAACTCTTCGCAGTGAACTGTATATTTCTTTATTTTAAAACAGTAATTGTTAAGAGTGAAACAGTCTCTCTGGCCGTTTCCAAGTCCAAACATTCCATCATTTTAATAACAACAAAAAATCAGTGTTTCCACTCACTAGTAAATAAATTACAATATATCGTCAACACGCAGACGATTGGAATAATAAATAAAATTACGGCGCTGATACAGCGCCCTCGTACGGGAGATTTTAATTACGATCAGTAACATACTTATTAGATTATTTTGAGTAGTTTGACTTGATAGCTGTTAAATATGTGTTTTGTTTTATTTTAGTTTTGGCGTTTTAATTTCATTTGCCAATTTAGTTATTGAATATTACACGAAAACAAACAAATTCTGAATTATTCAGAATGTTTTTGAACAATTGAGTTAATATTTTGTAATTGGGTTGTAAGCATATTTAAAAAATATCCATGCTTGGAATTACTTTAAAATCCATAAAAAATCTGTAAATTGAGATAAACGTTATAAACAAATATTAGTAAAAGTACTTTTGTTTTGTATAAGCGATGGAACAATCGAATGTGCGATGTTTAGAGGTTAATTTGCAGTAAAATGGAAATTTATTGTTTTGTTAGGCTATTGCCACCAAAAATTTGATACCAGCGTTACTCATAGAAATGTCTTTTCTTTATACTATTTCATTAAGAATAAATAAGTTAAACTTTCGTAATCGGGTTCCACGCACATATAAAAATTTCCATGCTTGAAAATGACTTTAAAATCCATTAAAATAAGAAAATTGAGATACAATTTTCAAACAAATTACATTTTAAAGAACATTTTCCTATTCGACATTGTAAAAAATGAAACTGTGTGATGTTTATAAAAATGATGATGTATATGAAGTTATAAAAATTGCAGTAAAGGCACGATTTATGGGTTACAATTTTTGGGGCACATAGTGTTTTTACTTTATAATGTAGATATATACTATACAAACGAGAATTTCACAAAAATGAGTCGCGATTTTGTGTATGTTTGTTTTTCGTATTGCCATGAAAATCGCATATTTTTCTCTTACACGCGCCAAAGTTAACTCACATTCTGTTATTAAAGCTCAGGGATTTTACTATGATTGTGAGACAATAGCGTCATGTTTTCTGATTGCCTTTTTAACGATTTGTGGATTGGAATGCACAAATTTCAGGTATTGTGATTTCCGTATTATTTCGTTTTAATTTATTTTACCTAAGAGGCCTTGGGCGAAGCCGGGTAGTTCTGCTAGTAAACGAATTTAAATGGATTGCGATCTTCAGATTGTAGTAATTTATGCTTGAATGCTAGATTGGTATATTGATGAAGAGTTGCATAGGACATCCATTGTAATAATTAATAGTGTTTTTCAAACGCAAATGTGGTTGAAAAATAAGGAATAATTCCACGCGCTCTAGATTATTTGGGTACGTAATCCTTATCAATATCGAGAGAAAGGCTACAAATACCGAAAACTGCTTTAATAGCAGAAGGGAGGAATTCATTTTCAGCCATGATGTTTCTGACAGTGGGTTAAACACCATATATGCGGAAATCTGACTGAATGCAATTAGGTGTTGTCTCAAGATATAACGCCTCACTAACTGTTTCGGAAATGTAGTAAATACATATTGCTGTAACATAATTGTTACCAATCCAAACGTGACAAATTTTTTTTATATTTTTAAATAGATACTAAACTGACCTGTCAGGGCCCTGAAGCATATAAGATCGATAGGCGAGAGGGGTAATAAAATTTTTCCGCAAATGACTTAGCAATGCCAATTTCCTTGACAGGCAGGTTCATTGCACCTGCCTGCAATTCACGATTATTAGGATATTGCCCGGCAATTCTCGACCTGCAATTCACGATTATCCAGAAGCATTGATACAAGATTTTTCACCGTGAATCGAGTGTACCTAACGAAGTACTCGAGAAATTGAAAGGTGTCGTCTAAATTCATTCAGCCGATTAGTAATTTGAAGAAATACATCCAGATGGACCATTTGAAAAGAAGTGTTCCTTGTAATGATGTCTAGGAAACACCAAAAAATTGGTGAATCGTATTTCTAGTTACATATACTAGAATTTCTACAGTGACGAGCATTGTAGACATTGTAGGTATAACTGCAATGAAATTTGGAGCAATCCATCACCACGTGTAACAGATAAAAAATGAATTATCGTTATATCAGTTGAAGCTGGAGATTGTGTTGAGACTTGGCGGTTGAGGAGTTTTGATTTCAAGCGTAGAAAGACGTTCAAGAAATGAACTTAGCCAATCAGTGGATGGCATACTTGTGGTATGTTAATTCTAACAATTAATTATGAAATTTTCATTACATGTTTCTATGTTGGTTTATGAAATTGTCTTTAGGGAAGGACGCAATACATCCTAGTACTGTCATCAAAATAATTTTTAAGTTCGTCTACCATCTAATATGTGAGCAAATGGAGATTTCGATTGTGTCCAACCATTGGAATTATTGTGTTTAGTAAAAAATAACTACTAAAGTTTTTGCTTTGTTTTTCAAAATCTTTGAAGAGTCCTAAAATTACATTGAAGTCACATGGACCTATATGTGTCACTCTCTCACTGTGTATAACTTCTTTGTCAGTGTGAATGAAGGTCTGTATTCAGTCTTATCCAATTAAATTCAGTTTTATAAGACCTCAAATCTATTTCTCGAACAAAAGGGTAGACTATGTTGAACAATAATTTTCTAAATAAATCTATGTAATCCGTTTTATAAATTTAAAAGACAATGCTTATAATTACAGAAATTCAAGCTTTTTACAATTGTAGAGGATAGTTTCAAGTAACAACCTGCAACCTTGTTCATTTAGCAACCATCCACTTATGCATATTTTACATTTAGCCTTAACCTATTGCGACATGCATATCTTTGTTCAAAGTTCAGAAAGTGTAAAATATATCAGAATATAAGATCAGTCTAAACTCGAATGTGATTTAATTTTATCTGCAATACTTTATGAAACAGAAACAAAAATTAAAATCAATCGATGAGCAAGACAAAATAATGTCCGTGGACATGCACACCAACCCGAACCTAAAATTTCATTTAAAAAAACCCGACATTTGAACCCGTCAAAAATGTTCCAAAGATCCATAATCCCGAACGTAAAATATAATTTGAAATAAAACCGATATTTGAACCCGTGGAAAATATTCCAAAGATTCATTATCATATACAAGCAAGACAAAATAATTTCCGTAGACAGGCAAACTAACCCGAGCCTAAAAATTCCATTTGAAAAAACCCGACAAAAATATTCCAAAGAACCATAACGGGATCGGAGCAAGGCAAACTAATTTCAGTGGACACGCAACACGACCAGAACCTAAAATTCCATTTGAAGTCAACCTGAAAGCCGACCCGAACCAAATTTTAACACGACAAAAATATTCCGAAGAACCATAACCCGTTCCGAACAAGACAAAATAATTTCAGTCGACAGGCAACCCGATCCGAACCTGAAAGTTCTTGAATTCAATCCGAAACTCGACCCGAACCCGGATTACGGAAGGTTTTCGGATTGATTTTAACTGGAAATTTTAGGTTCGGATTCGGTTGCATGCCGACGGAAATTATTTTGTATTAATCGGAACGTATCACTGTTCTTTGAAATATTTTTGTTGTTTTCAGGTTGACATCAAATGGAATTTTAAGATTCTGGTCGTACTGCGTATACACGGAAATTAATTTGCATTGTTCGGATCGGGGTAAGGCCTGATGTATTTTTATTTCATGTTCTAGTCGGGCTTCAGGTTAACTTGAAGGAGAACTTTCAGGTTCGTATCGGGTTCCATGCCGATGGAAATTATTTAGTATTGCTCGGATCCGATTATGGTTCTTTGGAATATTTTTGTCAGATTCAGATTTGGTTCGTTCAGATTTGGAGTTTTTTCTAATGAAATTTTTAGGTTCTGTTCGTGTCGCGTGTCCATGGAAATTATTTTTTTTTGCATGTATCTGGTTACCCCCACATATCCCACATATTTTTGTGGGATTCAGATTTGGCTCGGGTCGGATTTGAGGTTTTTTTCAAATAGAATTTTTAGGTTCGTGTCGGGTTGCGTATTCACGGAAATTACTTTCTCTTGCTCAGATCGGATTATGGTTCTTTAGAACAATTTTGTCGGTTATCATATTCAGTTCGGGTCAAATTTCGGGTTTTTTTTCAATAAACCTTTTTAGGATCAGATACACTGTAAAAAAAAAATCTGTAGTTCTACAGATGTAAAGTTACATGCTTACTAAACTTTCACCTGTAACTGTACGAAAAAAGCTGCAAATCTACAAAACTAGTTTTTGTAAAGCTACAAAAATCTGTAACTTTACAAATTAATCTGCTAAAATTTCCGTAATCTTACTAAACTTTTATTTGTAACCCTGGCTGGAGTTACATGAAAAGTTCTCGGAATCCCAGTTTCCAAAAAAATTCTTAGTAACCTTACAGATTTTTTGATTTTCGGCGCAAAAGTGTGTCTGTTACATGAAATTTTGTTGTTGCCGTTACATGAAATGTTCTAGGAATCCAAGTTTCCTAGAAAAACTTTAGTAACTTCACAGATTTTTTTTTACAGTGTAGGGTTGGCCATGGAAATTATTTTGTCTTTCTCGGATCGGCTTGTGGTTCTTTGGAATATTTTTGTCTAGCTCAGTTTTGATTTATAGTCAGATTTCTAGTTGTTCTTATTGGAATTTTAAAGTATGGGTCGTGTTGCGCAGCTACGCAAATTATTTTCTCTTGCTCGGATCGGGTTATGGTGTTTGGAGCTATTTTTTTTTTCTAATTCAGATTTGGTTCGGTTCAGTTTCGTGGTTTTTCTAATGGAATTTTTATGTTCTGGTCGTGTTGCGTATCCACGGAAATTAATTTGTCGTGCTCGGATACGGTTATGGATCGTACCGGAATAATTTTCAACCCAGCTCGGAATAAAATCCGTAAAATCGGAATGAAATCCGTAAAATCGGAATGAAATCCGTAAAATACCGTTTTACTGACTATTTCCTTATTTTTACGGATTTTATTGGGTTGGAAATTAATCCGTTGCGATCAGGGCAACTATTTTTCCGATTCCTACCTGAAAACTGGCAGTATTTTGTTTTACGGTGTACTCGGATCCGGTTATGGCTCTTTGAAATAATTTTGTCGGGTTCAGATTTGATTCGCATCAGATTTCGGGGGTATTTTTGTTGAATTTTTAGTTTCTGGTTGGATTGCATGCCCTCGGAAATTATTTTGTCTTGATCGGATCGGTTATGGTTCATTGGAATATTTTTGTCGGGCTCAGAGTTGTTTCGATTCAGATTCCAAGTTTTTTGAAATGGAATTTTTAGGTTCGGGACGTGTTGGGTGTAGACAAATTACATTGCCCTGCTCGGATCAGCGTACGTTCGGTTGTAATTTATTTTTCGGGTTCGAGTCGATTTACAGGTTAATAAGACTAAAAAAAATCATCGTAATTGGGAAATAAATAGTCATTTTTCAATTAGCCTAACGGTGTCTAATCAATTTGCAATAAGTCTGAAAAAATTCTGACTAATTGGAAAAGAGAGGTGATTCTCCAATTAGCCCGGCTCTTTGGAAACAGCCTAATCTCTTTACAAAGAGCGTGATTTCCCAATTAGCCTACGTCATCTCTCTCTGTATATACACACATATATATATGTGTGTGTGTGTGTGTGTGCACAATAGTTTTTTGTATTATAAATTAAACTATCTACTAAACCTAATTTTTTTACGTACACTGTAAAAAAAATCCGACCAGTTTTCCTATAGATATCGGAAAAATAGTTGCCCTTATCGTACCGGAAACATTTTCCGACCCAGCTCGAAATAAAATCGTTAAAAAAAGGAAATAGTAAATAAAACGGTATCTTACGGATTTTATTCCGAGCTGGTTCGGAATTTTTTCCGGTACGATAAAGGCAATATTTTTCCGATTCTTACAGGAAAACCGGTCGTATTTTTTTTACAGTGTAAAATGATGTAAAAATTTGTAATTTTTCATTTAAATTAATTTATTTGTCAAACAGAGTCGATCGATCATAAATGTGACATATAAAAGTGAATGAGACAAATATTATAATATTTTGATGAATGTGTTAATAAACTGTGAAAGAAAAAAAATAACCATCGCTTATATACTTCCAGAAATCTTTACACAAGCACTGCTTTCATATTACCTGACCCCATTTTTTTTTTTTTTTTTTCATTTTGATCAGTTATAATTTATTCAATGAGAATTATTCTTTTCTCAAAAAACATCAAAATAATTAAATAAAAAATAATGTTTATTTTTTATGTATGAAACAAATATGTGTAAATCAGTCCATTTTTATTATAATTTGCAATCGATTCATTTTTTACTGCATTTTTTTAAGTTGCATTTAAGAGTAATAACATCTATAGTATTAGTCAAATATTTACTCTTGAGTGCAATGTCAATATATACTCAAGCAATATCTATCAAAGCAAACATTTTTTTATACTGATAAACTAAGGAATGGACTTTATAATTCATTAAGTAATGTATTCCTTCGAAACGTTTTTTGAGTATATAATAAGATCTTAAAGAGATAGTAACTTCTTACATAATTAGATTTTTTATGATATAAAAATAATCTCTATTTGTAAGTTTTTTGCTTTTTTCCTGTACTCAATATAACAAGTTGAAAAGTTTTTTCTTCTTTGAATTATAAGCGAGAGTATTTTTTATGCGCTAAAATTATCTTTATGTATGATTAAAGTAGAGTATATACTTTGTTTTAAGAAGCTACTTGAAATATTTACTTTTTTTCCCTTTAAACTTTTCAAAAAGCTTAAACAAAGTACTAAAAGTTAAGAAATTGAATCTTTAAAAGAAGTGTATGTATATAAACATAATTTAAGAGATTTAAAAAAAAATGTCTATTGGCGTGAAACTTTTTTTCTTGTTTTTTTCGCATTGAATTTTTTAATAAATTTAACTGTGAGGCATTATGTAAGTAAATAACAACGGAAATGTTTTTGTAGTTTTGAAAGTTGGAATTTAAACAGATTAGAAACATAAAGACAGGTTATTTTTTTTCTTTTGTTATTCAAGAAAAGGTGACCTTATAAATTTTAATAAAGAAACTATAAGATTTTTATAAAAATGCAAATTTTGAAGAAAGTTTCAATCTAGAGTATTCTAATACAGAAAGTCTTTAAAAATAATTATGTTGATAATTATAATAAAATAATTCTAAAATAATTACATGGATATTTTTTCCCATAGACTATCTTAAAAAATGTTAAAAAATATTCGTCTTGAAATAATGAACGGCGAAAGTTACTTTTACATTCGATTATAAATAATCTACGTTTATGAATTTATGACGAGTAATCGAATATTTAAAAGTATATTTAGTATTAAATGTTTTAAAATATATATTTGGCTATAGAAAATTTATTCCTTTGTTACAGAAATTTCCGCTTTTACTTTTCCAAATAAATAAATGTTAAATAATTTAAATTAGATAAGTGAAAAAATTAAGAATGTACTTTGTGTAATTTCTTTGTGTAAATCCATAGTAAAAAATCATATAATACAGTAAATCTAAAAAAGGAAATAATAGTAATATTAATGCTTCAATTTTAATAAATTTTAAGATAGTTAGGTACTATATTTGTGTATTGAAATTTTACACGCATTTATTTACATGCGTATTCCTTTTATCTCTAACATGAAGGAATTATAGCAATGTAATACATGCAAAATATATAAAACACAACAACAAAAAATATATCACTGGCATATGACATTATGCTGTTTTTATTTATTTACATTATCTGAACAATCATGCGATGAAAAAAATAGCAATTATTAAAATGATTATCAATTCTAGAAAAATGCAATGTTAAACTATCATCAATGATATAAATGTACATTTGTTAATCTCTGTAAGAAACGAAGGCAATAGAATTCTTTTGACAGAGTAACTTAAATATTCAGAAAAAAGTATTGCTTGTAAAAATATATCTCCATTTTAAAAAGGTTAATATATGCGTCATTTTTTTTTACATTTAATTCTGATATCCATAATAAGCCGTCAATAAACGGAAATTTTCATCTCAACGGAAAATTTCTCCATTTTCATTACGACGAATGTTTAAACGAATACGAAGACAATTTCAATTAAACACAATCGTAAACTACAAATTGTGATTGTAAATGAAATGTGTAAATCACAGCCAATTTCAATACCAGAACCTATTGAAATATGATTTGTTTAATGGTGCTACATAAATGAGTGCGAGATTATTTTAAAGATGTAGTTGATTTTACATTTTGTTTCCGAATATAGCAGTTTAAATAAATGTTCACTTTTACATTTTCTGCTTTAATAAAATATTTTTTCTTAACAGGAAACATTTTATAAGCTCGAATTTGCACATTTTATATTACAAATATGTATGGAAAAGTAAAAAGATCTCTTATGACAGTGCTTTGTTTTATGTAACACTTTAAGACTGAAGTAAAATTAAAGTAAACAGAAATCCTAGATTAACCCTTAAATGCCTGATGTTGCTTTTCGGCAACATACCCAATTTAGGCTCTAAAATACAATTAGAATAATATTGAAGCTATAATGCCTAATGTTGCCAATAAAATACATTCTGAAAATATTATTAAATCGATTTTCAACATTTAGATGGCAACACCTGTGCTGTTTAAGAATAAAGATAAATTTACTTTTTCAAATGTTGCTACTTGTTCTTTTTTTGTTTTGTTCGGAAGCTTGCGAAATACCCTATTTTGAACTGCAGTGAGCAAGTAAAATTTATTTCTTATTACAGTTCCTAAAATTCCTATGTGTTTAATATTATAGAATTTTATCAAGGGAAATTATTTTTTCAATTAAACACCAGTATTGCCGATTAGTAACAAACTGTTTTTTAGCCGTGAACTATACTTAAAACAAAATATGATTTTTTTAAGTATTTTTCCCATGGTTTAGTTAAAAAATGAAAGCCGAAAAACATTGTTACAATGATTTTTGAAAAGTCAGGCATTTAAGGGTTAAATTTATCATTCAAATAAAGAAAATAAATATTTGTAATTAATAATATATTTCAAATACCTTTTTATTATACTCAGATCTAACCCGTGTACTAGCCCGCAGTACGGTATGCAATTTCATTCTCCCAGCTTATTTTGTGTCTGTCGAAAAAATAACGTTACCTTACAGAATTCAGCCGTAGAATAAAGCAGTACGATTAAATTATAGATATATTTTTTAACTTATAAGCATCGCACATTCTCAATTTCTATACCATCGTATTGGAAAAAAAATACTTTTTAATGCAATTTGTTTGAAAACTACATCTCCCTTTATTTTTGAAATATTAATTTTTTTGTGGTTTTTAGTAACATTTGTTTAATTTTGGCAACTCAAATACTCCATTTATGTAAAAAGTAAAGTAAAAATAGTTGAAAAATAGCAGTTATATCTTTTTATTGCCATTTTCTCATAACAACTGAAAGAAAACGTAATTAAAATACGTGTTATTTTGAAAAAATATGAACGAATAATTTCTGTTAAAACATGGGGCTATTATAAAATATATTTAATTTTAAGTATCTATAGAAGCTTTCAGTGTCACATCAGTCACGACGTTTTCGTTGGAAACTGACTCCAAACAAACTGTTGCTATCCGCCATTTCTCTTTAAATATAAATCGTGGAAAATATTACCAGTACATATCAAGTATTAAAACATTTAGATGTGAGATATAGATATAAGATATAGCTGCAACACGCAAGCAAAATAGAAAATACAACATATCAACCGTTTGTTTGGAGTCAGTTTCCAACCAAAACGTCATGACTGAGGTCACGACTGAAATCGTCTAATCGTCTATATTAATGTTACAAACAAATGAAGGCCTATGAATCACTAGACAGCGGTCTTTTTTTTTTTTTTTTTTGGTCGAGTTTCTTTAATGACGGCATCTTTTTGCTGCATTTGTGTATCATTTCACGATAGTGACGTCCTATGCCCATTTTACTGAAGATGTTTAAGAGTGGATCGTAAATGTGGAATTTTTAAGCGGATGCGTTTGACGTCATTTTGCATAAAATAAAAGCGTGTGCTGTAAGTTTTAAAACTGAAATATGTTTGTACTATATATATATATATATATATATAACCATTAAATAAACATAACCTACCACCGTCAATTATTATGAATTAAAGCTGTAAGTATTAAAAAAAATATATATATATATATAAGAATTATTATGGAAGAAAAACAAAAAAGTGGACACCGACAAAAAATGGAAAATCTTATATATTGAATTACGTTGTCAAGGGCACAGAATTCAATAATATAAGCAAAATGGTTGTTTTCTGTGAGAAAAAGAAGCTAAAGCTAAAAATCATTTTCATATATATATATATATACATATATTTTATTTTTGTTTTACTTATTTTTATTTCGGGGGCGACACTAAATTCTGAAAAAGCAGAATTCCTGTTTTCTAGTTATTTTATATTACATTAAAAAGTAAAGCAAAATAAAAGCACATAATTATTGCTTCACAAAATGCCAAAGATTTATCATAAATAATGTATAAAAATTATTACAGATAATCGTATTAATAAAATATTTTCTTTAGGAAAAAAAGGAAATAGTTTTAGGATTATTTCACACCATATATGTCTTGCATTTATATTTTTATTTTTTATTATCTGTCAAAAAATATTTACATTTTTATCATTGATCATTATATAAAAAGAAATTGTAGACAATGATAATAAGGGAGGATTAAAATTATGTTATTAAAGATTTTAAAAATGCAACGTCTTTTTAATAAAAGATTTTGCATACAAACAGATATTATATACAAACAGATTTTGTATACTATTTAAAAATAAATATTGCGTTATAAATTAATTTAAAATCAGTAACATCTTCGAAGCATTTCACATCAAATCAGTAAAATATCAATATGTAACCCACCATCACATATTTTAATGAAACTGTGTGTGTTTGTTTTTACTATTAAGATATGATCTCCAGTAATTTCATTTGCTCCTTGGTGTGAAAAAAATTATCAAAATTTTGGAAAATTGCCATGAGTTGTCATTATTCATTGCTCAATTTTCAAAGGCATCATTTTATTTATAAAATCATAGTTCAATAACTAATAAAGAGATTTTCTTCAAATAATTTATGCTAGGTAAATAAAGACTGTAAATTATGAAAACAATATTGCTGAATTGTTAAAAAAAATTTAAATGTGTCTAAAAAATTGCATAATCTTTGAAATCAAAAATATTTTATAAAAATAATGAAAACATGTATCACTTATAAACAGATTAATTTAAATAATGCTATAAAAAGTGATAAAATATCTTTATTAAGATTTGCTTCTTTATTAATTTATTGGAATCTTTATTAAGATTATTATTATCGTTTCGTCGCACAAATGGAGACATTTTCAAAATCATTTACGACAGAAAATATTTTCACATAATTTAAAAACAATAAATATATTAAACAATTTCACGAGAAACGTTGCATCATGCCTCGTGTGAAAATATTTTCTATCGAAAATGATTTTGAGAATGTCGCCATTTGTGCGACGAAAAGATCTTCAATCTTGATAAATATATTTTATCACTTTTTATAGCATTATTTAACTTAATCTAAAAATAATGAAATTATTAAAAAACCCTTATCAAGCAAAGGCGAAGTTTCTATGACTTATTTTTTTATTTTAAATTGTACATAATACTACATTATAACTGGATCTGATGTAAAAATAGTGCGATTTTAGTTGGTTTTAGTAGCATTTAAAGCATATTTAAAATTATCAATATTTTCAGATGTAAAATTTATTCAAAGTGTCATCCCTAGAAATATTTTTATTCATAAATTTATTTCCTTTTTCAAATTATCTTTAATGTTATTTTCTTATGGAAGAAATAAACAATATTGTCTTTTTTTTTTTTTTTTTTTTTTTTTTTTTTTTTTTTTTTTTGAAAAACATGGGTGTTTTCTAGTGCGAAGAGCAATTATTCCTTTCCAAAAAATAGAAAAATCACTTGCTGCTCACCGCACAATAGAAAATTTCAAAATGACTCTCGTAATCTTTAAACTCATATTTGGATTATTTTGAGCTGCTAATTAAAAAAAAAAAAGCTCTTTTGAACAAAGTTTTGATGTATTGTGCTTTAAAATTTGAAAAAAAAAATGCATAATCCATTATATTTATACCCTTCAAATTACTATATCTAAAAAACTATTTAAAACTAAATGAGATGTACATTTGTAATTTTATTCAATTTCTAATGATCTTTAATTTGATTTATTTCATTACAACATTGCTGACAGATGGATTTTCATCATATATATATGTATATATATGTGAGTGCATATTACCCTGTTCCCAAACACATTATTTTAAAAATATTCATTTATGTTTAATAAAGCATATATATTGTTTATAGACTTAATACATGTGGTAAACTTTATTATATTATGTCAATACGATCTAAAAGTAAAGAACTAATAATGAAAGTAAATAAAGAACTAATAACATTATGTAGGGAAACTTTAACATCTGCTGTAATGACAACAACTTTTTATTCATTACTTTTGCTTGATTTTGAAGGAAAGAAAAAACCTTATATGTTTATATTTTATTGAAGTACAGGTGAAAATTTAACAAAGACAATCCTATCTCAACAAAAACTTAGTATGTCACATTCACACTACAGCTGATTTTTCTTTATGACCTTTCGGATTTGAAGGCTGATGGTCATGGATTAATTAGTTTTGTTAAACGTGTCATTGCAGTCAGCTTATTAGTTTCACGATTTTTTTTATTGACACGATGAACAACTACATTTAAAGCGACCATTTCATGTATTTTCAGTTAAAAGGGATTTATAAATTCATTATGTCGTTTAGTTATTATTATCGTCTTAAGATAATAAATTTCTATTAAGATTTTAAAAGTAGTTTATGCATTATTTGAATAACTGAAAATATTTTTCGATGTGAGTGGGCCGTTGATTTTAAGTCTTCTGTTGAGCAGTTTAGTGTTGATATAGGGACTGTGACTATGTGTCATAAAAGTTTCAGTACACGAGAGGGAAATTAAGTACAATAGAATACTTTGCAACTACTGAAAAACAGACTTTGTCTCTAAGATGTGGTGTTTCTAAATTATAAGTGTTAAAATTCGTATGTTACTGGTACTTCTGAAAAGAAAGCTGATTTCTATGCTATACGTTCGTATGACAGTCATTTTATTGAGTGGATGGTAATTTCAAAAGATGAAGAAGAGTAAAAATAAGTAAAATTTGTGCTTCCATAAGATCCTGTGAGAATATTTACTGATCCCCAGAAAAGAAAGAGGATGCACTATATTTATCTTTATCTCAATTGATTTCTTCAAATGATTTTCAATTGATTTATGAATTACCTTCAAAGAAATAATTATAAAAAAGATAACTATCAATAGCCAATATAAAATCCATTTGAATTACTTCCATAAAAAGGAGAAAAAAACTCGAAAACTTCCGGTCATTAATTGCGAGGATTTGTTAGCAATTAAATATTATTTATACTGTTGCATCAGAAATGATGTAAAATCAAAAGATTTTTGGTTCAAAAGATTTTTGTGCAAGATTAAATCAAGAACGCCATTGGGTTATAGCAGTTATCAATTACCATTAAAGAATTAATAATAAAAATTTATCTATTAATACCTATAATAAAATCAGTTTGAGTTACCCCAATAAAATGGACAAAAAATCTGAATAAAATAAATGGAATAATTTCCTGAAGGTATAAAATTAGTTTCAGACGTTATTATTTTTTTTAAGTGTTAATTTCCCCATCACTCTTTTCAGTATATTCTCAAGGAATTCTTTTCACAGATGAATATTTTTATTCGTCGTCTTATAATATATTTTTTTTACGATGGATAAAGTGATTTGAAGAGAAAATCGATAATTATAAAAAGGCGATATTTTGCCAAAAAACTAAGATCACTGACCTGTACATCAAACACTTTCCTTTCAAAAAATTTTCTAAGTATTTTTTTTGTATTTGTGTGCTCTTAATTCCATTTACCGTAAACAAAATAGTGTGTCTTCAAGTTTTTTCCCTTCAACATAATCTTTTGTTTTGAGGAATTATTTTGAGGAATTATTTATTTTCAAGAAGTGATAATTTAAATGAATCAAGTTTCTTTCAAAAAAATAATCTAGCTTTATAATCATTCTGAAAAAGCACATGGATTTTCTTGAATTTAAAAAGCTTTTAAGAATCCTTTTGTCATTTTGCATTAAAATATTATAATAAGAATGGCTCCTTTGACCTCTGTATTTCACAGATGCAGATTTATATTGTAAGGAGACCTTCCGATTGCATCACATTTTTCTTCCTAGTCTTGAAAACCGCCATGATGATCCAATTTATTACAAAATATAAATTTTCAAAATCAAAGAGGTCTTATAATTTCTTATCGCACTGTAGGAAAGTAATATAATGTGAAAGAAAAATTATCGACAGTAAACCATTCAACTTGTAATTTGAAAACTGAATTTTGACAAAACTTATAAATTGTTTTCTTTTCATGGACATTTAAAACTAACCAGTGTTATTTTTATTTGAATATATTTTATTATTTGAAAGAAACATACAATGTTCATTAAAGTATAATTTGATACAAAATAAGAAAATTTCATAATAGTATTCTTAATTTCTATTTTTCTGCTTACGAATGCTTAATTTTAGATTACTTGAATGCTCTTCCATTTTCTAATGGAATAAACACACACATACACAGAAAAAATATACATAGTAAAGCATCTATGCGTTCGTAATGGTTTCTCTTGTAAAGCTTGAACGATTTTGTGTAATTTAAACGAAAATTGGATTTATACAGGAGATCACTGTAATTACGCCCTATACTTTTAACGCCTTGCGTATCGGGTTCCTATGTAATTCTCGCTGTTTTAGTCGTTTAAAATGCAATTTAAACAAGATACTATTCTCTATACAATTCTAAATTGTTAAAATAACTGAAACAATAAATGGGAGCTGTTCTTTTAAAAAGTCCTTCAGTATAACTTACCAGTCACTTAAACCGTTCATACAGTAAACATTACAATTATTGGCACTCGCTTTAAAAACTATTAATATGGAAATCAATATTGAAATTAAAATTATGTACTTCCGTTTTTGAAAGAATAATATACAGCAAAGATCTGGATTTATTATAAAAGCTAAACCGATTTTGCAAAACCAAAAATTGTATTAAATTTAAATGCCGTAATAATATTCCACCTTCTTGCGTTTGGGTATTACATATTTTGTGTAATGTTGTTACATATGCATATAAGGTACTTGTACCCAATATGGACAATACTCTCAATATGGACACCCCTAATATCTTTAAAAGTAACAATTTTGATCGAGAGATGGCGCTACATGTCTGTGAAGAAAAGCAGTTGAAAAGATAATTAAGCCTGGAAAGAGCAAAACACCCCGCGGTTTGCCATTTGGAAGGAAACTTGTTTTTTCGTGGTGTGCTGATCTTAATTACAGGTAAGTTTAAATTGTTATTAGATATTGTAAAATTACTTTAAATATTGAAAAGTTCAGTGTTTTAGAAAGCCGATAAAATATATTTTCGATTGCTATTGCATATATTGCTTAAAAATGTTTTCTTTGTTTATTTATTACAAGATTTAGTAAAACTATGCCCGATTCCCAATATGAACACCTTATGTCCACATTGGCTTGCTATATTAGCAAGTGAATCTTCAGATTCACAAATTTGTAAAATATCTGTTTAATGTCATCTTAACAATCCTCCAAGAAACATTCCCCCCCCCCCCCAAAAAAAAAAAAACCTCCAAAAAGCCCTTGCAGAAAAATCAAAAGAAGCCTCCACTCAGTAGGGTATCTGTTGGCGAATTCGCAGGTACCAGCGCTATGACTTACTCAACAAAGGAGAGCTAGTACTGCTCTTGATGCAGCATTGATGCTGTTGCAGGCATGCGGCTATGCATCATATGCGGTAGATATGTCCTTGGGGACTGTGGGATTTACTGCCCATGATGAAGAAGTTTTTATTTGTCCATCCTGTGAGGACTGAGTAATAACAGATGTAAGTGTTGCAGACTGATGCAATAAAGCTAATCAAAACCAACTATATTATATCATAATATTTTGTAGTAACTGAGGTGCTTTGCATGGGTCTTCAACGAGCCACAAACGAAAATGACCCCCCTCCCTTCTAAAGTGCATGTTCTGAAGATATTTACTGTGCCCCCCTCCCCCGCAATACTTTGAGATATATTTCTTGTATCCCCTCTCCTGTAAAATCCCTTGGAAGAGTGGCAATTCCATACACCCTGTGTAGTAGGTCAATAAGAAGCCACCTGTTCCTAATATGGACATGCATATCCATAATAGTGACAAGTGGTTCCTTATATGGACACTTGTAAACATTTTTTTTATCATTAAAATTAAACCAGAATAATTACAAGGTCGCTAATTTTAATAATGATAGTCAACAGTCCAGAGATAGTTGTCATATATTTTTGGAGTCCTATGACGTGTACATGGGGATGAAAAAAAAATAATTTTCCTTAGTGTGTCCATATTGGTTACCGGTACCTTATATAAATTTAGCTTTAGAAATCGTCGTCTGAGTTACCACGAATACAAACATAATATGAGATACATTCAGCAATACATTCATAATCTGAATCGAGGATTTTTTCATGATTTCAATTAATAAATTGCGATCATCGTATATATTTTTTTTTACTTTGTGCTGAAATATTATTCTCCAAAATAAGACAGAAGTTATTAAAAGTAAAAATATTTTAAGACAGACTTGAATACAATTAATAGAATAACCCAATAGGTGTGAAAAATTATCCGGGATCAGGATTCGAACCTAGGTCCACAGCATACCGCGCGGTTGCTTTTACCTTCTAATCCCTATGTTAAAAGCCACAGCACGGTACGCTGTGGATCCAGGTTCGAATCCCGGGTCCCACTAATTTCACACTCCGTTAGGTTATTATATTAATTATGTTCAAGTCTGCCTTTATATATATGTTCTTTAATAATCAAATAAATAAATTCAGACGTTAATTTATTTGTGGTTTAATAGGACAGAAGTATTTTTCATCTTCTAAACTGTACGCAAATGTAGGGGACAACATCTGTTTTAGACTTTTCCATTTTGTTAAAGTGGAGGGTATCACAAAAAATGTTTTTTTTCTTTTCGTCCTCAGTTGCAATCTTATTCCTAATCGGACTGTTGGTTATACAGCTGTGTGGGCACACTACCGTTCCTTATTTGATATTTTACGTGGCGAAGGTTACCGGAATGGACGAATATTATATTCAATGTAACGTTTTGGATTGCTAAATTTATGTTGAAAGAATTGAGACTGGGAAAATTAATGCAAGTAATTATAGTGATCTTAGTGAAGAACTACACAGAACATGTGTTGCAGTAACAAATTATTATTAAGAAATACAAATTATGGTTGATGAAGGAGCATAGTTTCACGTACAATTGATTCTTCAAGTATTTGTTATTTAACAATACGGAGAAAAAGGCTTTCATTACTATTAGGGCCACAATCTGTAACAGGAAAGGATAGGAATTCATCTTCAGCAGCAAATAAATAAATATAATGCTAAATTCATCTTCAAAAATTTAAACTTAAAATTACATTATGCGCTAATTACTTAAAAGATGACAAAATATTTAAAAAGGTTTAAATTAATATTATTTAGTAATTTCAACTATATAGATAGCCTTCGTCAAAAACGACAAAAGTACAGCCACTACCATCTTATTTTCAAATTTCACGTAGTTCGTTTCGAAAGGTTTGAAAGTGAAAGTAAATTTTTAGATCCGGAAAACTGTGGGAAAATAAAAATATGGATATAGGGGAAAGTGGAATATTCCTCGTTTTATGATTCTTTAAACAAACTGAGACAAATTTGGGGTATATTGTAGGATAAAATGTCATTATAAACACTATGTCCTTTAGTAATAATTTCTAGTGATTCACGGATAAATAACTCGTGATAATTCTTTAAGGGGAAAATAATTTTACTATCTTCGAAGACACAAATATACAAGTTAAAGAGTATAGAAGTTAATTTCGAAGATACGAAAAATATATGTCACATAAAGAATTATCATGATTTAATAATCCGTGAATCTACTCTTTACTAAAATGAATACTGTTTGTAATGACAACGTTTCATCGTTCCATCCTACAACATACCTAGAAATTGGCTCACTTTGCTTAAAGAATCATATAACACGTATATTCCACTTCCCTCCATATCCATATTTTTATTTCCCCAGTGTATTACGGATCTAAAAATGGACTTTCACTTTCACTCCTTTTTACACCAAATACTTGAAATTAAAACCATAAGACGGTAATAACAGTATTTTTGTATTATCTGATGAAGGGTATGTATGTAGTTGAAAGTACTAAGAAGTGTTAAAGTAATTTAATAACTTTTTTTAATATATTGCCATATTTTAAGTAATTTGCGCATAGTGTTATTTTAAGTTTAATTCATCTTTCTTAAATATGTTTATGTTATTTGGCCAAACTCAAAAATATATGAATAGGTGTATGTAAGAATATGAATAGGTCCATGTATCCGCATAAACGGAAGTAAAAAGAATGTTTTCGCAAAGTACCAATAGAATATTAGTAATATTCACAATGGGGTGAAAGATTAAAGTGAGTGGTACTCATAGGTACCGTCAGTAGATAAAGGGTTAAAGTTGTTTCTGAAATGCCCGAATTTCGTCCAACGCATCGGATAATATAATAGCGCAATCGCGTTCACATCGAATTCAAAAAATGAGGAAGGATTTTCCAGGTGAATGTGCATAAGAATAAATCACATTAATTTCATATTAATTAGCAGTACAGGGTCGAATTCTCCATTTCGTTTGATTCGAGGTTTCTTTAAAAAATGGACCGATGAAAAAATATAGTGTGTTAAAATTAATGCCTTAAAATTTGAAACAAAACAGTAAATTTAAAAATTTTCTAGACTGCATTATTTTAATATTTTTATATGTGATTAAACGAAAAGAAAAATCTCACAAATTACCTTTAACCTTCCGTCTACCAGACGGGTCCATTTGACCCGACAGCAATATTTAATGTAAATTTTTCTCATGAAAAATAGCATTCAAAGTTTCGCGATTACATGACTTTTCCTGCAATTGTCTCCTCTATGTATATGCAATTGCGATTAAAATTTTGTTCGAAATTTTTTACCTATTTTTAATTTGTTTCATTGTTTACCACGCGGGTCCATTGGACCCAACATTAAAACAAACGTAATATACTGTTGCTTTCTTTTTCTAGGGTTGCCATAAATCATGAGGAGGAACAGGGTTACCATAATTGGCTGTTTATCGCCCATTTGGCGATGGATTTTTAGCGCCAATCTCGCCAAATTTGGCGACTTTATAATGAAGTTTTGAGAACATTCTAGACTGATCTAGTAAACTTCGTGCTCTATATATAAAAGGTTATTTCTGGTTCAGAGAGTCATTTATCAACAGACACAGTTAGTGAGCGAATGGTGTCTATTGATGTTTTTGAGTCTTTTCATTGAAAATAGGACTTGATATTTGAAGACAAGTAATAAGTGTAGTTTGTACGTGCTTTGTTATTTTACAAATATTCATCATTTTCTTATTTCCTAACTTATTTTTTGTTAAAAACTGAATTGAAGATGAACAGAAAAAAAGTATTGACTCAAGAGGAAATTCAAAAAATTATGGAAAATCCGGACGATATAGAATTCGACACCGATGATGAAAATCTGTCGTCTGATGAAGGTGAAGTAGATTATGTTGAATTACATAATGAAATTTCTAATTCCTACTCAGAATCTGATAATGATTCCAATGAAGTAAATGTAGCAACGACAAGTACTTCAAATTCTACTTTTGTTTCCAAAAATAATTCACAGATCTGGTATAAGAATGAAGTTGCCAGACCACAAGGAAGACGTACTGAAATCAATATTTTACGTGAAAAATCTGGACCTTCAAGATTTGCAAATCGTGAAGTGGATTCCATATCATCCTCATTTCTTATCTATTTCCGAAAAAGACTTTTGGAAATTATAGTAAAATGGACAAACGCGGAAGGCAATAGAGTATTCGATAAAGAGTGGAAACCTATAGATATTATAGAACTTAAAAAATTCATCGGACTTTTATTACTTATTGGAGTATATAAATCGAAAAATGAAACAGTAAGCGAACTTTGGAGCATAAAAAATGGAAGACAAATATTTCGGGACATTATGAGTCGCAATAGATTCACAAGTATATTACGTGTCATAAGATTTGATGATGCTGCTGAGAGGGGTAAAAGATGATCAACTGATAAATTAGAGCCAATAAGAGAATGCTTTGAATTGTGGAATAGCTATTTACAAGACCCTTATATTCCTAATTGGTCTATGACTGTCGATGAGCAATTAGTTTCTTTTCGTGGAAAATGTCCTTTCCGTCAGTATATGCCATCTAAACCTGGAAAGTATGGATTGAAGTTCTGGGTTATTTGTGACAGCGTAACATCGTATGCTTGGAAACTGGAACTATATACAGGCAAAAATGAAGTAAGAGAATCTCATCAGGGAGAAAATGTAGTTAAAAGATTGACGAAGGAAATTGAAAATTCTGGTCGTAATATTACATGTGATAACTTTTTTACGTCATATGCATTAGCAACACATCTTACTTCAAAAAAATTATCTCTTATTGGAACAATTCGAAAAAATAAACCTGAATTACCCGCTGTGTTCACAAATCCAAAACATCGTTCTGTATATTCTACTTTATTTGGGTTTCAAGAGAAGGCGACCATCATCTCTTACTGTCCCAGAAAAGGTAGAATTGTTACTTTGCTAAGCACAATGCATAACACTTATGATATTGACAACAGCTTAGAAAAAAAGCCACAAATAATCCTAGATTATAATAAAACCAAAGGCGAAGTAGATACGATGGACAAAATGGTAAGAGCATATAGTGTGAAACGCATGACACGTCGGTGGCCTTTGATTGTATTTTATAATATGATCGATATAAGTGCGATGAATGCATACATAATATGGTTGTCACTGAATGCTGAATGTGATCCGAAAATGAAAAAAAGGCGGAATTTCATTATTCAACTTGCAGAAGAATTAGTAGGTGAAGGAGGTATCGCCGTCTCAACATCTACTTCAGAACAACTTTACGCAAATAGTTTTGAACCGCCACGAAAAAAATCAAGATGTCATATTTGTCCCTCTAAAAAAGATCGAAAAACACGAACATTATGCAAGAAGTGTACGAAAAATGTTTGCGGAGAACATTCCGTCGTTATTTGTACTTCATGTACAGAATAATTTTATTATGATGAAAAACGTTTTGTAGTCATTATAATATACTATATATATTACTTTCTTACTGTATGTGTTACTTTCTTACTCTATTACTATATATATCACTTTTATATATTGTATAAGGTGCATTAATAACAAATATATTCATTGTAGATAAATGGGTGTTTTGTATATTTTGAAATCCTATATATTTTACATATGGGTCCAATGGACCCGAATGGTAGTTCTTGCATATACTTTTTTTTGGTAGTCTGAAGGTTAAAATCTTTTAGTTTTACATTTATGAAAACTCAAGCATTTTATATATTTATTATTTATTTATTTTGAAAAATAAAAGCGAAAGTTTCTGAACCGGAAAATAATATTCTATATACAAGTGCATATTTTTTAAAGTATAATTTAAAATAATCAATTACTAGCCAGGTATTCATTAACGTTAAAAATTAATAAACGAACGTAGCAGTAATGTTTACTGTTCACTATTTCCAGACGATTACGTTTAATATTTTGAGAATAGACTATGATAATAAGGGCGTTCATGTAATTTTTAGAATAATTTTAAAAAAATTACGAGATAAATATTTTAAACCATTTTCATTATTTTACTGGGATGGTCATCTAATTATCATTTGTTTAAAATTTTGGTGAAATCTTTATTAAAGATATATAGGATCGTCGCATGCTGAATAAGTAAAACTATAATATATTTTAATATTTGCAGCCAATTTATGTTCCAATTTTCAAAACTATTTTTTTATTGTTATTTACATATTTAACACTGCGAAGTTAAATTTATTATTGAAAAGTCAATGTGAAAAAATAGAACCATTTATTATCTACAGTTAATTTTATTGGAAAATCTCTTTAAATTATCTGTAAAAGTTTCCTCTTAAAAGTCCATTCCGTTATTTTGAGTATTTTCTTCAAGCATCTTTAAAAAGTTTCAAGCGAAAAAATGTTTAAAATAGCTTATAAAGCAAAGTATGTACCCTACTATAATGAGAAATAACGAACATTTTTACGTATAAAATACTCTCACATTCTTATATATAATATATTATCTTATTATATATTCTTATATATAATAAGAATATGAATATGTGTTGCCGGTAGAGATAAATCCTTGCGGAATTACTTGAACTACTGAACTACATGTGGAATTTTGAAAATGTATACTTTCTATAGCATTGTTACACATCAATAAGTCGCAAGAAATGTTGACATATTTTTAAAGGGACAGTAAGCAAAGGGATGAAGTTTGTGAAAACAATAGAAGAAAATACATAAGTATCCCATACGGGACTTACCAAAGTCAATTCCTTTGTCGGAGAAGTGCGATTCGGGTTTATCCAGAAGTAATAATTCTGATTTTTTCACAGTACGTCGTGTATGTCCAATGTTAGGGCTCGATAAATTTAAAGAATCAGTCGAAACTCATCCCGCCGGATAAGTTAGCCGATTATACGCATCCAGACTGACAGGTGTCAACGAAGTATTCGTGGTACTTTTTTCTAGGAAATAAAAACACTGAAGCAATCCTATTACCTGTTGCATTTACTGTTTTATCATATTTCCGGTTGCATTGCTACCGCAACGAGCATTCCTCGATTTGGAGATGTCAACGACTACCTGTTTCGCACATTTTTTGTAATGATTTTTTTGGTCATTGTACATTGTTTATATTCGTCTCATCGACATCGTAGATATAACTGCAATCAAACATGAGGCAAACGATAACCATTTTTAACACATGAAAAATGAAGTGACGTAATATCGAAACTGAGGGGTATGTTGAGACATCTCGGTTGATAATATTGGACGTTGAATGACGTTTCATTAATGAACTTAGCCAATAAGTTGATGCCTTACTTTTGGTATGCTAATACAATTGATCTATAATAGAAATTTTCATTGCATATTCCTATTTCTGCCGAACATTACTAACTTCTTGCCTGGAAAGACCACAAGACTTTTTCGCACAGTCATCAAAGTACTTCACAAGTTCATCTTCCATCTGATCTGAGAAAAATTGCCGATATTTGTTGTAGTCAGTCGCTTGTACTTTTATATTTCACACATAATACATTATAAAGGAAATATTAAAGAAATTTTTAAAGTACACTAAATGCAATAAACCAAATCATGTCGCGATTCCGTCATGAACTACAGATATAATTAAATTACATGACTAGGTTTTTCTTTTTCAAAATATACTAAGAGTCAGAAAAATGCATTAAAATCGAGTGCAAATGCATGAAGTGATATAACATTCTTTATAACTTTTTAAACAGTGTTAATGTATGATTGTGTCCAGTTGTTCCTCTAATAGTTTTATTATTATGTCCTTATAATTATTCCTAAAAGAAAAAAAATAGACAGTCTACAAAAGTATGCTGCTACGAAAATTTATGTAATCAGTTTAATATTTAGAAAAGATTATGCTATTAATCACAAAAAGTGAAGCTTTTGACAGTTGAAGTTTATTGTTACAAGTAAAAACCTGACACGATGCGGATAAAATAACACACCTTGTAAGACTTTTTTCACTTTCGAACTAACCTTTTTACGACATGTGCATCGAATTTCAAAATCCGTAAAATATATCATAAAAAACAATTCAAAAGTGTATGTATCATAATTTAATCCTAAATTCTATACGAACAAATTACCTTTGACAATATGAAGGACTAATGTATGATTCATTGGTGTTGCCATCTACCGCTACTCTGAATAAGGTTCTCTCAGAAACCCTATCTCTATCCCTGCAACAGCCAAACCCATTTTCTTCTACTATATTTTGTGTATAGATTGAAATTTGATCACTAAATCACAAAAACTTAAAAATATCATAAAGTAAAGAAATATTTAATGAATAATTTAATCTGTTTAATGTCTTGCGCAAGCAAACTAATCAATTTTTGTTCCAAAAAATACTGTAGCCAAATTATTATTCTGTAAATATAACTGCACACCATATGACATTTCTGGAGTGAATATCAGTTTTTATAAAGTTCATTTACAAAAATAAAAGTATAGATTTTGATGTAGAGGAATTTTAAATATATATATATATATATATATATATATATATATATATATATATATATATATATTTTTTTTTTTTTTTTTTTTTTTTTTTTTTTTTTTTTTTACCGTAATTTATTTTGAAAATTAAATAAACGTCTAAAGTTCACGTGTTTAGTTAAAACATGTACATTTGTGCTTATTAAAATATTTATATACGCAGATTGTTAAAGTAAATAGTTGGATTTGTGTTGTTGAAATAAATTTCAACAAAACGTTATTTCTTTCCACAAAAATTTAAATTTATAAAAGAAGATAGGAAATATTCCTGGTACGAACTAGCAGACCAGTTTTAAAACAGGTTGCGTTATAAATATCAGATTTTCAGTATGTGTTTTATACATGATGAATTTAATTGCTGTACATATCAATTTTAAAACTATAAAAATAATGGGCGCGCATAAAAATTGGAAATGTAATGATTGCACATTCTATGAAAAGAAAATAAATAATCAATTAATTTCAGAAAAGCCTTGTTGAAAACATATTTCTATTACCCAAATTAAAAATTAATATTCTAACTCGTTCTGCGTTTTAAAAGAAACTGAAAAGTATAAAAATGGTAAAAATATATTAACAAATTTAGGAACGATAAAAAGCATTTTTTCATCATGTTTTCGAAACTATGAGACAACTGCAGATCTCATGAGTAAATAATTCTTTTATATAATTACATAATTTCTTTTTCTCCAAAATTTCAAAATAAATAAATTTCTACAAAATAATCAAATGCTCAGAATATTATTGAGTATTATTCTTGTGTGTCAATATTAAGAGGAAAAAAGGTTTCCTTATCAGCGTTAATTGGGTATATGGAATTAACTTGGATAAACTATCATAATGATGGTGATCGTAAATATCCTGAAATTCTGGAACGAGAAATATACATCTCGAATGAAAATTATATGTAGCTAGAAATAAAATAAACTGACTGAATGTTTATAAACATATGGACATCTGGTAAAATTAGGATTGATATGTAATTTAACATTTATGCAATAATACTTCCACATAAGATAGGCAAACAAACTTTGCACTATACTAGAAATTTAAATATATTTTAACGCAACCGGAACCTAAAAAAAGTCTGAATTAAATATATATCTATATATTTATATATATGCACGCACAAAACAATTAAAAAACGTTGAGGGGTGATGGATCTTGTGCCTGGGGAATTGTTTACATGATTGACACATGATCGACAGAGAGGTGGTAGGCTATATGAATATATATATATATGTTTGGGAGAAAAGAAATGCATAGTATTGAGCATTTGGGTAAAAAAGAAAAAAATATCAATTTTTGCATATGATAATAAATGAATAAAAAAAAGATGGTACCTCAAATAAAATCGTATTTAGTAGGGATATGGTTTTCCCGGACGACCAACAATGTTGAACACCTTTCTTCCATGGAATCGATGAGGATATTAATGATGAGCTGGTCTATACTGTCCCAATTCTCAAGAAGAGCTCTTTCTAGCTTTTGGAGAGTTTTGGGGTTGGTAGGCGGCCGGAAGCTCGTCTGCCTAGAATGTCCCATACATGCTATATTGGGTTCATGTCCGGAAAACAGGCTGGGCAGTCCAGTCGTATGACTCCTTAATGGAAAAGAAATCATCCACGAAATGAGTACGATGTGAACTGTAATTGTCGTCAATTAACCTGAAATCATTTTCAA
Organism: Maratus speciosus; assembly: GCA_963932465.1. Classification (NCBI taxonomy): domain Eukaryota; kingdom Metazoa; phylum Arthropoda; class Arachnida; order Araneae; family Salticidae; genus Maratus; species Maratus speciosus. The sequence goes on from OZ010795.1 coordinate 53,233,754, forward strand.
TTGCTGGTGCATAAGGGATTACAATACGTCTAAAAAACGTATCCCTATATTACTATCCGGTCATAGCTCCATTTAGAATGTTGCGGAGGTGGGTGCGCCTATTAATGAAGATGCCAGCATAGACCATTACACCCACAACACCAAATCTGACACTTCCTTGAACGAACGCAGGATTGTTTCTAGTGCCACGTTCTCTCCAGCTGAAAATAAGTCTATTATCAGGGTGAACATAAAATCGGGACTCGTCAGAGGAAAGAATATTGCGCCATTCATCTCTCCTCCAGTTCATATGCTTTGTTGTACACTAACTGCGGGCGTCGTCTCGGTCCCTTGCTGGTAATAAAACGTATAACATTGATTTGAGATCTACAGATTTTCAGCGTGGAGCCATTTTCAGACGGTTTGAATCGAAACTGAGGTGCCTGTAGCCGATCAAAGATTTTGTTGAAGAAGAGTGGCTTTTATATTTCGGTGTCTCCAAGCAGTTAGCCTTAAATATCGATCTTCATTGGGTAATGTTGCAAGTCTACGATCTTGCCCTGATCTTCGTTCTACATTTCGAGTCCCAGATCCTAGAAATCAAACTTTGTCAAACTCCAATAGCTTCTGCTACATCGGCTTGTGTTTGGCACTCCTTCCATAAACAACAAATCTCCAGTCTTCTGATTAGGTTAAATGATTTTGTTGCTCTCATTACGTTGCACTCATCGAAAAAAAGCACTTACTGAATTTCGATCATTATTTTTATATTCTTCTCAGTAAGTTGAAAGTGAAATTTCATTTGCTGTCGCTAAAGTGTCGTTTTTGACGTCAGAATGACTTACAATACTCTTTAATTGTTTTGAGCAGTATATATGTATATATATATAATTTAAAGTCGTTTAAAAAGTTGTAGCAGAAAACTTTTGCTATTTTGTATTTTGTCCGGTAACCTGGCATTACAGAAAATTTTCTTGCATACGTGTGCTTTTTCATGTTTCCTAAACCCAGCAAACACAGAGCTATCGGTAAACAATCGGCCGACAGCTGCTTTGCCGTTACTGACGGTATTGGCACGATACCGGCTACCGTACCGGTTCCGCATCTTTTTCGACACGCCGGACGAGTGATGCCCGACAGATAGGCGCACAGCCGGTCCAGTATCAGCAGAACACTATGCCGGCAGCACACCGATAGCTATCCATACGAATGCTGGTCGCAGCCCGACACCAGCATGAATTGAAAAAAATAATCTGTTTTGATGGCGCCATCTATGAGACATCGCGGAATGCATATTTGAAAAGAACGTGTTTCGGCGTTGGCTGAGGCTGGTTTTGATCCAGGGTACCCAAGGACAGGAAGTAGAGTCCTTAACCACTTGACCACTCAGACTTGATCAGAGCAGGATTGTATGAGGTAATAAGGGGAAGTCTTATCGATACGTAATGGTTTGTTATTAAAGGTAGATGGGAAAATTAGAATTTTGAACTGTTTTTATTTTATTATTTATTTATTTATAATTGTCTTACGCGCGTTTATTTAAAAGTTAATTTAATATTTAAATGAATGAAATAAATATCTTAGCGAATTCGTTAAAGCAAACGAATTTAAGAATAATTTTAAGTTCAATTAAGATATAGATATAATTAAGAATAATAAAGAATAGATATAAATTTAAGAATAATTAAGTATTAAAAAAATATTTTTAGAGGTCTTGTTCAGTTAATCAAATTTTCTTATTGGGATTATAATGTAATTACCTGCATTGCGTTAATTAATAAAATATATTTTTTTAACATGGGAAAATGTATTTTAATAAATAAAAAAGTTAGTAATTATTAACTTTTAATTAGAATAAGAATTCATTTTATGTCGTTTTGATGATTTAAAGTAGAACATATATTTAATGAGTATGTTGCAATATTAATTTGTTATTTATCAATATTTTTAATTTAAAAATAAAATAAAAATATTAATTTACATTTTTTTTTTTCTTTTGGAAGATAATTTTTAAATGGGGATATTTCTGAATCTTTCTTACAAATTTAAGAATGCTTATTAAATAAAATAAGGGACTTTCAGAGATTTTTCTCTTAATAAAATTTTCTCTTTAGGAATTATAAATAATTAAATGCGTTAATTCAGGAAATATATATTTATAACATAGAAAAGCTAATTTTAATAAAAAAAGAAGTTGGTAATTAATCACTTTTAATTAGAATAAGAGTTCATTTCTTATCATTTGATGATTTAATGTAGAATATATTTTTAGTGATTAAGTAGCAAAAATGATTATTTTACTTATCAACATTTTTTAATCATCAAATAAAATAGAAATATTAATTTATCTTTTTTTTTTTTTTTTTTTTTTTTTTTTTGGTAAATGATTTTTTAGAAGTGGGAGATTTATGAATCTTTCTTTTAAATTTTAATGCTTAAGTTGGGTAGTTTTTTCATATTTTTATAGCTTGTAAAGTAATTTTAAGCACTTTTTTAATAATTTGATTTTTAAATAAAATGAGAAACATAGCTGTTGCTTTTAAAATGAATATATAGTTAGAAAATAATTAATTTATGAAATTTTTTTTCTACGATTAACTTTATAACGAATAATAATTTTAAGGGGCGATTTAAGAAACTCTTACTCTTTTGATGATTCAAATAATTGTAAACCTTTTTAAAATGAATTCAATAACAGCTTTTAAAAATATATTTATATAAGAGCTATTTTTGAATTATTTTGTTTATCACTGTTAGAATTTCATATGAAATACACGAAATATACACATCTTATCAAAACTCAAATTCAAATAAAATTAAGAAAAAGAAAAAAAAATGTCGGCTAAGACTATAAATTCCAAATTCGGACCGGCGTTGGCAAATCTAATCGGGCCGCTATCAAACATCACATATCGCTCCTGCGTCACTTGCCGGTGGAAGTTGCTTGCCGATATATAACCGTAAGTGGACCGATTACGGTAACCGGCAGTCAAAAAAGCAGATTCTTATGTTTCAGTTGCTGACATGCTGCCGACTCTTCACCGAAATCACTGTGCCCATGCCGACACTTAACCGACACTTCCGGCTGCTGTCCGATCGTGTGCCGAAAGGTATGTGTTTGCTGGGAAGTTTTTCGTTAAAAACACAAACACTTTTAAATGAGAAATAAATATTTTTATTATTGCGTTTTTAGAATCTGGAAAACATTTTTATTTCTATGATTTTATTTTACTGAAAAAAAAAGAATGAAAATAACATCGCATAAGTTGAGAGTTCACTTATTTTTAATAAAATTGTAATTAATTTGAAAATGCATTTGTAAGTTATAGTGCATTATAGTGCATTTCACTAAAAGTGTATAAATATTTTCGTTTTCTTGAGTAATTCGCTTTGAATATGCGTTGTAGATGTGGCTGCAATGACATCATGGATAAAATTACTGTTTTTTCGGATTTATGCTGTTAAAACCGTGTTTATTTTTATATTGGATATTTCTTTTCGTTTACTAATACCTAATTTCTAAATCGTTGATTTTAGAGGTATAGTCAAAATTGCAAAAATGTTTCACATTTTGTTCTACGTCATATAAAAATTGATTTATCTTAAAATAATTACTTTTTGAATAGTGTAGAAATTACAAATTTTATACAATGCTTGAAACCTATAAATTGTATCTATAAAAATTGTTTTAACTACTAAAACAAAAACAATTTTCTATGGCCAAAAGTTACTAAGTTGTCATAGTTAGACATTTCGGAATTTTCAACTTTTTAGACACTATAAATGCAAAAAAGGTGTTTATAGTGAGAGAAAACGCTGAAAATGCTTAAAATTTCAACTAATAGGTAAGTTTTGATCTTGCAAAAAGTCTTGCACAAAAAACTGATTTGAATGACATGGATTTATCTGATTGGAAAACAACGTCTATTCTTATGTCACAAAATTGTTTCAAACATTTTATTTAAAATCTTCTAATTAAAAGATCCCTTGACATCAGATAGAGCGATTGGTTATATGTTACAGAAATAAGAGGTTGTTGGATCCTGTTACCTGTACAAGTCTAAAGATGCTAACGGTTAACCAAAAGTAACTCTATTTCACATTTCTAATCTTTATTAGTTTTATTAATTTTAGCCAATTAAAGAAAATTGTCATTATATTTCATTTTCACAGCCAATCCGCCATTTTTGCCGTTTTGGGAAAACAAAAATTATTTTTTCGTTAAGTCTTTTTGTAATTTTTTAATTAATATCTTGATTAATTACTGGGTAAATACAAAATAAACTTATTTTTATTATTGTGGTAAAATATTCTCGAAACGTGAAAAGCGCTAAAAAGCGCATAAAAAATTAAATAAAGAAATCTATTGAAAAAAATCAGTGTAAATTTGAAAATAAAGCAAAAGTTTAAATGAGATGTTGAAGTATAAAATATACTCCCTTGAGATTAAATATACGTATTTATTATAATAAGTGTAGATAGTCCTTAAAATTTGCCCGTAAAAAAAAAAAAAAAAAAAAAAAAAAAAAAGCATTTTTATTTTTTAACCGCATTTTTCGTTGCTTTTAACTTTAATATCAACTTGGTCAAAGTTAAAAATTACACTTGAGTGCATTGTCAATATATACTCGTCATATCTAACAAAACAAACAATCATTTTTATTTTGGTGAACTGAAAAATCAACTTAATATTTCATTACGTAATGTACTTTTTCTAGAAGATTTTTATAAAAACATTTAAAAGGCATAGTAACTTCCTACAAAATTGGATTTCTATGATATAAGAAAATTTCCGTTTGAAGAATTTTTCTTTTATTCTTGTACTCTAGATAACATGTTGAGAACTTTTAGTTTCTTCTTTGAAAAGAATGTGAGAGTATTTTTATACGCGAAAACGTTCGTTATGTATGATTACAGTAGGGTACATACTTTGCTTTATAAGTTATTTTAAACATTTTTTCCCTTGAAACTTTTTAAGGATGCTTGAAGAAAATACTCAAAATAACGGAATGGACTTTTAAGAGGGGAGTACGCATTTACATATAATTTAGAGAGGATTTCCAATAAATTAACTGTCGACAATAAATGGTTCTAATTTTTCACATTGACTTTTCAATAATAAATTTAACTTCGCAGTGTTAAATATGTAAATAACAATAAAAAAATAGTTTTGAAAATTGGAACATAAATTGGCTGCAAATATTAAAATAGATTATAGTTTTGCTTATTCAGCATGCGATGATCCTATATATATATTTAATAAATATTTCACCAAAATTTTATACAAATGAAAATTAGATGACCATCCCAATAAAATAATGAAAATGGTTTAATATTTTTATCTCGTAAAAATTTTTTAATTATTTTAAAAATTACATAAACGCTCTCATTTTCATAGTTTATTCTCAAAATATTAAACATAATCGTCTTGAAATAGTGAACAGTAAACGTTACTTTTACGTTCGTTTATTAATTTTTAACGTTAATGAATTCCTGGCTAGTAATTGATTATTTTAAATTATATTTTTAAGAATATGCACTTGTAACTAGAATATTATTTTTCCGGTTCGGAAACTTTCGCTTTTATTTTTCAAAATAAATAAATAATAAATATATAAAATGCTTGAGTTTACATAAATGTAAAACAAAAAGGTTTTAAAGGTAATTTGTGAAATTTTTCTCTTCATTTAATCAATTATAAAAATATTAAAATAATGAAGTCTACAAAATTTTAAAATTTACTGTTTTGTTTCAAATTTTAAGGCATTAATTTTAATACACTATATTTTTTCATCGGTACATTTTTTAAAAACACCTCGAAACAAACGACATGGAGAAATCGACCCTGTGCTTTTAATTAATATGAAATTAATGTGATTTATTCATATGCACATTCATCTGGAAAATCCTTCCTCATTTTCTTAATTCGATGCGAACGCGATTGCATTATTATATTATCCGATGCGTTGGACGAAATTCGGGCATTTCAGAATCAACTCTTTAACCCTTTATCTACTAACGGTACTTATAAGTACCACTTATTTTAAACTTTCACCCCATTGTGAATGTTACTAATATTCTAATGGTACTTTGCAAAAACATTCTTTTTACTCCCGTTTATCCGGATACATGGCAGCAGTAGTTCTAGATTTGTTATTTTAGGGATGAAGGAAGCTATCTTAGACACAGGCGATGTGTTTTGTGCCGACATTTTATACTGATTGTCACGCTCATCTTTTTATTGCTGCAAACACAGTAAAGGATATAAGATAAACGTTGGATTTTTTTATGTGTTCGTTATGATCCTAGAATACAGTTTAACTAGCTATTTTAGGTGAACGGTGTATGTATTTTATTTAACAGTTGAATTACTCGTTGGTAGTTATAAGTACCGTCAGTTCACTGAGTGTTGGAGAAAAACTTTTTGTTTACTTTTCGTCTGTGTAGTTATCCATCGTTTTCATCTGATTTAAAATGTAATTAATAAAATATAATGTAGTAATGATTCCCTGGTATTTTTTTTTTCTGTTTCATTGTAATTTTTTATAGGAAATCCAAAAAGTTGTGGCACCGGCTCGTTTTTGCTATGCTCGAAATGGCATGTGTAAATTCATATATTACATATGTGGAGATATGAAAGAACATGTTGTCCCTGGAATATAGACGTTGCATAAATAAAAGACTGCAAACAAGACCGAAACAAAAAAAAAATAACTCTTTCAGGGGCAAAGCATTTTGAATTCTAAAGTGTTGAAATAAATTATTGGCACCGGAATTTGTCTTACGATTTATTTGTAAATTAGAAAAAGTTTATGTTTCACATACTTATTAAATCCAAAATATTTTTCGGTGTCATTTGAAATACCTTGTGTATTTTCTGTCACGGTATTTTAATCATACTGTACTGACGGTACTTTAAAGTACCACTTTAATTAATTTCCTCTAAAGAATTAAATTTCTCGCGAGTGAAGATTTTTTTTTGTTTGTCTTTTAATTTTCATAGTAGTAACTGAAAAAAAATATTACCAGAAAAAAAATGCAGTAGATAATAATGCTGTAGATATAGGGTTAATAGTACATAATCATAGTTGATTTTGGGAGGGAAGTACGGCCATTATAATCATAAAAAAAAAAAAAAAATTCTCCAGTCAACACACTACTAAAAAAGACAGAATTACGGCTATTGCAGAGATTGACCGTTTAACTTAAAGAATGTAATGGTTATTGACTTTCATTTGTCAGTTCTTTTACTCCGGCCTTCTCAGTTTGATGCTATGTGTGGATCTGGTAGTATAAATACAACATCTCACTACGTTACATTATATTTGGTAATATACGTCTTAATTTGGCAACATTTCTATAGTTTCTTATCTTCGAATTCCAGCAGAGTAAATACGGTCAAAACAATATTTAATTCTCATATTTTAAAAAATGTGAATCACATAAAAGTGGATTTTTAAAGGTGAATTGTTTGAATAAAATTAAACTGCCGTTTATTTTTATATACCAGCTTCAATCATGTAACTATTAACCAGGAAAAAAAAAAACTACGATAACTGATTCTGATAGAAAACTAAATCTCTAATTTTCATCCAATAAATCTTCCCAATCATTTGTAATCGCATCCACAGCTAAGTTTGAAGCCAAACTTTAGAAATATTTGAACGATATGGCAATATATTTACCAGTGTTACTTATAAAAACATATTTAATTACCCGCGAAACTACATTCCACCACACAATGCCAAATTTTTGTTTCTGAATTTTAGATTTTTCACTGTCAAAACTCTTTGCGAATGATAGATAACGTTAGCTATGCAGCATTTTTAGTAATGATCTGTTTAGCAAACCGAAGATTTTTCGCATTTCTCCAATGAGCATAATCAGACAGAGAAATAAATTTGCTTCATATTGTCAAGGCGTACTTTTTCATCAGTCTGTTACCTAAATAAACCTAAACTCGTTAATTTGTCACTACGATCAGCTGATGGGGCTGTAAATCAGCCGAAATAGCTTTATAATGTTCGAAATTCTATTTGAATTTGAAATACTTTATTTTAAAATCAAGGCTAAATGAAAAAAATATTGTTCCATTGACCACCCTTAGCATTTTTTTTTTTTTTTTTTTTTTTTTTTTTTTTTTTTTGTACATTCAAATACTTTTTTAGTGATAGTAAAATAACTGCAGTGAAAAATATATAATAGTAAATATTCCTTTGTCCATTTGATCAATAATAATAAAAGATAAATTTACTAATCATAAAGTGCAAATTTCGAGTAATGTTCCAAAATCGGATTTACCGTCCTCGCTTCCTTTCAGATATAAACGAATCTTCAAAACTTAAATAGTAAATACGCCAATTGTACACTGAAAAAAAAAAAAAAACGGAAATACTACTGGCAATCTAGACGCCAGTACTATTTCCGTTTTTTACGGAAATATTTACCCTTAAATTTCTGAAAATTTTCCGTTTTTTCTGATTAAAAACGGAAATTTTTCTGTAATTTATGAGTAAAAATTCCAGTAGAAAAAAAAAAAAAAAAAAAAAAAAAAACGGAAATGGAACTGGCGTCTAGATTGCCATTAGTATTTCCGTTTTTTAGTTCGTTTTTTTTTTCTTGTATTATGGAAGATCACTCCAATATTTTTAATAACATTTATAAAAGAAGGGGACATATGGAAAAAAAATAAAAAGAAATGACAAATGAAATGGAGTATCGAAAAGTTATTTCAGAAAGCAATTTTTATTGCAAAATGTTTTCTTTCGTGATAGTAATAACGCATAATCGCATATATTTTTTAAGGGGGCTGGTCACTCAGTTTCCGATTTACCCTCACTTATGTAAAGTCTATGGGCATTTAATGCATTCGTATATTTAAAATACCTCTTCGGGAAATTATTATTCATATCTTCCATTTTTTGTGCACATTTCCTAAAAGATATCTCTTTTTTTCTTAGTTCTCAAAGTATTTCTAATGTATAGACTTAATTTTATATGAAGTCTCAAAATCTTACGCACAGTTCGCCCGCTTTAACACATAAAATATTAAATTCAGAATACATTTTAGAAATATTTTGAAAACTAAGAAAAAAAGAGACATCCTTTAAGAAGAGTACAGAGAAAAAAGATGTCAAAAATATGAATTTCCCGAGAAGATATTTTAAATATACGAATGCATCAAAAGTCCATAGACTTAATATTACGGAGTAGAATTCGAAAGCTAAGTGACCAGCCCCCTTAAGAATAATCTTTACTGGTTAACATTTGACTCATTGAACGTTTCTATAAGGGAAATTGGCGATAATTTTTTTTTTTTTGTTTGTTTTCTGTTTTGTTTACTTTTTGTTTCTTAAAGAAGGATAATATTAGATAATCTGGCCTCAAGGTTGTAAAAGTAACAAATATGGCGAAAAAATCCGACATAGTCCCAGAGTAAACTATGGTGGGGATTTTTTTAAACGGCTGAAATTAAATTATTTTACAATATGTGTGGGCGTGTGTGCAAGGAATTTATACTAAAATTTAAATATTTAACTTAACTTTAAAAATATTAATTGCTATTTATATAAATTACCTTAAAATATGAAAATATACTCTAAAAATTCTTTAATACACTTGCAAATATACCTTTATTGTAAACATCGCTATGTCACGCTTACATCTTTTTGGCCTTAAATCAATTTGTTTGGCGACAAAAGTGAACTCAAAATCGTAAAAAAAAACATAACATGTAAATCATAAGTACCGTGATTTTTAGAATCGCATCTGCTAGCTTAGTCTGTATGTGACATTAAGGAGGAATTAGAAATAAATAAGAACAAATCAAAAACAAAATTGTTACTCGCAAGGAAGGTCTCCTTAAAGAGCTTAACTTAAACGAAGGATTATTTTATTATTTTTTCTGTAAGCGTAGATAATATATACAAATTGCGTGTTGCAATAGTTATTTAATTTTACATAGGTTCGCCTGCTAGATACGTTTTAAGGGTACTACTTGAATATCCTGCCGTTCAATTTCGTCAAATTATATAAATCGCCAAACTACGCGCCAAAATATACAAATTGACATAATTTTTATTTAAAACGATGAAAGAATAAATAAATTTATAAACATTAATAAAAGTACAAATAAAATGTCGAATTAAATAGCACTTGATCACGCAACAAACACATGTAACGTGTTTAATGTAAAGTGTATGTAAAATTTACGATCAGCATTATTGGCATTTTATATTATAGTTTGGCGATAGTTTTTTGGTCGATGGAATAATCAAGTAGTACCGTTTTAAGTTTATGTTAAAAATAACTGGCTAATTAAAAATCCTATCATTAAACATTTTTATACTAGTATGAAAAATGCTCTGACGAGCACAAAAAAGTTTAATGTGTTTTTAAGTATGAAAAAGGGTTTGACAAGTGCTTCTAAATGAGTATGAGAAAGGACAAGGGGTCTCTTCTTGGCTACAGCTCACTGTCAATGCCAGCATTGAAAAAATCGTATTTGTGCTTTTTCCATATAAAAGAAATTCGTTGAATTTTAGTAAAACTTTCCGTCGTGCTGTATTAACTGCACTGTTCCACTGCTGTGCTGTGCGTGCGTGTACAATGCAACTTTGTACAGTGCACAGTGTACCATTATTTCTCTACAAATTATACTACACTGTACATTCCTATTAAGCTTTTGAATCTCAGCGTACACTCGCACTATGCTTTTGTACTTCTGTAATAACGGTATATGCGTCGAATTTTCGTTTAAATTTACATATGCATTGCTGTACTGCATAGTACATTGTACAGTCACAGCCACTTGCATATAATTTCAACGATGAATGAGTGAATTATACTGTCATGCGTGTATATGTGTAATTGTTCCTGTGCGAGGGCTGCAACAGCCTGCACTGCACTACAAATCAGTTTTCTGTGCAGTTCTACACTGCCGGCGTGCTTGGTGGCACTGCATGAGTGCGATACTTGTAAGAATTAAGGCTTTTGATGCTATGTCGCCTTACATTCATATTTAATCAGGCTACGTCTTTACTGGCTATGTCTTTACGCTATACATTTTTTTAATCGAAATTGTGACTCATTTCTTTACGAGTATATGGAAAGGAGCAAATATGATTTTTTCTAAGTTGGCATTGACAGTGAGCTGCAGCCAAGAAGGGACCCACTTGTTCTTTCTCATACTCAAATACAAGCACTTGCCAAACCCTTTTTCATACTTAAAAACATATTAAACTTTTTTGTACTCGTCAGAGTATTTTTTCATACTAGTAATTTAATTTTTTTCATAATTGTATATTGAATATAAATAAACCTGAGTTGCTTTTAAATATTCTCAATACTTATTTTCTTATTTCGCACACTAATGCACATTTTAAGTAAGTAATACACACAGTTTTAAGAGGTTGAATATTTCTTAATCACATTCACGTTATTTGCAAAGTATTTTATTGCAATTTCGTTGAAATTGACAACTTTTTAGTTAATTACATTTATAGATGGATGAGAACAGTTCTCTATCATTATCCCTTTTCTTATAATACTGGCAGTGGCAGTTTAATCATTCGTTACAATATCTTTTCTAAAATAAGCAAGTAAACATTATCCAGGTTTGGAATAAACCTAACTCTGGACTTCTGGAAACCGCACTTTAGATCATCAATCAAAACCCACGGACTGTTTTCTGTTCTAACCTAGCAAGTGCAATGACCAGAGCTCAACTGATCACCAACATGAACAATTGCACCAATAGTTCTAAAGTTTGTCCCATGAATTTTTATTTCATTAGCATTAAACTCAAAAATTTTACGATTTTTCTTTCGAACAGCTTGTGCAACATTACCGACAACAATACAATCAAATAAGTTTAATATTAGAACCAAATAATTCTGTTCAATTTAAAATTCAACAAAATTATGATCATTTACTACAGAATAATTCCCACACTCGTTACAAATTCCCATGTACTTGTTTTCTGAGCTAAATAAGTTTTTAAATGCACTTTTTCCATCAAAAGGATTAAAACGCATTTCTAAATTGTCTTCAGCCATTTCTTCAATTAGATGACCGCTTTGAATATACGTCACTCTAGTCTTTTCACTAAACGCAAACAACTGTTTGACTTTACTTTTGTCTAATAGTAAAACACTTTTACATCCCCTTCCGAATATCCATTTGCATAGCCTGTTGCAATTTGTGCATAGTTTTCTAGGACATTTTCAGAGAAATTATAGGTTAACTTATTTTCTTTGGCGAAAGTCGCTCGAAATACAGCCTTAATAGATTTAGACCAAGAGACAAAAATATACTGAAAGTTTCTTTCTTATATTGTTTCTAAAATTGACATTGAAATCATTAACTATAATTAAATTTTGATATAATAAACTGTGTAATCTCGGTTTACGAACATAATCCGTTCTTGTACCCTGGTCGCGAGCCGAATTGGTCATGAAACGAAATATTTTTTTTTTTTGAAATTAATACAAATATAATTAATCCATTCCAGACACTGAAACTGTATTTCTGTTTATAATTCACGTAAAGTACATGTAACATTAATTATTAAAAAATAAAATTAAATACTTAACGTGAATATTACTTAAAATTAAATATTTACTTAAATAACTTTCGTTGTGGGAATAACATGGTGGTCAAGGAGGAGGAGGGGTCTAGTCCTGTGAAGAAAAACTCCTTTCGACAAAAATAGCAAGCAACTATACACTTTTTAGGTCGCTTATCCCCTGATTTATCATCTGTTCTGCGCACAAGAAACATACCCTTTATCACAGTACTAAAAATAAAGTAATAACCGTTTCCCCCACTGACGAATGGTCCTCATGTATGGCTTTCAACTGCTTTTTCTGAAATTTAACAAGCTCGTCTGTGGTGGTTACCTACAAACTACTGATTATCATCATCGTCGACCTGCTCCAAGCCCATACTACTACTAATAGAAACGATTTCATTAATAAACTTCACGGATTCTTCAAACCCCTTAATTCCAGGCTTGATCGATCAGATTTATGCAGTGTAGGATACTGAGGTGATCCTTCCAAAATCATCGAAGGGTTAAATCGGTGTCATTAGTGACCTGGAATCATCTGTAACACATGGCCTTGGTTTAGAGTTTCTCAAAATTTAAACTGACCTGTAGATCATTTGGCTTCAATATTATAAGTTCCATTGGATGGAAGAAATTTTATCTCGGACGTAAATTGCACTTGATTTTCAGACTTTCCTCCAGACCCGGAGGATATGAAGAATTGAGAAAACCAGCTACCTGGTTTTAATTAATCCACCCTAACAACAAATTTCTGCTTCCTCTAGCACACTTTAGACGCTTATTTAATTATTTCTGTCAACTCCATTCGCTACAGCAGCAGCCTTCATAGCCTTTTTGTTCTTTATTAGCCGCCCTTGGCCAGTTTGGTCTCCCATAAAATTTATGTTTGGGAAAACATACTAAGAATTGTATCATGTTACTTTTATTCATAATTTAATTTACTTGGACTTCCTTAAATATAATTAATATAATTCATTAAGCTAATATTAGTTTTTGTTGCATTAAAATATCCCAATTTGTTGATTTTCTGTATGCAAGTAAACCCTATTGATTTACAATGGAAGTCTATGGGAATTTAGCGAAATATGAGAGATATCGCCAAGTTGGTGTCACTTTTGACGACTAATTTTGGTCACGAAATTTTGCATATATCGCCAATTTGGCGACAAACTTGGCGGTATTTGGCGGCAGAACTGGGTCCCGCCTATGGTAATCCCCCTTATAGGCATGGTGATGCATTATATGCTGTTCCATAGCTAATGAGTTTCGTTTCATTCTAGCGTTGCCATTAAACAATTAACAAATATTCGCAATTTATGTCCCACATATGATAGCGTAATATATATACAGGGTCAGCCTAAATTATGGGCCCAGTTTAAAAAAAAATTGTATTTATTAAGTACAAATCCAAAATGAACAATCTTTATACCAATGAAAATAGGAAGTTTCAAAGATTTTTTTAAAGACATTATAAATGTTCAACGTTTCTACCGTTAATACCGAAATGACCGTTGCACTGCAATTTGCGACTCACTTCTTGTGAACTCAAGAACGCAGAAAACCTTGTGTTCCACAGTAGCCATCTCACTAATAACTGACATTGGAACGAAATCTCGGCCTATTGCCTCTACTGGGCGCTTCTGAACCATCATCGCTTTGAAAGACGTGCACTCAGTAACAACAGATACGCTTCATCGTGTGTGTGTCGAGTTTGGCTATCGGGTAGATGTTTGCCGTGCAGCAAACGGTGGACCCATAGAACATTTATAATGTTTAAAAAAATTAAAACTTCCTCTTTTCATTGGTATAAAGATTGTTCATTTTGGATTTGTACTTTAATAAATACAATTTTTTGAAAATGGATCCATCATTCAGAATAACCCTGTATAATGTAGATTATCGTGGAAATCAAAGGTTTATGCCTCATCTTATTGTTCACTAGACTTGTTACACTAACATCGTTCTCGTGTTTTGTTACAATTTCTTTTTTATAATTGAACAGTAATTCGCTTAAGCTTCTTACTACTGCTATCACTAAGCGTATTTTCATTAAAATACATAAAAAGAGGCGGTCGTGAACCAAGTTCCACTATATTTTGACCTATAACTATGCAAATATGGCATTATTTATGTATTCAATGGCGATGATCATTATGCATCTTGGCGATTTTGGCGATAAAAATTACCGATTAAAAGTAACGCCCGAAAGTATGCTTAAACCAGCACAGATGTCATGTACTCACAACTTTGGCGCGACTTTTTTCTGACGCCAATCTCATTTACTCACCGGGGTACTTAACTGGCCACAAAGTGTTGTTATTTTGCTTGATATAGTAACCCGGATGTGTTGTTTATTTATTAATAAATTCTTTACTTACTTTTATTTTCTGTTTTAAAATTATATAAATGGTTAAACTCAAACTTACACTATGTGCAAAACTAATTAAAAGATGAGGCAATATTTAAAAAGGTGTTAAATTACTTTAATACCTTAGTACTTTCAACTATAAAAACCTAGTCATAGTCAGAGAAATATAAGAAAAGGAATTGTTATTAACGTCTAATTTTCAAAATTTACTTAGATGGTGACGAAAGGAGTGAAAGTGGAAAACAATTTTTGATCCAGAAAACATTGGGAAAATAAAACATGGATATAGGGAAGTGGAATATTACTCGTTTTATGATTCTTTAACAAAACTGAGCCAAACTCTCGGGAAGTGGAATATTACTCGTTTTATGATTCCTTAAGCAAACTGAGCCAAATTCTGGGTTTGGCTCAGACCCAGAATTTGGCTCAGTTTGCTTAAAGAATCATAAAACGAGTAATATTTTACTTCCATATATCCATGTTTTATTTTCCCAATGTTTTCCGGATCTAAAAATTGACATCCACTTTCACTCCTTTAGTCACCATCTACGTGAATTTTGAAAATTAGTCGTTACTATCAATTGTATTTCTTATATTTTTCTACGAAGACTATGTTTCTATAGTTGAAAGTACTAAGGTGTTAAAGTAATTTAACATATATTTAAATATTGTCTCATCATTTAAGAAGTTTTGCACATAGTGTAATTTTAACTTTTTAAAGATTAATTAAGCATTTCTATTTATTTATTTACTGATATATAAATGGTTTTGTTCTATAATTATTAATTAAACTTTTTTTAAAATTTATTGTTATTCCCTTTAAAAAAAGTATATATCTGTAACTGGTATTCGAAAACGAGGTTTTTGCAAAATTGGCGTCAGAAAATAATATTGTGCAAACGTGGTGCATTTATGACACCTGTACCATATTTGGTACTATTTGATTATCCTGTCGACCAAAAAATTATCGCCAAACTGTATGATTAAATGACAATAATGGATGATTGTAAATGTTACATTCACTTGACATTAAACATGATACACATGTTTGTTAAGTCATCAAGTGATTTATAATTAAAGCTTTTATTAGTTTTTAATTAGTTACTAATTTATTTGTTCTTCCGTTATTTAAAGTAAAAATTATGTCAATTTATATCATTTGGCGAATAGTTTGGCGAAATTGGTCGACGGTATAGTCAAGTAGTACCGTATATTTTTGCAGTACATTTTTGAAAATATATCAAGCAAAAATACCTGAAATTAAACAAAACCCTAATTAATTTAAGGCACAGATGTCATGTACACCTCCGGGTTTGGCGCGATTTTTTTTTGACCGCAATTGGACGAAAACATCGTTTACGGATAGCAATTACATATACATTTTTGAATTACTTTTTATTATTTAAAAAAGAAATAACGATAAATAATGAAAAGTGTAATTAACAACTATAAAACAAAACAGTTTATTGCATTAAAAAAATAAAATAAAAGTAAATAAAAAATAATAAATAAACAACAATACCTCAGTTACCATATCAGGCAATATAACGCCATTTTTGTGCCAGTTAGGTACTCTGGTGCGTATATATATGACATCTGTTTCTTATTTAAAATCGATGGAATGCTATTTAAGGTATGAATAGTATGTGAAGAATTTATATTACTGTATATCTGTCGCTTGTGTAAGTCAGGATGTTATGACGATAATAAAAAGAAAATACTTTCATTTAGTTCCCGAACTGAAGCTTGGGATTTACCCTTTTTTTTCCACCAACTCGTTTGTGCTCCATTTCGTCTAGAATAATAAAGAAAGTCATTGCAATGTCATATAAAATGCATGATATCTGAAAAAAAAATCCATATAGTCGAACAAAAAATTACAATGTGTTCAAAACTTTATTCAAAGAACTGAAAGCTACACCAGCTTAAATACATTCAAGGAACTTTCTCGAATGGAACATACCAGGCTTCGAAAATTCTATAAATTGAATAACAATTAACATAAGAATAGGCAACTAGTCTTCAAAATTTATTTCGTATGACTTAATAACAAAACTTTTAACCAAATAACATCTAAATATTTTAAATAAAAACATTTTATGGATGATAGTAATAAGGATTAATTTCAGAAAATCAAGAGCTTCCATGCAGAATGAAACATCATTAGAAAAGGCAATAGAAAATTACGTCATATATGCAAATTATTTTTTACTATAGTTTTCCTACATTATCCGTTTGTAATTGAAATATTTGTGTTATAGTAGGAGAAGGTGTTGTTCCTTTGACCACTTTGCAAATTTTTAATTTTCGTAACTTAACTATTAAGGCTAAATTCGATTACTATGTTTTATTATAATCAGTACCATGTAGTTTATAATACGCAATATTCTCAAGGTTCTAGTATTACTTTTACTATGTTTCATTTCATTAAAAAAAATAATAACATTGTGGTCAAAGGTACAACATATAGTTCTACCTTTGACCATGGGTTGTTGTACCTTTGACCAGGCAATTAGAAAACATAGCAATGAAGAAAAAACATTTTATACAGTATCATTGTTTCTTGCGTTTAAGGTGTTGCTTTTGTCTTTTTTTTCAACTTCAATAATTTAGCTTTTCAGGAGTATCAGTCAGCATACGAGATTTCCCTTCATGCCGACCCCTATTTGACATTTTCTTTGCTTGCACTTTTGGATGAGATCTCACAGTTTCAGGTGTTATGATAAATGGCGATAGATTTGAAGTGCTAGATTGAGGAATGATATGGTCAGTTTGAGATGCGCAACTCTTTGCTGGTTCATCAAAAACAGTTTCGTCCAGCATCAGTCTGTCTGGTACAGTAGCTGCCAGAAGTTCGATATCAGAGAAAACGTTCTTATTGAAAGACAGAAACCCTGTGACCTTAAAACCTATCATAATCTTGTTTTCAACTACGGCTTTAGAATCTGTTATGCCCGCAAGTTCAGCAATGTTGAGATTGTAAGAGGCTTTCCAACATTCCTGGAGAAACCATCCATTTATTTACAGCTTGATTATAAAAGGCTTTAAAAGAACTATAGACACCATTATCAAAGAATTGCATTTTATAATAGTAATTAGTATCACACCACTAGTTTTAGCTAAATCAATTATTGGTATGGCAATATGAGATTCATGGTTATCAAATAATAACAATACTGGTTTTTCAGTACTAGGTCTAACATTTTTCAGAAAATGTTGAACGAACCGTTGGAATATGGTCTCATTTGACCAGCCTGATGAATTTCCAGCCCCGATTGATCCAGGAGGCGTTCTGTGAAGCATAAATGGTTTAAAGTTGATTCTGGGGAAAACAAACAAAAGGGGGGGGGGATGCAGCAACTGATCATGGTCAGAGGTACAACACCATGCTAGTGCAAATTATAAAGCATATTACAATTTTAGGGTTAGGAAAATTATTTTCACAAGCCGCACCATATTTATAAAAGTCTATAGCTACCATGTCAAACTATTTCTATGAAAAAAGACATTACACAAAAAATATTATTAAGCAAAATATTAACAAATAAATACTTACATTTTTATGATGGAAATGGATTAGTATTATTCACAGGAATCGTCTTTGACTTGAATAAACCACAGTAAGTTAAACAAGCCCTCTAGTGAAAGAACTATGCACTAATTACACCAGAATTCATAAAATGCTGCTAGGTGACGCTACAGCCTATGTGGTTAAAGGAACACTATGGTCAGAGGTACAACACCTTCCCCTAGTTATTTTGACTTTAAAAACATTCAAATGAAGTTAAGATGTTATTTTAACACACATTTAGTTAAAGTTTATATATATATATTTATGAAAATTAAGCATTATCTGGTTAGATTGACGTCGATTTCAAAAATATAAAAATCTATCAGATGAATTTGAATATTTATTGACTTATAAAAACAAAGTACACGTATTATCCTCAATAAATTGAAGTCAAAATTCTAGTGCTCAGTTCACCTTGAGTTAAATAATTAAATTCATATAAACAGTAAAAATATCTGTACAAGAATTATTTCCAGGTGCATATATATATAATTTATAAGCATTTAAAATACATCAAAATGTCTTTAAATGCATTAGAAAATTTTCTAATGTACGAGGGCTGTAAATTAAGTAATGGCAATATAGGTATAAATCAATTTTTAATGAACTTACATGTACAATTGCATTACATTTCTTCTATGTAATCACCAGCAAAGCTTATAACCTTTTGCCAAATGTCCGGAAGCCATTGTAGACCAGTGGCAAGGTGTTGATTGTTGATGTGAGCGACCGAGCGCCCTACTGTGTGGAGTACAGAAGAAACGTCATGAAATCGGTAACCTCGGAGGGGTTCCTTGAACTTCGGAAACAGAAAGAAGTCACAAGGACTCATGTCGGGTGAGTAGGGAGGTGTTCCAGGATTTCCCAATGCCACCGTCGTAATAGGAGAGTGACATTGTTTGTGACATGGTAACGAGCGTTGTCATGCAATACGGTAGGGAGATTGTTGTGCAATAAACGTGGACGTTTGCGCCGCATAACCGGACGCAAATGGTGCTGTAGAAATCGGCAATTGTAATCTGCGTTGACAGGTTGTCCTTCAGGTACAGCATGTGTAAGATATGTATGTAAGCATGTATATAAATAAAATGGTGCATGGAATTTTATGTATTTGAATTTAAAGGTTAAAAAAAATAAAAATTTTGAAGTTTTTTCGAAAAAATTTCAAAATTTTTCAATTTTTTTTTAACCTTTAAATTCAAATATATAAAATTCGATGCTCTACTTTATTTAAATATATAAATCAAACTTTTATTAAAAATATTGGGGATTTTCATTGATATGGAACACGCAGGTGGCATTTCGAAGATTTCTAAAATTCCATTTTTTCATAGCCCCACCAGTGGCCGAGAGGTTCTGCTCTCGAAACTGGTAGACGGGAGGTGCTGGGTTCGATCCCAATCGCGCCCGTCGGCCTAATCGTTCGGAGTTTTCGTGGTTTTCTTCGAACCTTGGTTATCCAAGCGTTAATACGGGTTAGGTTCCCTTAGAAAGACCTCCACGGAAGGCACTCCTCCCCTTAGGGCCTATATCCCACGTGCTGATAATTGGCCGACATAAATACAACCAACCATTTTTTCATAAAAATAATTTTTTTTATATTTTTTTGATAAATGCATGCCATAATGCATATAATAAACCTTTGAGTAATATTTAAGATAAAATTTACTAAAAATTAAAAAAAAAATGAAAAATTTTGAAATTTTTTCGAAAAAAATTCACAATTTTTAATTATTTATTTATTTTTTTTTTTTTTTTTTACTTTTAAATTCAAATATATGAAATTCGATGCTCTATTTTATTTATATATATAAATCAAATTTTTACAAAAAATATTGGGGATTTTCATTGATATGGAATTGTATATGATTGCAGGGGGCATTTCGAAGGTTTCTATGACGACACGTAAAATTCCATTTTTTTCTCAAAAATAATTTTTTTTTATTTTTTTTTGTGATAAATACATGCCATAATACATATAATGTACCTTTGAACAATATTTGAGGCAAAATTTACAAAAAAAAAAAAAAAAAAAAAAAAAAATTGGAAATTTTTTTGAAAAAATTTTCATTGTTTTTTTACCTTTAAATTCAAATATATAAAATTCGATGCTCTATTTTATTTATATATATAAAACAAACTTTTATAAAAAATATTGGGGATTTTCATTGGTATGGAATGTGCTGGGGGCATTTCGAAAATTTTTAAGACGATGCGTAAAATTCCATTTTTTTTCTCTGTAATAAAAATATATATATATTTTTTTTTTGGGGGGGGGGGAGGGGGGATAAATGCATGCTATAATGCTTGTAATGTACCCTTGAATAATATTTAAGGTGAAATTTACAAAAAAAATATATATATATATAAATATATATATATATATATATATATATATATATATATATATATATATATATATATATATATATATATATATATATATATATATATATATATATATATATATATATTAAGGCCCCTTGTCCCTTTAAAATACTAAAATAAAGAAAAAAAATGAAGAAGAAATGATGCCATAATCAAAAAGTTAATTTTATCATCAAAGAGCTATTTCTATTTTGCATACGCTACATATAAAAGACGCTATTTGTGATTGAAAAATTATGTTGCAGAGATTATCGCTAAATATCAAATACTAAGATTTTTTTTTCTTTTAAATAGAAAAAAAAATCCTTATTTATTTTCCTGTTTAAATAGGTTTTATTATACTGTAGTATTAGAGCATGCATTTTTTCTTTGCTCCATGTGCTGTAATCCGATTTCCTACGAAAACATCCAACCCGTGAAAATGACGTACACTAAATTTCCGTGACGTATGTAGATAAATTGTGCTTTTTTATCAGTTTTCTTAATATAATTTTTAAACGGTTTGGAACTTATTTTTGATAGTAGGTGCATTCAGTAGATTACACTCATAAGTACCTTCTGGTGCAATCAGAAACGAAATCCGACAAATACTTTTTGAGTTATGCTTGACGAAAGGTTTTTATTAGGCATTCTTTTAGTAGCCCATGGCGTTAATATCCATCATAGGTGTATGTGGCTGGAAAGTAATATAGCGCTGGGTATTAGCCTTCGCTTCGCTCAGACAATTACTCTGCTGAATTTAGTTTATAAAATGACAAATAAAGTTTAACCTCTGGCGCTGTATGACGTACGTAGCGTAGCACGTCATGTTATCAATGCTATTTCCGACAATGACGTACGCAGCGTACGTCATAAATAATCTAATAAAAAATCAGATATAGGGGGGTCCGGGGCAAGATGACTATGTTAACAATTTTTGTTGTTTATTAAATTATTTTTAAGTATAGTAAAATTAATTTTACATGAACTGTGCAATTATTACATTAATTTTACATGAACTTTGTAGTATTAAATGTATTACCATTTATTTTTTCAAATAAAAAATAAAGGTAAAATTTATTTTTTTATAACGTTAACAAATAGTCATCTTGCCCCAGTACTGGGCAAGATGACTGGCCTTGGGGCAAGATGACAACACTGAAAAAGGTGAAAAACGTTGAACATATTTTTCCTTTTGAATATGTATATACATATTTTTCTTTTTGTATGCCCCAGTACTGGCAATATGACAACACTGAAAAAGGTGAAAACGTTGAACACATTTTTCCTTTTGAATATGTATATACACATTTTTTTCCTTTTGAATGCCCCAGTACTGGGGCAAGATGACAACACTGAAAAATGTTGAACATATTTTATCTTTTGAATATTTTACATGGTTTAACAAATGCTAACTGCGTTTTTACATCTTACAAAGTATCAAACTAAGCATATAGCATTGTAACGTAATGTTGAAGTGTTTAGTTGTGCAGCTAGCAATAGTCACAAATAAAAATGCCGTTTTCATAATTGGAACATCCCACCTCTCTTGGCATTTACAGCACTGGATCTATTCTTCTGTTGGAGGGTCACAATATTCCTCGTCAGAAGTCCGACATCTGAAAAAACCATCCTTCGAAGTCGATGCAACTGGACGGTTTGGCCTGAATTTAATAGACTTAGGCCTACAGGAATTTAGCTTGTTTTTTCTTACTCCCTTTTTAGCTTCACGAGCTTCTTTTCTCTGTTTTTTAAACGTTCATGTTCTTTCTTCTGCTTTTCCCTTTGTTCTAACATATCTTTGATAGGTGTGCTTGTAGGAATGCTTGAGCTCAGTGTTTTGCCTTTTTCTTTATTTCTCACATTGTGTTGCTTTAGGCAGTGGTTTGAAATCAAAATCACTGACAGGCTTATTTGGTGCATCGGAATCATTATTTTCCAAACATTTTGGTTCTTCTGGAGGGTTTATACGTTGGTTCTCTACTACCAGGATCTGAGGATTAGCAAATAAATTCCGAAATAACGGACAAGATGACGAGCCTTATCTTGCCCCGGGCTGCCTGTTTAAAAATATTCGTTTTCATTGCCATGAAGGAAGGCGATTAATTGATATTTATTCATGGTGATAGGTAGTATTTAAACTAAGTTACTCATAAATATTAAAGAGAAATGATATATTTTACCTGTATCTGTAGCAGAGCTTATTTACACATGCATAAAAGTTATAACATGGCGGCGGTAAAAATCAAAGCTTCACAATTAACACAAAAATGGCGATTTCAGCGTCTCTATACTATTGTTTAACGAACGGCCGATAAGAGAGCCAGTAGTGTCCGGTTGATGCTGCTACCTAGTGGAAAACGGAATATTAAAGGCATTCGTCATCTTGCCCCGGTCTCCCCTACACATTTATTGTGCAATATATTTAGCAACAGTCCATATTTAATTCTGAAACTTATAGATTTTATTCTATATTTATGACTGACCTTAAATATGCTTTTTTTCTATATGTTATAATAATGTATATACTTTTAAAAAAATATTTAAAACAAACGGAAGTTTTGTTTTATGAAATTTCATCTTTGAAATTATATCTTTTAATATTTTGCCCTTGTAATTTAGCACATAATACAAAACTTTCTTCTTTTATATCCATGCCAGCAGTTAGCCGCGTCTTTGCTCGCGTAATATTTGAATAATGCCAAGTGGAATTTGTATGCTTATTATTAGAAAACAATTACACTGTTAAGAAAAATTAAAAAATACTAATTAAGCAACAGTTTGACTAAACTTCATTATTACACTTCATTCAGCGAAATTGAGATTTAAATTAATAACAAGAATTCAAATCCCTAATAAATGATAACTTAGAACGTATTTTGAAGCTTTTACGCTCATTTCATTTTTCATTTGAGGTTTTGAATTTTTTAGAAACCGTTCATAGTACGCATTTTATTTTAAAAGTAACTATCATGTCATATTCCAAGCTTTTGGTCTAAGGGACTACCACCCCTCTGGCGGTAATGACAACAAAATATGTTACAACAGGAAATATTACCATTAATTTGCCAACATAAATTTTGAAATCGATTTAGTATTTCCTGAGATTCCAGAGAAATCGTAATTTAGAAATTTTTTAAAAAAAGTATTTTCTAATTTTACCCATGTAATTTCGCACCATTTAGAAACTTCCTTAGAGAAAACTTATATCTTAAAAGTATCATGCCAGATTTTAGGTTTACATCTTTAAAATTTTAATAGAATCAAAATTTAGAATATTTGTAGAACGTTTTTCGCTTATTTCATACTTTTAAATTTCTATTTTTTTCAACTATTCTTCGATAGCATTTACATCATATAAGTAGCTACAACACAAAATTTCAAGTTTCTGGTTTTAGCAATTTCAAAATAATCAAAATTTAGGAAATTTTTAGAACGCTTTTCGCTCATTTCACATTTCTAAATTTGGATTTTTTTAGAAAAAGGTCTTAGAGATTATTTATATTTTATAAGTCAGTACCTTGCCAAATTTCAATTTTCTAGCCCTTTTAATATCACAAAAATTACAATTTTGAAATGGTTTGTGTTCCTACACCGCTCTTTTGCTACTAACTCCAGAAAATATAGAGTATGTTTAAGCGGAGATTGTCAACATCAATTTGCCGCCATTACTTTTACAACCTGTCTGGCATTTCCTTAGATTCCACTGAAGTTTTAATGTAGAAAGTTTTTAGAACGCTTTTTGCTCATTTCACCATTTTAAATTTCGAAGTTTTTAGTAACTGTTTCATAGATCATTTATATCTTATCTATCTAACATGAAATTTCAATATTCTTTCTTTACTAATTTTAATGCCTTTAGAACATTTTTCGCGCATATATCACACCTTTTAATTTTAAAACGTTTTTCAACAGCAGTTACATGTTATAACTCCCACGCCAATTATCTAGTTTTTGTCCCCTTCAGGATCACAAAGATAGTAATTCAGAAAGTTTTTTTTTTTTTGTTGTTACTCCCTGGTGGTATTAAAACAGTAATAAAATGTAGCCTATGTCAGGGCAGTGACTGTCATGATAAATTAGCAACCAAATCTTTTGAAATAGCTTTAGTCTTTTCTGAGATTTCATAAAAATTGTGATTTAGATTATTTTTAGTACGCTTCTCGCTCATTTCATCCTTTTAAATTTAGATTTATTTTAGAAACTGTTTTTAGAGAGCATATGCATTATATAAAAAGCTACCACGTCAAATTTCAAGTTTCTATTTATAATAGTTGTCTGGAAATCGTAATTTAGAACGTTTTTAGAATGTTTCTCACGCATTTTAACCGCTTTAATTTTTATAATTTTTTTTCTGCAATACTTAGGTGGTAATGGCACCAACCTAAATTGTTACCCATGTTGTAGCAAGACCTGCCACCTTCAATTTGACAGTTTTACCTTTGAAGTCGGTTCGATAATTCCTGTGATTGCATAGAAATCGTATTTTAGAAAGTTTTCAGAATGTCTTTTGCACATTTTTACCCTATTTAAATGTAGATATTTTTAGAATCCGTTCCTAAAAAGAATTTATATCTTATAAATGCACTATATGCAATTATGTATCTTGCCAGATTTTAAGTTTCTAGCCCCTTCAGTAACACAAACATCGCATTTTTAGAAAGTTTGTTCCCTTCCACCCCTTTGGGGATTGCGGCATTGAGATGAAATATAGTCTATGTTGCAACAGGCACTGTCACCATTAATTTCGTACAATTATTCTTTTAATCTGTTTGGTAGTTCCAGACATTACCCCTACAAATAAACAAACACACAAACTTTACATCTTTATAATATTAGTAAGATGTAAAATTTAAATTTGTAAAGTAATACATTTAAAATTTCAATATGCATGTGTAAGTGCTGTGTTTAGTTTAAACACACTGACTTTTAAAACAGTGAACAAAAAATTAACTTTTTTTTTTAATAAAAATATTGAATAACTTTTAATAACTATTGTAGAGGAATACCTATATTATATAATATATATATATATATATATATATATATATATATATATATATATATATATATATTTAAATATATATTTCCTCTTCCAGCCAAAAATTAAAATTGCATTTATTGCATTTCTTTGTTAGAAAAGCAAATTCAGGGAATTTATTTCATCATAAATATTATTTTTCCCGATATAGAAACACAAAATTTTAGGAAAAGTATTTCATTTTAAGAATTCAGCCTCGAATTATTTCTTAAATTTCTCTTTTCTCACAAACTTTTCTCTGTGATGAGAGTTCAGGACATTTATATTTAAAGGCACTTATCTGGAGTGTTTTAAGTCGACAAGAATATTAATGAACGTAAGTTAATATTTCTCAATTCGTCTCTTAATAAAATTGTCTTGGGATATCCATATGGGGTTCATGGATATATTCTTATGAATAATGAATTTAAAATGAAGATTAAATATTTTCGAAGGCTATAACTTAATTCGATTCTTATTTAACTCACATGTTTATAAGGAGAAAAATGTAAATGTATTATTCATTTTTATTTTAACATTAAAATTTAAGATTTTAAACGCTTAAAATTGAAGATTCTAAAAGCTTTTTGTATTATTAATATTAGGCTATGGTCGTAATCTAATTAAGTAATCTAAACTTTTTACTTGTGTAATCCAGTACGCAAATCTGAAATAAAATATTTTGTTTCTTTTAAGTATTAATATAAAAATGGTGTTAAGTTCATTAAATGTTTCTAAAGCAAGTGATAATGTGACGAAATCGTTTTTTTTTTTTTTTTTTTTTTTCATTAACCCTCTATAACTCTATATCTCCGAATTGGAAATGTGAGGATGCATCATTTAAACCACGTTAAAATAATTTTAAAACATTTGAACTTAAAAATAATAAATATATATCTGTACCTTAGAACAAAAAGGGCCAATGTCCAAAATTGAGAAATTTGAGTTAGATGCACGAATGAATTCAGGATGCGATATACAGTAATTGCTAAAAGGGCCAAAGTCCTCCGAATATTAGATCATTGAAAACAAAATATTTTGCCGAGGCCAATGTTACTTACTGTTAATGTAAAAATGGCCAATTTAAAATGCAAAAAAAAAAAAAAAATCAATGTAACATTAGATTGCAGTGAGAAAAACATTACTGAATCGAAAGGAACAACTTTGAAAAATAATATTACAGAAATAGTAGCAAGATTCTTGAAATTCCTAAAACTTAAGTTGGGTTTCCTGCCATTTGAGAAAAAAAGACATTGGCCCTTTTTGTTCCAAGGTACAGATATAATGGCAAAAGAGAACTATTTTTCACAGATATCATAAATTTAAAAAAATGCATACTTTTCTTAAATATTATGAATTTTCTAATACAAAATTGTGAAGTACAAGAAATTACGTTTGTAAAAAATCTATTTTTGGACGTCCATTTTAGCAATAACGATACAAAGCTTCTCAAATTATAAATAAAACTTTTGCATAAAAAATAACTTGATGTCGCAATCTGTTCAGAATTCTGTGAACAATTTACATTAACTGCTGTGTTGGAAAATAGAAGCAATAAATAAATTTGTCTTTTAAAGCCCATTGTACAAGTAACATTGATTTTTGGGTATGTTGAAGATAAAGAACAAACAATCTTCTTGAAACACGATCAAAAATTTGTAAATGCGCTAGCATTTTACAGCGCACTTACAAATTTTTGATGGTGTTTCAAGAAGATTGTTTGTTCTTAGTCATTCACACCAGTTTTAACTTATTTTCTATGTTGAAGATATACAACGCGGTGATACAGAAGGTTAACTCAATAGCTAATTTGAAACAGGAAGTTAATTTATCCTTTTCGGCAAATGAGCAGAAACATAGCTCATTTAAATTTTTAAAAATGTCATTTAAACAAGTTAGAAACTATCTTTTAAGAAACATACATACATATACTCGTATATGTATATATATATATATATATGGGGAATTCTCACAATCTTTTGACTTTTATGTCCCTGAATAATAATTTTTATTTTAGTACATATTCTTGTGTTTTTTTTTATTATTATTATTTCATATATTGGGGAACATCCCATTGCATGATTGCATAAAAATATTAACGAGATAATTAAGTTTTGAACGATGTTGGTGGTCCAAATACCAGGAAATTCCTATACCGTCCCGTGTCTCTGATGCTGATTTTTAAGTTTGGAGTTGTCTGTATAAAATTGTTTCAATAAACGTAATCCGATGTAATTTTTTCCGAAACTGGGACAATTGTGTTATATATATATGTAGCAAAAAATTAACCACACACACATTTTTATGGTTGATATTATTTGCTGAACTTTTTTTAGATTCCTTACCATACCTCTTGATAAACTCAAACAGAAAATCACTTCAGATGCATAAGTTTTTTTCTTATGCAAAAGTATGCTAGAGAAAGACTGTCTAAAATTCTTCTTTAGTGAAAGAATGTCTAAAATTCTTTAGAGAAAGAATGTCTAAAATTTTTTGACAGGAAATTTACTGCAGAATTTAAATCAGCATTTAAATATCAATTTCAAGCATCGTGGCTTTATTGGTACTGTTACCGTCCCCAAGGTTTAATTCTGTACTTTCCGAGGTAAATTATTTTTTTTTAATTCAATCCAATGTAAATAACTATTTCTAAAAATCAATGAGCATTGTAGCTATCACTTAGTCTTAATATGATTTGACTAAAAATAGTGGTAGTTTTCCTTACCGCCCCACCCTTACCATGCCTTTATTTTATTACCGTCCCTTTTTTCCTATACCATCCCCCCTTTTTTTCCATCCGCCCCTTCTTTAACACCGCTTTAAGACAATGTTATACCAAAATTTTGTATTAAAAATACTACGTTGTTATTATTTCTTATTTGAAGGCCCTTTGAGTACTATGCAAATTCATTATAATTGAAAATGTAGAAGAGAATAGAAAGTTATAGTGGTTAAATGGTAAGGAAAATTAAACTCCCAAGTTTAACACTTAAACCTCAGTTAAATAAAAAAAAATCGCTGCCGACCATTAAGGTATTCGCCTATCAGACTAAAATGTTATTTTAGCAAGTTTAATTTCACCAGATCTTTATTCCCAAAAGTCAAAAGCTTGTGAGATGCCCCATATAAATATATATATATATATATATATATATACATCCTGGTTTCCTGTGTTCATTCCTGGATCATCTTTGGAACTTCATCGGTTTCTTCATATATTTGTGATTTCAAATTTATTATATATATATATACATACACACACACACACACACACACACACACACACACATATATATATATATATATATATATATATATATATATATATATATATATTACATACATACACATATATAAATATATATATATAAACCCTTTATCTACTGACGGTACTTATATGTATCATTAAAATAACTTGTTATAAAATTCATTCAATATATGGATTAGAACAGTTTAGAATGAGCTATAGATGCATTATTTTATCTTGTTCCGAAATCATCAGTGGTTACACGAAACAAAAATACTTTTTAAAGGATTATTTATTTTGCCTTATCATCTTTTCAGCTTCCTTTGCGTTGGTAGCTCGGGGGGGGGGGGGGGGTGGAGGGTCGACTCGGAAATATTCCCATTTTTTATTGTAAGAACGTTATATTTGTAATTTCCGAATTCTACAAAATACTAAGAAAAATATTTAAAATAAAAAAAATTGAGTGGGTTTATAAATATTGCACAAAACCCTATAAATTCAAATTTAATTAATCCTTCTAAATCCTTCAATCCTTGTAAAATTTATTAAATTATTATGTAAATCTTCTAATGTAGTTTCAAAAATACAGGAAAAATGCTTTAGAAGATAAAATTTTCATGAATTCCTAATTCAGTACATAAATGATTAAAGTAATTGTTTTTATACGTAAAATAAAATATAATAATTTAAATTATTTAATGAAAAGTTTTTTGCGACACATACTGATAAACTACGTAAAGGTTGATCATCATAGGAATGGAATGACATCGGTTTGCATGCATTATTTTCTTCATTTTTTTTTTCTTTTATAATTTTTATCTTCATTTTGTAAAAATACTCAGAATAATGTGTCACGTGGGTAATCATTTAGACCTACTGGTAGAAATGACATATGTAGATATCATAAGCGTACTAAGATAATGAAATGAAGACATAAATATATTTATCACTAGATATTTTTTATTTGTTTTTATTTTTAAATGTATCAAATGTTTATAAGGCAAGTGATAATGTGTTGACATATTTTTTCATTAATTTATTAAACAATGTGCATCAGATTCTTTATTTATCCTTTTTGGCAAATGAGAAGAAACGTAGCTTATTTGAATAAACAAAAATAATGAAAATATAAACAACTTAGGAACTATCTTTTAAGTAAAAAAATAATTATTTAAGCAATGGTTTCTATTCTTAAAATAAAATATAACAACTTAAATTGTGTGATGAAAATATGTTTGCGATGCAACATGTTAAGCATTGTACTGCGCAGGCTGATGAACCCAGAAATGAAATTATACCGGTTTCTATTAATTTCTTTCTTCAAAATTCTATTTGTTTCTTTTATATGTTTTTGTTTAATCTTGATTTTGTAAAACTACGCAACATATTCTGTCTATTCTGTGTACTCTTTTGCATCCAATGTTTTCCAAGATTTCTAATGCACACCATTTTTTGACTTTTATCGAAATAAAACATAAAAATAAGCGCAAATATGCTGTAATACCTGTGTTTATCACTTATTTATAAACATATTGAATTGCGTATTATTTTGGTGATGTCTATATTGATTAATAAATAACTTGTGGACAAATCTATAAATCGGTACCCGTTGTGAAATAATCGATGAACAACATCGTTGAGATTTTTAATCATTCTAATTATTTTATTTTTTGTTGTAATAACAAACTCATTTTTCTGAAAATTATATTTTTCCATTAATAAATAACTTTATTTGGATGATTCTTATTGTTATTTTTATTTATATTACGTTTATTATTAAATTATTAATAAGAAGTACCTAACCCCAAAACCAAATATTTAATTGATATGAATATGTACTGTAATAATAATTAATTTATAGGAAAATGTAGAAATCTAATAATTAATTCATATTGTCAGTTAAATGCAATTTTAATTCTCTCTTTGAAAGAATTCTATTTCAATTTACTTGATGTGCAATTTCCCTGATTTAATCATTGTTGTAACTTTTAAAATAATAATTTCATTATTGTTATAACCCTTATTAAAAACACTGCTGTGACACAACACCGTTGTAAGTATCTATGTTCATCTTATGAAACAATACAATAACCAGCATAACTTTTTTTTATATCTTTATATATTATTTTATATGCGAAAACGGACTCACCTGAAAACAGCTTTTTTGAAAGTGAATCAACGGAACATGACAGAAATGTTGACTAAATCCTCAACCCTTGATTTTCCGCAAAATAGTTAGATTGTCTAATGCGTTCCTGTGATTTTACTGTAGTTTTTAGACTAGGTTCTGAAATATATTGCTGTGTGCATGCGTTATATTTGCTATTGCCAATAGGAAAAAACGTATCTTGTTAGTATTCATAGGACTCTCCACAGAAAATCTGTCTACTTTTGCATACATTTCACACATTTTTGCGTGCAGAAAGTATTCTGATATGCATTTTTAAACATACTAAAGTATATCCACAGATTCACTCGCACGGGTCTGTGAATATCTAGCGTACCCTAAAATTAAATCATAATAATAGTTAAGTCTTACTGGACGAATAGTAGGCACAATGGATTTAAGTCTAACTGAAAAGTATTCTAAATTTAAATTTTTTTATAAACTCTCGAACCATGGATGTATCAGTACACTTAATACCGTAGTTTCGCTCAAATTAACACAAACGTATCCGGATGGAATTAAAAAGTAAGACTATATTGGTACTTTGAAAATATTTTTTATGTCTGACAACTATCATTTAATAGACATATTGTAAGAAATATTAGTTAATAATAAAGATATATTACCATATAGAAAATTATAAACTGCATTTAAAGTGAAATATTCACTATATTTCATCTAGTGTGTACTTATACGTGTAATTGTAGTTTACTCCACGTCGTTTAAAATTATCTGCAGATTCAACTTACTGATACTTTAAAATAATTACAATTTTTTATTAATTTTTATTTTTTTTTTCACGTTTAACAGTTTTGAAAGGATTTCTTGTTAGGTGCATTTGTAATTATATAAATACGTAGCACCATTATTCGTCGTTCGGTCCGTCTGTCTGTCTCTCCGTCCGCATTTAATAGAGCAAATACTAGGCAACCAAATGGTCTGAAATTTTATATATATAATTGTTGCAAAATTTTATCGAGTCATTTCAAATTTTATGAAAATCGGATCTATAGTTTAATTACAGGGACAATAAAAATTTTCCGTTACATTACGGTCAATGGAAAAAAAATTATTTCAATTGCACTTCAATGATGCCACAGCCTTTCCAACAGAACGAACTTGATATGCACTTATGAAGTGCACTAAAAGATACATTCTGTATAATATGCGGTTCAAAACATTCTTACAAAACTAATTATAGTACGAACGCACCTCGTTTGCCTCGTTTGAAGTGCAATTTCCAACTTATTTGCTATGTTGTGGATTCGTCATTATTATTAGCTTTTATATGAACACTTAAAATGTTAAGATTTCGTTCGAGCGTTACATAAAAAGTAAATAACTTTTTAATGGATTAAAAAATACATTTGAAAATTTTTTAGGCGTAACCTATTTGAACAAAATGCATAAATTATTATATAGAGATCAACAATATTGCAGAATGCATAGAATAGAAATTTCCTTGAAACTGGTTTTTTGAATATTACAGAACTGTTTGATGGGCGACGTCAAAACAAAATCCTTCATCGTAAAATAATCTTGTTTCTGGGAAGTTTACTGTTTATTATTACTCACACCTATTAGGGGTGTAAACGTAATAGCAGGACTCTTTTATGTCATATTACCCTTCTAATAAATGTAAAAATCAGGTCTTCTTGCTTCAACATCACTTACATATCTTTTTTTCGAATAATGTTACTTTTTATTGGGTACATTTAATAATTAGGTGTATGAGTACGTTACTGTATTCTGCTATTTACAACTGGTCCCGCTTTAAAGTTGTGCGGAAATCACATGCTGTAATTCTTCTTTCTGCGATTTGAGAGTGTTTTATTAAGTACCAAACGTATTATTTGGAGAGTGGATGACCTTCAGGACACTGTTAATCCTTACAAAGATACGCACAATTATTTAGTATGTATTCCACGCTAGCTTGAGCTACAAGCAAGAACTTAATATTAAATTTATTAGGTTTACTTGGCATATAATGTGAAGAAAGACATCTCTAAAGGTTTTATTGAAATTATTTATAATTCAGGCTAGTTATAGAATAGTAATCGATTTTTTTTTGTTTTTTTGTTTACCTATGTTGCTAATATTTAGAGTAATATGTACTTTGTTAATATTTATATACGCGTAAAACTTTACGTATAATACACAACACAAAATACTAAATCTGTCATCCACAACAATAAAATAAAATTTTGGAATATAGTTCTGATGTCCATACTAATAAGCCAAAGCTGTGTGTGTATGTCTGTTTGTATATGTGTGTGTGTGTGCGTGAGTGTCTGTATATGTGTGTGTGCGATGGTTAGCAAAATCTACTGCACATAGAAGTCTGAAAATTTATCTGATAATAGACAAAGACAGGTCCTGATGCACCTGAGTCTCATATTTTTATTTTTTTATGGGCCGTTCCCCCTAGGCCCTTGAAAGTTTTTATGCACTAAATTGTTAATAGCATGCCTCTCTTCTATCTGATATTCTTCATTTTTGAGGTGAATTCTCCATTTAGTTTCTGCTTCCACATTTCCCTTTAGACCTTGGCACCCTTAGTGCCCGGTACATTGACACATGAAGTTTTTGCGCTCTAAATTGTTAATAAATAGTTTCCTTTAAATCCGATCTTATTTTGTAGAACCATTTTTCCATTTAGTTTTCCACCAATTTCTACATTCCACTTAAGACCCTGGGACCGTCTAGGTAACCGTAGGTCCCAGATCAGGACCCCTTGAACTTTTTATGTGACAGCATTTTCCACCCCATAATTATCTCACTTTCTCAGCGCATAATTATAAAGTTGACTCTTGGACTCTTCTCCCCAGTCCAACACCCTCATAATTTTATTGGGGCAGTAGGGCCCTTTTTAAACATTTACACATTTTTTTGTGCATTTCCTTAAAATATTATTCTAATGAGTAATTCATACCCTATGTTTACTTTTGAATAATTGAAAATCTAAAATGCTAAGTACTAAAATATCATTAACATGTTTTCATGTAAGGGCACTATTCTCAATTGTCAGTTAAAAACTTCTGGTGCAGAAGATCATTGGAGATAAATAAACTATAATTTTATAAAACACAAGATCAAATACGCCGTTATATTTTGTTTGATTAAAGTTTCATTTGTAGAAACCGACCAGTGTAGCGGGCGAAGGCTGCTAGTAATATATATACATAACACATACCTCTTTATACACAATAAACATAAGAATAATGACGCATAGTAATAAGAGATGTACATTAGGGTGGAACGAAAGTATAGGGCAAAATATTTTTTTCAGCAAATAATTTTCTAATAGCAATTAAAAGTTGTATTTATATGCTAACAATAAAACTACGAAGTTTTTTTCGTTCTAAATTTATATCTTGAGGTGCCGCAAGAGCCTTAAAAATAAGGATTTTTTTACAAAATGTCCAAATTTAATCACTGTTTTATTTTCAAAATTTTAAAATCAAATTTTGTTTCTAACAGCAGTCTATAGATATTTCTTTACTATAACAACAATAATATTAAGTTTAATTGATGTAAATTATGCATTAATTTTCTGCAAAAATTGATATAAATGAGCTTTGTTTAAAAAAAAATCAAGATGTAATATCAGTTTGAATTTAACTGTTGTAATTACTTTTTTGCTTACAAATAGTTGTTCAAACACAGTTTTTAAAATAATACAGTAGCGCTCAAAAGTATTTTGACAAAGATAATAATTCACTTAATTGAAAAGAATAATAAAATGCAAAAAACAATCATTTATTTTATTTAACCATATTCAATGTTTTAATTTTGATAACTTAACAATAAATATTAATATTATTAATAAAATTATATATATACTATATATATATTTATATCTGAATTTTGTCATGCTGTAACTCTCGAATTTTTGAACCGATATGGATGAAATTTTTCATATGCATAGTACATACCAATGTCCCAACGAAGTTAGTTGGCTAGTTTCATCCGCCATCTTGTTTCAAAATGGCGGTCATTGGAATTTTTTTAAATATTAGAAATTTTAGTGGGAAGAACTTAAGCACTGGAAGTTCGTTATAATTTTTTAGTTGTTGGCCGAAAACACCGCCAAATTCCTTAGGACCCTTTGTTTTTCCATCTAATTCACGAAACATGTGGCGCAAAGGCAATTCCTTTAAGTGTAACAAACAAATCAGCCACTGCAGTGGCTCATTTAGATCTTTTTCTGTTAAAGCAATCACACCGTTATTAACTCCAGTGTTTGTGGTTGTCCCGTCACACCCAATAGCAGTTACAGTTGATATGTTTAAATAATTGTTACCATTAAAGTAGGCTGTCATGTTATTTTTTATAGCTTCACCTGTTCCAAAAGCAGGGGTTACATGTCCTAGAAAGGATGAATCGGTCTCTTTTACTAAACGAATATGTTCTTCGATGGCCGTCTTTTTGTAAAATTTGTTTCCTTTTTTATCTTGCACAATTGTTTTATCTTTTCTTCCATCGAAAAACAAACCTATATTATCTCCAACTTGGTTAAGGCTTCTTACCACCTCTTTTGTTCGATTCTTGAGTCTCTCTCTTCGAATTTTCATCCTATCAGTTACCTTATTGTTGTTCTCCTCTGTAATCATCCCAACATCTTTAAGAACAGAACTTGCGATAGTCGCAGCAACTCTGTCTGAAACCCCAGTTCGGTCACAAGCACTTGCTACTGTTGGAAGTGCTACTCGCATTTTCTCGCTTGTAGTTGAATCCAAAAAAGAAGTAGAGAAAAATTTTTGGGATTGTATATTAAGGTTTCTTTAAATTTTTGCTCAGGATCTAATTGAATGGCATAATTTTCAGCTTTTCTAGTAGCCTTAACAACTAATTTCTGATTGTAGCTATACTTTAATTGTTGCTGCATTCCCTGTTGCTTCCTCTCTTCTCTCTGTTTTAAAATCTTGGAAATAACTTTATAGACTCCACTTATACACATTTTTCTCACTGTTCTTTGGTCAAGTAAAAAATCTTTCTCAAGTTTAGGTACTTTTTTTCCTTTTTTCGCACTTACAGATAGAAAATTCTTTGCCTTTACAGGTTGCTACATAAAAAAGACGTTTGCTTTCATTTAAAAATTTTACTGCAATCAAATCATATTTTTCTGTACCTTTTCTACCTTTAGATCTTAAAATACTTCTGTATTTATTGTGATAGGTTTTTCCCATTTCTAACATGCGAGTGCAAGATACTACAGGAACAGATGCTGATGACCAAATAGATTGAACTTTCTTAATAAGTATATCAAGAATTTCACTCACCGTTCGTTCTTTTGATGTTTTGTATGGTTTCAGCTCATGTCGAATATAAAAATAATATTTCATACTGTCATAATAAGTTGAAAATCTTATATCACTTAATTGTTCATGGTACCCAAAAATTGGGCATTCTGACTTTTGTCTGGTCTGAACTGGTCTTGATACTGCCATCACTCTAAAGATAAAGTATTAACTAACAAATTATTATACAAATACTCAAACTGACATATTCATAAACAAAATAAAATCCAATAAAGAACAGCATAAAAACATTTGTTACTCAAACGATTCGTTTGCCTGCACTGACTGACGACAGAAACATGTGACCAGACCATTGCTATAGTTACATGCTACTCTTCCTCCTCCGCTACCTTACACCAGGCAATAATGTTCCGCCTGACTCATGGTCACTTCAAACCACGTACTGTTCTCCATTTGCTATTAATTTTCAGAACTAAAACATGTTTTGCCGCGCTTTTAAGTTAAAAGTAAGGTTAATCGAAATGTTATTACGAAATACTGTTAAAAATCTAAAAAAATGGAAATTAAAAGATGCAAGATTTAGTAATAATTGAAAACAGGCATTTGGTATTTATTTTTATTTTTATTTATTTATTTTTTTTTTTTTTACTAAACCAAATTTATCAAAATTCGTAAAATCTACTTAAAAATACATATAGTCAAATCTTTTGCGACACCTCAAATATATTATGTTTGTTAAAATATTTTAACACTGTCTTATCAAAGGCATTAGACAACTTTTTGTCTCTATTATATATCGAAATTAAAAATTTATTTTTTTCGTTCCACCCTAATGTACATAGCACATATTTTTTTGTTGTTGTTGTCGTTTAGCTATGTATATTTAGATTCGCATAAAATTTTACATACATTTCACAACACAAAATAATAAATCTGTCATCCACCACATAGAAATGTATTTTTGGAAGTTGGTTCAAATATCATATAATGTAGCATTCGTCATATCTTTATGTACGCATATTTCGGAACAAATTATTAACATAATAACAGTACACAAGACGGGCCAGTGAAAAATGGTTAAAACATAATGTTTCAGTACATTCAAAATAAACCTGTGTGAATTACATTGAATAAATCGACCATTCTTATATTAATAAAAAGCCAATTATTGTAAGATTTTGATACGAAATAAAAAAAAGTTTCTGAAAAGTTATTTAGACGCAAGATGTGTGCATTTATTTTCAGAATTATTATAAAAAATATATATAAATTTTATCAGATGACACTTGATTCACTTATTTTCAGTTCTTGAAAAGAAATATTTAGTCAAAAGAAAATGTTATGTTGAAAAAAAACTTCAATACACATTTTTCTTTACAGTATATGGAATTACGAACACGCAAACAGAAAAAAAAAATACTTATACAATTTCTTGGAACAAATCTGTTTGATGTATTGATCAGTGGTTTTAGTTCTTTGGCAAATTACCCTTTCCTTTATTTTTATCGAATTTCTCTTTATACCACTTTATCTATCGGAAAAAAAAATATTAGACGACATGAGAGAAAATTATTCATTTGTAAAAAGGAATTCCTTGTAAAGATACTCAAGCATGTTACGAAGACATTAACACTTGTTTTACATAATTAATGATATCTGGGACTAATTGCATAGCTTCATAAAATTATTTCATTTATTTTTACGAGTTTCCTTTTTTTTCATTTTATGTTATAAGTTCAAAGTAAATTTACATTGGATTATGAAATTTACATTTATTTATTATTCTTGATATTTTATAACTGCCATAGCGCAATATATTTCTTAATTTAGTCTTAAATTGAATTTTTTTTATTATTTCTGATGCAAGTGTACAGATACTACACAATTCTCCATGTTTCACCGAAAATCAGGCAATCTATTTTATTATTTTTTGCACCACTAATGCAATGGTAGTTTATATGTTAGGTAGTTTATATGTTATGTTTTTTTTTTTTTTTTTTTTTTTTTTTTTTTTTTTTTCATGTCAAAATAAGAACAACAGAAAAAATAGAATAAATGAAAGTTGAAATTCTAGCGCTATATGCTATATAACAAATAAAAAATTAGCTCTCGTACAAATAATTACCAGGAAGCCATCATAAGAGAATAAATTGATATAATTACTAATAAACATATAGCTTGTAACGGTGCACCATCATACGATATAGATGGAGTAACGAGATGACAGCTCATTGTGTTTGAAATTTGAATAACCTTATCTGGCATCTCTTTTGACGTACAATCTTTAAATTATAATGTTTTCTTCTGGACCTCTCTCGTATAAGCGCAAAGAAAATAATGACAAAGCGTAAATCCTACTGATGACGGCCTTGTAATGGTTGAAAACATTTTGGGGTTTTCTGATGTATTTTAAGATATTTTAATTTATATTTTACATTTCTTTGTATTATTTGTATGCACCTGAAAGTAATTTTTGTACAATTATTTGTGCTGTTGTATGTATTTTAATTATTGTAAAAAAATATATTTTAAATTTTCGTGTAATTCATTTTAATTTTATATAATATATTTACTTTTTTGTAAAAATTAAGCAGTCAAGTGTGAATATTACTCGTGCTCAGAGGTTTCCGTACGATAAATATATGAATTACTCACTGTATTATTTAAAAAAAAAAATCTTTGCTAAAAGAATAATAAGACTTCCCCAGCAAAGAGGAAATTGCTGGCCAGCAGCAAGATAGGTGCTGGCAATGATGGAGAAGTGCTGGCTGATGGTCTACCACTGCATGACCAGTGCTGGACAGCTTCAGTCAAATTTGCTGTTGGAAATCATCAGATAAAATTCTGGTGGGCATCCATTTTATCTCATGCGCTGGCCCACCACTACATGGAAGTGTACGAACTTTTGCAGTATTATTGCTGGGAGCCCTTACGGTAGGTGGCGCTGCGAATATCGAAGACATTGAGTATTTAAACACAAATCTGAAATGGATATTTTAACACAATTTAAGCTGTAAAGCTATTTTTTTAAACTGTAAAAAATATAGCACCAGTGCCACCAACAAAATAAATAAGCAAATGAATAAATAAATAAATTCTTTATTTCAACACACTTTTTTTCCTCCTTAAATCTGGTTTTACTAGGTTACAAAGTATTTCGGTTTTCATAATTTACGCAGTTCAGAATCAATAATTAAAAAAAGCGCATAAAATACATAGGATTTCTATACAATAAAATAATTTCTATACGTTTAATGATTGGGAACGTAAATCACAAAAGAAACAAACTTGAAATAGTGTATTGAGAGCTTGAAAACTACGAGCAATCGTAGCTGAAAGCACTTGTTCATGTCCGATCACGAAAACCAGGCAGAGTCGATCGCGGTCAGTACTTGGGAGGGTGACCGCATGCAGTTCCTATATTTCTGTAGACATTTCTATTATAGACACTTCTACAGATGTTTCTATAGTTCTTGGTGAAACTAGCTTATAGAAAAAGAGCCATAATTATATAATACTTTGTTTTTTTTATAGAATTCTATAAGAAATTTTTGTAAGGGAAAGTGCTGAGCCAGCAAAGGAATAACAGTGGGATAGGTGCTAGCACTGCATGAAAAGTTCCTGATTGAAGTAATGTGATGGCATACCAATGCTGGCCTGCTGTTGGCCATCACTGATGGGCCAGCTACATTCGGCTTGGACACTTTTCGACAGGTTTAAGTAATGGCACCCTTGCACTTTACCGCTGATAGCACTGCTGGCTGCCATCTTTTTTCGAGCTGACGGCCCACAGGTTCTTTCTTTGCTGGGTCGCAAAGAACAATACAACGTAGGGTTGGGTATAGCTGTATATTCTTGAAAAGTATGAAT
Organism: Maratus speciosus; assembly: GCA_963932465.1. Lineage (NCBI taxonomy): Eukaryota > Metazoa > Arthropoda > Arachnida > Araneae > Salticidae > Maratus > Maratus speciosus. The sequence goes on from OZ010795.1 coordinate 53,274,172, forward strand.
GGGTATACCATAAACGGTCAAAGACATATGAAACCTAAATCCTATATATTTTATACGCTTTTTAGGGTTTCGTTCATCTCACGAAACCCTATTCGTCTCGCTCCTCTGTCTGTCTGTCTGTCCGTCTGTCCGTCACAGTGCCCGTTCTCAGAAACTATACATGTTAGAGACTTGAAATTTTGGGTACTTATAGCTGAACACCTCACATCAAACAACAAATCATAAAATTTTGAAAAAGTTGGTAATTAACCGAATTACGGGCTAATTAACTTCTAAAATTAACCAATCCACCTTTTTAACGCAAATTCAAACGGACTTTCTCGAAATCATCCGTGTTTCTCCTAAGGGTTGCCAGTAAAATCAGCCGAATGCACAGTTACCACGGAGGAAATTAAGCCGAAAAATGAAGTGGAGATTTTAAAGCGAAATCGTATATCAGAAAATATTGGTCCGAGAAATTTTTAAATGAAATAGACAGACGCAGAAAAAAATCTACTTTCATTTGGTATAAAGATCACATTTCTGCTATGTGTATAAGTTAAAATATCCACTAAAAATCGATCGATAAAAATTTAATTTCTTTAATTGGAAAGACAAGGAAATAAAAAGATTTCAATTCGGCGGGAAAGCAGGTAGACATGACGACGCTGCGGTTTTCCATAATAGCATATTTTAATACGAAATTTTAACTTTTTAAATATTAAATTTTTTGATTAAATTTTTTGGCATCCCGATGTCAAATTTCTCGCTGATTTCATTGATACCCATATCTAAGTCCTATCTTAATTACAAGCTGAAATATTAATTATTATTTAATTAATCGGTTTATTGCTATCAAATGCGTCGATTAAAATGAAGAGACGCGCTTATTTAACCACGAATTAACTTAAATTAGGAAATCTAATAATTTGCCTGGGCTTTTTGAACAGCGATATGAGATAAGTATAACTCATTCATCATCAGAAAGTTTACTTCATACCACTATTTTCTAATTGTAATTTCAGGAAATATTTTGAATTATTGGTTAAGACCGCCACTCAGTCTGTTTGAAACTTTAAGATAGTTTATAACACATAGAACAAAGTGTAAAAAAGAATGGAGAGTGATATTTCGAGGAGGGGGGGGGGGAGGGGAGCTAGAATTATTTTTAAAATCTTAGCGTTTGTTACCGCAGCAAATATTTTAAATTCTTGTTTAAGACCACCACCATCCCGACCCATCTATCTACGGAAAGATTGCGTGAAGGAGTTTCGTTCAGATATGCTTTTGTTAAGAATAGAGTGCATTCCCTGGTGGTGGAATGTGTAACTAACATAACGCGATTTTGTTAAAATTAGGAAATCTAACAAGTCGATCTGTTTGAAACTTTAAGATATTTTATAACACATAAGATAAAGTGTAAGAAAGAATGACACGCGAAATTCCGGGGAGGGGGGTGGTGGTGGGGGGGGGGGGGGGGGCGCTAGATTTCTATTTAAAAAATTAGCGTTTCTGACCGCTTTAAGTGACTTTTTGAGGGAGTCCTGAGATATATGCTACTTATTTAATATAAAATTGTCTAAAGTTTAGTTACCACTATTTCCTAATAGTAATTTCAGCAAATATCTTAATTTCTTATTAAGACCGCCACCACCTCGAGTAACATATCTACTTATAGGTTGTTTAACGGAGTTTCCTTCCGATACAGTTTTGTTAAGACTAGAGTGCGCTCCCTGGAGGTGGAATGTGGAACTAACATTTTTGTTAAACTAGAATTATTTTTAAAATCTTAGCGTTTGTTACCGCAACAAATATTTTAAATTCTTGTTTAAGACCGCCACCATCCCGACCCATCTATCTACGGAAAGATTGCGTAAAGGAGTTTCGTTCAGATATGCTTTTGTTAAGAATAGAGTGCATTCTCTGGTGGTGGAATGTGGAACTCACATAACGGGATTTTGTTAAAATTAGGAAGTCTAACAAGTCGATCTGTTTGAAACTTTAAGATATTTTATAACACATAAGATAAAGTGTAAGAAAGAATGACACGCGAAATTCTGGGGAGGGGGCGCTAGATTTCTATTTAAAAAATTAGTGTTTCTGACCGCTTTAGGTGACTTTTTGAGGGAGTCCTGGGATATATGCTACTTATTTAATATAAAATTGTCTAAAGTTTAGTTACCACTATTTCCTAAATAGTAATTTCAGCAAATATCTTAATTTCTTATTAAGACCGCCACCACCTCAAGTAATATATCTACTTATAGGTTGTTTAACGGAGTTTCCTTCCGATACAGTTTTGTTAAGAATAGAATGCGCTTCCTGGTGGTGGAATGTGGAACTAACATTTTTGTTAAAATTAGGAAATATAACAAGGCGATCTGTTTGAAATTTTACGATAGTTTATAACACATTAGAAAAAAGTTTATAAAAAATGGCGGGTGAAATTTCGGGAAGGTGGGGAGAGGGGGAGGGGCAAAATATTTCTTTTTTTGTTTCATACCGTTTCAGGTGCGTTTTTTGATGGAGTCCTCAAATGCATGCTACTTATACTTATTAAATATAAATATGTCAAAAGTTAAATTACCACTATTTCCGAATAGTAATTTCAACAATTATCTTAAATTCTTGCTGAAGACCGCCACCCTCTTGAGTAACATATCTACTAATGGGTTGTGTAAAAGAGTTTCGTTCAGATACGCTTTTGTTAAGAATACAGTGCGCTTCCTGGTGGTGGAATGTGGAATTAACAGACCGCGATTTCATTTAAAGTAGGAAATCTAACAATTCAATCTGTTTTAAACTTTAAGATACTTTATAACACACGATAATAAATTATAAAGAAGAAGGGCGCGTCGCATTTCGAGGAGGGGGGGGGGCTTGAGGGAGGTGCGCGAACAAAATTAGGAACTATAACTGGACAATCTGTTTGAAACTTTAATATGGCTTATAAAACATAACATAATTTTTTAAAATCAGGCCGCGTCAAAAATTATGGTGACCATCTGCCCACTCCCCCCCCAAGGGGGGCACTTTTCTAAATTTGGCAGATACCCGTCATGTGATATATCGTAGCATTTTGGGGGGGGGGGGCGAACAAAATTAGGAAATATTAACAAGGCGAATATGCTTGAAACTTTAACATAGTTTAGGATGTGTTTGCCAAAATTTAGAAGGTATTCCATGGCGATAAATGTACTGGACGTTTTGTAAGAAAGTGTTTTGAAAGGAATATTAAACGAAACCCTTTGTGCGATGTATGATCACACTTACCCACTTGTTTATTATTGATTCTGAACTGTGTAAATTATGAAAACAGAAATTCTATGTAACTTAGTAAAACCAAATTTGAGGAGAAGCATTTAATAAGCGTTGAAAGCGTTGAAATAAAGGATTTATTTATTTATTCATTTACTTATTTATTTTGTTGTTGGCAATGGTGCTATATTATTTACATTTTCAAAAAAAAATTAGCTTCACAGCTTAAATTATGTTAAGATATTCATTTCAGATTTGTGTTCAAAAACTCAGTGTCTTCGATATTCACAACGTCACCTAGCGTAAGGGTTCCCAGCAATAATACTGCAAAAGTTTGTGCACTTCCATGTACTGGTGGGTCAGCGCATGGTATGAAGCGGAAGCCCACCAGAATTTTATCTGATGATTTCCAACAGCAAAGTTGACTGAAACTGTCCAGCAGTTGTCATGCATTGGCAGACCATTAGCCAACACTTCTCCATCATTGCCAGCACCTAACTTGCTGCTGGCCAGCAATTTACTCTTTGCTGGGATATTTAATACAACAACGGAATACTCTAACAGTTCATGTAAAATTAATTTTACTCAACTTAAAAATAAATTTATAAGCAACAAAAATTTTAACATAGTCATCTTTACCCGCTCTCCCCTATACGATAAATATACGATTTAAATGTGGATTTAAATCAACTAATACTCCATTTTTTATCAAATTGTAATGTTTTTTTTTAAAATTACGGTATACATTATATGACCAAAGGTGGCCGGTCACTTGCGATTTTAGACGTTTTGTTAAATATCTAGAAAAATACATGAGGAATTAACCTGAAAATGCGGGTGTGTAAATAGCATAGTATATGTCATATATTTCCGGGAATATTATTTATCCGGGAATATAAGAGTACGTGCAATATTGTGTACGCTATCTTGGCACTAATCAGCAGATATTTGATACAACCCCTCATCTTTTTCTTCTTTTTGGGAACAATGGATTTCGAGCTTATTCTATCGACGATCTTTTTTGAGAATTTTAAATTATGATATTGAGACTTTCACAAAAGTTGCTCTATATACATTATGCACATTTTATTTTGATTGCATTCGCTTGCGCAGTGAAAAAGTTTTTAGTAAATCTACTCATTTTTCATCCATTTTTTATTATTTTTTAATTTTGTTCGCAGAGTATTGTGTACAATGTTGTTTGTCATATTTTCAGATAAGAACTTTTTATTAATATTAAGAACTATGCAAATTATAAGCAAACAACTCGGCGAAATTTGGGACTGTTTTTATAAAAACCTTAATTCCTCTACGAGTATGAGTGATATCCTCCATAAAAATAAATACAGTATATTACAATAAGCGACTTATTAATAATCTGGAGTTTTAACGCTTTTGCTACATTAGTTTTTACAGGATTATCCAAAAGATATACGTTTTTAGGGTTTCGTTCATCTTACAAAACTATATTCGTCTCGCTCCTCTGTCTGTCTGTCTGTCACAAAGCCCGTTTTCAAAACCTATACATGTTGGAGACTTGAAATTTTGAATACTTATAGCTGAACACCTCACATCAAACGACAAATCATAAAATTTTGAAAAAGTATTACATTTACCCGTCTGTGCTCTAACGTGTGCATTTTAATCTTTTTGAGCCCCTAATTAAGTTTAAAGCTTGATATTTTGAATACTTATAGCTGAACACCTCACATCGAACGACATATCATAAAATTTTGAAAAAGTCTTATATTTATCCGTATGGGCTCTAATTTGTGTATTTTAAGCTTTTTATTTTTCTAACAGAGGCCCTAATTAAGTTGGAGACTTAAAATTTTGCATACTTATAGCAGAACACTTGCGATCACACAAAAAATCATAAAATTTTCAAAAAGTCCTATATTATTTACTCCTCCGGGCTCTAACTTGTGTATTTTAAACAAGTTTTCTAACATCTATCTACCTCGGGTGCTATGGGCCCGATCCCCTCGATTAATATATCTATTGATAGGTTGTAAAATGGAGTTTCGTTCGGATAGAGGTTCATGTAGAATAGAGTGCACCCCCTGATTTCGAAATGTGGAACTAACATATTTTGCAAAAGAATAAAATGTTTTGAAAGGAATATTAAACGAGAAGTTTTGTGCGATTTGCGATCACATTTACCCACTTGTTTTAAATTTGTTGACGATCCCCTATGGGGTTTCCGGAAAAAATATTCGCGGAAATATATGACATATACTATTCTGTCTATACAACTGCAGTTTCAGGTTAATTCCTCATGTATTTTTCTAGATATTTAACAAAACGTCTAAAATCGCAAGTGACCGGTCACCTTTGGCCATATAGTGTATTTCAGCTCAAAAAGCTATTTTTTTCTATCTCTATATACTATCATTTTTCGTCAGATTGACACTTGTATTTCACTAAACCGTATTTCTTTAAACATAATGTATTGACTTACTGGAATTAAGTAATCAATAACATGCTTTAAAGTATTTTACATTAACTTTTTATTTTTTAACTATATTTTTACACTTTTAATAACTATTGTTCATGGAATTAACTTTCTGAGATTATACAGTTATAATAAATGTGTTTTTGGAATTCTTTTGATGTAGAACATAAACTATAGAGATAATTATGTTAGTAACAAATTAAAATATTTTAAATTATAATTAGATCTACTTGCTGAATACATATTTTAATCACTTTAGTGAAAGATCTCGAAATAAATCTTCAAATGAATCTTTATCCAGAAGCACTACGTATTCATTTAACTTTAAAACAATTTATTACAAGAAATACATTGAGACTGTGGTCTTCATAGAATATATAGAATATTATGTTAATAAAATATTTCCTTCGCTTTTATTCAATTTCATGTTCTATATATTTAACCCATTTAATTTTGACCATGCAAAGTTTTTAATATTTCCCGATATAGATGAATAATGTTTAAGAATTGAATTGTCTCTCTATCTGTGTCGGAGCCCTTTGTTATTTGCAATACATAAATTTTTAAACTAATATCAATATAACATAACTCTATCCTTTTCAAAATGACAAATTGTTAAGATGACAATGACTATAAAAGCGATCATCTCTATAACAGAGACGTTAGTAAGAAGCTGTCTCCATAAACTGTTAATAGGGTAATTACTAATACGATACCCCATATGCTTGGCAACCGCCAAAAGCAATAAATATATGGCGATCGATATTCAAATCAAAATTTTTATACTTGCATATTTTAAGACAACGAAATAGGTGTTACCCTAGTTTTTCGTGGGTAAGGTTACACTAAAGCTGGGAGTCAGGTCCTTGCATATAAATATAAGTAAATGTAATGACATATCAACTGAGTTGGTGAATTTTTGATGGTCCTAATTTTTAGCACCTATTTTAGTAATAAAAACTGAGAATCATTTTAATGTATTCATGTTTTAACCTAATTCTTACCTTCACTACATAGTACAGGCTATTTATTTATAGACAAATTTGGCTGCGATTTTATCACAAACACAATAGACCGTCTTCTTCCCAACTGTGCTCGACGATTAGTGAATGACTTTTTCCCTATACTTTTATATTTTAAGTGGAGTCTTCTTTGTGACAAAAATGTTTTGTGTTATGTGGGCTTTTTTGTCATTTTTCTTTTTTTTTTATTTAATTGGCGACATACTTCTAATTAACTTGTTGGTCAGTAAAGATACTTGCCCACGTGTTTTCCCCCTGTTTCACCTTCTGAGAGGTGCAGTTTTTTTTAAATATATATATAAGCCGTTTTCTGTACGTATAACCTTTATACAAATCTTCAATTTTTGACCGATTTGCACGAAACTTGAAGTACAAACGTTTTAGAAAGTGGAAAAGATCGCTCTCTACGTAAAAAAAATTATCAGAGCACTATTTATCCCTTTTTTCTACCACCTTCCACAATTTAATACATTAGAAATATCTCTTTTTAAATATTTTAATTCAATCCTTTCATTCCTGTTTCAACATCCTAAAAGATGACAGAATATTCAGACAAATTCAGATTTTCTTGCTATATTTTTGCATTTTTGAAACTGACGTCATTCTAAACGGAAAATGCACATATATATATATATATATATATATATATATATATATATATAATAAAAACTTTAATTATAAGAGCTGTAAAATGACGTAGCACCTCAATTGGAATGTTTTTTTAAAATTAAAACAGTCAAATTTCATGAAAACAATTTAGGAGAAAAGAGGGCTAGATATCACGTCACATTCCATCAAATTTTTTCTGTGTGTAGAGAAACTCACTGTAAAATAAATGGCTCTTATAGTTTACTTAATACTTCGATTGTATACTACAGCAATATCTTATATCTATACGTTATACCTGAGCGTTGTATTGGTTTAGATTCAGTGGTAACATTTTCTGTGATTTATCGTAAAAAGATAGCAATTATTTCCCCTTTCAAAAAATTCTTGACCGATATCACGATTTAAAATTTATGCAAAATGACATCATTTCATCTAATCATTGTAGATTTAATTTCTATTAATGAAAAAGATAAGTTTACGTTTAAGAATGATGTTTTATTTAGAGTGGAAAACTTCTTGATCTAATATTTTAATTAAAGCTGATAATTACACGTGAAATGAAGGTTTTAGATTTAAGCAAATAAAAACTGAAATTTTCCAAATAAAATTTCAGTAACTGCTACCCCATTTGCATATAATTATTCTATTTTCACCATATTGTGAGAAATCGTATACTTCTGTTACGCGTACCAAAGACAACATGCATTTTAATTTTAAAAGTAAAAAAAAAAAAAAAAAAAAAAAAAAAAAAAAAAAATTGTGTTAAAAGATCATTTTTTCTCTGAATTTATATTTTGCATGTTCCAAAATTACAGCTAAAAATGTGAGTTTTTTCATAAACGTCAAGTTAAGGATGTTCTCAAATCCAAAGGAACAACTTTCTGACATATTTTTTAATTCATTTTTGTTCGGAAACGCTTGAAATTTTGCAGGAGTTCTTATTTGAAAACTACGTTATCGAAAGACAGTTTCCATTTTTTGTGTAAAGGTTTAAGAAATTTCAGTTGGTGTTTTGAACTGAATTTCGGGCACAATACCGCTTTAAAGGAGACAAATCGGCAGTCGCGGGACTACAATTTCTCATATCTCGATAAGTAATTTATTTATCAAAAATTGAAAACTCATTTTAATTCCAAATCGCTTTAATAGTCAGGCCTACATGTTTTAAGCCTTTACGTTTACTGAGTCAGAAAATGTGTCAGAAACTTCGCTTAAAACATAAGTCATTATGTATTGTATTAAACAAAAGTGCATGCCAAAATAGGTGTGAGGCGCACTCAGTAAAATACGAATAGACCAACTAGCACACAGCCCAATTACTGAAGAATAACCCGTCAATACTTAAAGAGATAAAAATAGTTCTGATTTTTCATTCAGTTAATAAGACTAATCTTTTACAATTGGGTTCTCATGATTATATAACCTTCCCCTATTATTCTAAGACTAAGCAACGGAAAACAATATATTACGCACCAGAATCTTCCCTGAAAATTTAATAGTGCAAGTCTTATGAAAAGCCGTTCTGAAAAATTCAAGTTATATGCTCTCGGAACGAAGTTCCCATTTGCATTTTATATACTTTGTTAAGAATAAAACAATAAGTTAATCAATGACACCATTTTTAAGGAACTCTTCGCAGTGAACTGTATATTTCTTTATTTTAAAACAATAATTGTTAAGAGTGAAACAGTCTCTCTGGCCGTTTCCAAGTCCAAAAATTCCATCATTTTAATAACAACAAAAAATCAGTGATTCCACTCACTAGTAAATAAATTACAATATATTGTCAACACGCAGACGATTGGAATAATAAATAAAATTACGGCGCTGACACAGCGCCCTCGTACGGGAGATTTTAATTACGATCAGTAACATACTCCCGACCGTTGAAACCTGCAGATTTCAAACTACCCTAATATACAATATAAAATTACATAATACTACATATAACAATGGAAAAGATATAATTAATAACAAAGGAAAAATGGCAAAATTACTTTACATTTGAATACAGTAAAACATACTATAGAAATTAAACAAAAAAATATATTCAAAATATACCAAATATATGCATTAAAGGAAATTAGTTTCCATTAGTTGGAAGGGGACAAATACTTCTCACATTTCTCTTTATTATTGTACCGTTAGGTAGACGAATGTTCACTACTCGAACTTTTTTATCCTTACCGAGAAATATCTCGGAAATCCTACCTGTGGCCCATTTTGTGCTGGACATATTTTCGTCTTTGATTAATACGAGAGAACCAACATTTATATTGTTTTTATTTATTTGCCATTTATTACGTTGTTGTAAGGTGTTCAGATAGTCCCGCTTCCATAATTTCCATATTTGCTGGCTATATTTTGTTATTTTTTGCCAGTTGCTAAGTTTATTTTCCGAAATTTCAGTGAGCTGGGGTTGAATAATAGACGTTAAAGGCCTACCTATAAGAAAATGACCCGGTGACAGAGTCTCGAAATCGTCGAAATCTAATGATAATGGGGACAGAGGTCTTGAGTTCAAAACACTTTCAATTTCTAGAATTACTGTCAGAAATTCCTCTAAAGTGAGGTGCGCGTTACCAATTACACGTTTTAGAGGGAATTTGAATGATTTAACCCCTGCCTCCCAAAGACCACCGAAGTTCGGCGCTTTCTGAGGAATAAAATCCCATTCGATATTTTCCCTTGCAAAATAATCAGCTAATGCTTCATTTGGGTGTCTAACCAAATAAGCCTTTTCAATTCTAAGTTTGCCCCTACAAAGTTTTTTGCATTGTCAGAAAATATTTTTGAACACTTTCCCTTTCTGCTAACAAAGCGCTTAAAACAAGCAATGAAGGCTGCAGAAGTGAGATCTGAAACGAAATCTAGATGAATAGCTTTGGTGCAGAGACAAACGAACATACATACATACACTTTATTACATGTACCTTTCTTTTGATTTTTGAATTTAATGTAAAAAGGCCGCAATAATCAGTTACAATAATGGAAAATGGAAATGAAGATGTAACACGCTCTTTGGTCAAGTTAGCCATAACTTGACTCGCTAATACAGGCTTGTTTTTAAAACAAGTAACACATTCATATGTTATTTTGCGACAGATGTTTCTACCATTGATTATCCAAAATTTACGACGAATATGGTACAACAATGTTTGTGATCCTACATGTAAATTCTTTAAATGAAAATATCTTACAATAATTAAAGTAAGGGGATGCTTACTTGGCAGAACCATAGGATGTTTTTAATTTGTTGTCAAATATGAGTTACCCAATCTACCCCAACTCTTAAAATATTACTTTCATCTAAGAAACAATTTAAAGAATTTAGTTTACTTTTATTTGGTACTGAATTACCTTTCTGAAGACATTTTATTTCTTCCTGATACTCACTTTGTTGAACCATCTTTATCAGTGATAATTCTGTAGCATTCAATTCTTTAGAAGTAAGATGATCTTTCACTCTATTAACATTTCGAAGGTTATGAATAAATCTAAGCACATAACATAAAATACGAATGATAGTTATATAATTATTACTAACACTAATAATATAATCTAATAAATAATTTTGATCATAAATAGCTAGAGTAACTAAAGAGTTATCATTTTCACATTTAACTGTTTTCTTTAGTTCATCAGAATAGTCATCTGGCGAATTTTGGATGTTGCAGTCATTAGTTGGGAGAACAGTTTCTCTCAAAAAGGGGGGACCTTTAAACCACAAATCCTTTTCTAAGAGCATATCAACACTGACGCCTCTGGTAAGGAGGTCGGCTGGATTAGACTTTCCCGGACAATGAAACCACGAATTGGAGTCAGTCAAAGATTGAATCTCGTTGACACGATTCGCTATGAATGATTTCCATCTTTTACTAGAACCTCTAATCCAGTACAAGGTGATTTTCGAGTCTGTCCAGAAGAACACATCTGATGGCTTCTTATGATCTACTATTTTCTATGACTGCATTACCTAGTCCGGCAGCAAGTAAAGCTCCCAATAGCTCTAATCTTGGTAAAGTGATATTTTTAAGAGGTGTAACTCTACTTTTTGAAGGGTTTCTTTCAATGAAGGGGTACTTTCATTAGTTGGGAGAACTGTTTCTCTCAAAAAGGGGGGACCTTTAAACCACAAATCCTTTTCTAAGAGCATATCAAGGGCTTTCGAAGGCTTTCTTACAAGCATCGCAGAAACGGCGAATCTCTACCACATCTGAATTTTCTTTTTTCATTGAATTTAGCACAATTCTTGGAATTTTTAGGCCGGAGAAACGTGGGATCTGAGAACACCATTGAAGCCACTTTTCTTTAACATCTATTGGTAGATCTTCATCCCAAGCGATTTTTCTCAACCACAGGTCTTGAAATAGGCATTTCATGAGAATAGTATAAGGAGTGAGCAAGCCAAGAGGGTCGAATATTTTTCCAATAGCACGCAGGATGAAGCGCTTGGTGTTTTCATTTTTTGATAAAATTTCTAATACGCCTTTTACATCTACGATAAAGCAATCTTCACTCGTAAGCCAAGACATTCCTAGAACTTTTGTTGAGTCAAATCCTATTTCAATTGGGTTATGTAGAGGCTGATTATCAAACCCTTCTTGTTTCCATTGCTCCATCAAATCGTTATCATCAGTTGGCCATTTTCTGAGTTTCATACTTGCCTCGCTCATAATATAAACAGCATTTCGAGAGATTTCTAACGCATCTTGCAAGTTGTCAGCACCAGCGATGAAATCATCAACGTAGAGGCACCTATCTAATAACTTTGTTGTTGTAGGATATCTAACTTGAAATTTCTTGATATGTTTTCTTAGAGTAGCAACAAGAAGAAACGGGGAAGCATTCATACCAAAAAGAACTCGGTTGAAGCGATATATTTCTATACCTCTATCTCCAATCCATAAAAACGTCACTGCGTCTCTGTCTTTATCCGCTAGGGATATCTGCAGAAAGGCCTTTTCTATATCACCTATCAATGCTATTTTGTTTAATCTAAAATTGATAAGTAGATCGAATAATTTTGGATTAAGATTTGGACCTGGCCAAAGACATTCATTTAACGATAATTCGCCAACATCACGTGAGCTAGCATCGAAGACTACTCTCATTTTTGTTGTTAGTCTTTGTCTAAATACAGGTTGATGTGGAAGATAAAAACGGGGTTTCTTCACTGCTTGTGTGTTTCCGTTATTTTTTCTATTCCTTTATTTTCATAATCTTTCAAAGTCTCACAATATTGAGCACGAAGCTCTAATTTTCGCTTCATTTTCACTTTAAGGGGTCTCAGGACTCTTAAAGCTCTAAAATTTTCGAAATTTTAATTTTTTTAGATGTTAAACTTCTATGTTTTCTGAACATTTTGATATAATTCTTATATTGAAATTCCCATTAGAACAGAAGTTATGGTATTTAGAATTATACTCGCTCAATAGCTGAAGCGGAGTTTCGAAAATTTTGCAGTCATTTTTCTCCAAATGACGTTTTTGGGCATACCGCGCACGATATCTCAAAAACTTTTCAATATTTTTTCATGAAATTTTCAAAACATATGATTCATGTTAGTCTGTAGAATCGGAACCTAAAATTGCATTTTATTGTAAAAAGAAAACATTTTATTAGGGGTTTATATTGTTGAAATTTTCAAAATTTTGCATTAGCTAAATACAACTTTTTATTAAAACTATAAAAATGCTTTAAATAGAAATTTATTTAGGTTCAGTGTAATTAGTATAATCTGAGGTATAAGTAGGCACCAAAATTTTCATTCTAGTTGCAAAATTTATTTTGTAATCGTGCTCATAATCTGTTATGCCGATTTTCTGCTCGTCAAATGTCTGACAGTTTAGAGCCCCCTGTAAATGCTAATTCTGCATAATGCAATTTTTCAAATATTTGAAATGAAAAAACATACTTGTATCTTTCATTCCCATTTAAAATTATTTCTTTATATCAAATATGTTTTAAGATATTAAAAATTGAAGATGGTCCTTTTTTTCATTTTTTCCAATTTTAAGAGTCCTGAGACCCCTTAAGACAGTTTAGTCTATTATTGGCTATTTTGAAATTGTCGTTCATTTCTCGCCAATCTTTTTTTCCATGGTAAGGGAACTCCGTAACGTTTATTTTTATAAAATACAGATTTTTCAAATATTTATAATGCTCTATCTTCGTCAGTACATGTGGGATCTTCTTTTATCCCTAATGTTTCTAAAAGAAAGAATTTTTGAACTTCTTTTGTCAAATCTTCATAGTTACAAACAAGCCCACAATGAGTATTTTGCGTGATTTGATTGTCAGGATTTAATACGCTTCCACAGGCAATGAATCCAAATACCGAGTTTTGGAATTTTAAATTAGAATTGGGGACTTCAATTCGACCGACTTCTAAAAGATCATAAAATATTTGAGCTCCCAAAAGAACATCAATTTTTCCAGATTTGTAAAATTCTGGATCCGCTAATTTAATGTTATTAGGGTAATGTTCTGTTGGAACATTAATCCGATTTACTGGAATAGTATCCGGTATTTTTGGTACACAAAGAAGTTCTATTTCCGCCTTAAAATTTGAATTGTTCGAAATTAATGCTTTTACCTTGGAGTTAATATTCACGGAGATGCCATTTATTCCTGAAACTGCAACTTTTATTTTTTCTTTCTTAATTCCTAAATAATCAGCATGGATTGTAATGAAATTACTCATTGATCCAGCATCAATCAAACCTCTTAACGGCTTAAATTCACCAAATTTATTTATTTATATTAAACAATGACATTTGATAAGATGCCAGAACTTAAATAATTCATCTCACAAACAGATGTACCTGAAAATACTCTTTCATTAGAAATGTGAAATGTTGCAGATTTCGGGTCTAGATTTGAATGCGCTACGATTTGATTCTGGTTTTGGGTATTGCAATCACGGACCTCGGGTTTTGAAATAAATTCATTTTTTCTATCGCTGTTTTGAATTTGCTTTTCATTTTCATTCTCGAAATGCAGTAAACTTGAATGGTTTTTTTTTTCATACATTTCTGACAAGAATAAGTAGATTTACAATTTCTAACCGAGTGGAATTTTAAACAGTTAAAACAAATTTTATTTTTCTTTACGAATTCATATCTAAAAGCCACTGAAAGATTTAAGAATTCTGGACATTTGTGCAAACCATGAAATTCATTACTTTGATATTTAACACATTTAAATGTTTTTGAGTTTTTACCATTAGATGTAGATACCATAATGTGATTCGTTGTTGAGCATTGCGTTTAGGAGTTACATTATTTATAAGAGGTTTGGAAACTTGCAGTGTTCTCGCTTGTCTTTTTAAAAATTCGATTAATTCTTTCAATTTTGGTAGCTCGTCTTTTTTTGTTCACGTTCAAACCATAATTTTCTGGACGCATCTAATTTCTGCCACAATATATAAGTTATTATTGTATCCGCAAACCCTTCAATTTTTTGATCGAGAATTTCTAAAGATCTGATACATTCACTGGCGGTATCTGCCAAATTAAGAATAGCACTAGGTGTTTCACTTTGTATTGAATTAATGGACATTAATTTTTTAATGTGAGCAAACACTTGTTGTCTTTTATTGGAATATCTTTCCTCTAAAAAGGACCACGCTGTTTGATAATTATCATCTGAAATCATTATACTTTGTATAACTTTGGTAGCTTCAGAATGAAGCGAAGATTTCAAATATGATAACTTTTGAGCACCCGAAAGTGTGCTATTATTGTGAACGCTAGCTTTAAAAAGATCACTAAAATATATCCAGTCCCGCACATTTCCACTAAAAGAAGGTAGATTAATCGTGGGAAGTCGAACTACCGTTACACTATTATCTTGTTTTGGCTTTGATTCATTAAGAACATTTGTTTGTTTTTGTTTCGCTCTTTTAATTTTTAACCAAGTTTCGTCTAACTCTTTTTCAATCGATGATTGTTCATCGAGATATTTATCAATTTCCTCTTCATCGCACAATGAATAAATTTTATCAAAAATTTCTTTCAATTCTGTATTGAATTGATCACATTTCGTATTTACAAGTTCTAAAGAGCATTCATCAGAGTCACTTAATTTAATTTCACTCACAAATTTAGTAATTTTACATTTTAAAACTCTTTTTTTAGTCAAAATATTTTTTAATTCAGTAGACATGTTAAAGAAAAAGGTCCTACCTTATTCGAAGAAACCAAGTCTTGTCGCTGATTCTTGACTTTTAAAAGCAAACGATAAATCTATTTACTTGGCCTCGAAGGACCAATTTGTGTTAAGAATAAAACAATAAGTTACTCAATGACACCATTTTTAAGGAACTCTTCGCAGTGAACTGTATATTTCTTTATTTTAAAACAATAATTGTTAAGAGTGAAACAGTCTCTCTGGCCGTTTCCAAGTCCAAACATTCCATCATTTTAATAACAACAAAAATCAGTTTTTCCACTCACTAGTAAATAAATTACAATGCATCGTCAACACGCAGACGATTGGAATAATAAATAAAATTACGTCGCTGACACAGCGCCGTCGTACGGGAGATTTTAATTACGATCAGTAACATACTTATTGGATTATTTTGAGTAGTTTGACTTGATAGCTGTTAAATATGTGTTTTGTTTTATTTTAGTTTTGGCGTTTTAATTTCATTTGCCAATTTATTTATTGAATATTACACGAAAACAAAGAAATTCTGAATTATTCACAATGTTTTTGAACAATTGAGTTAATATTTTGTAATTGGGTTGTAAGCATATTTAAAAAATATCCATGCTTGGAATTACTTTAAAATCCATAAAAAATCTGTAAATTGAGATAAACGTTATAAACAAATATTAGTAAAAGTACTTTTGTTTTGTATAAGCGATGGAACAATCGAATGTGCGATGTTTAGAGGTTAATTTGCAGTAAAATGGAAATTTATTGTTTTGTTAGGCTATTGCCACCAAAATTTTGATACCAGCGTTACTCATAGAAATGTCTTTTCTTTATACTATTTCATTTAGAATAAATAAGTTAAACTTTCGTAATCGGGTTCCACGCACATATAAAAATTTCCATGCTTGAAAATGACTTTAAAATCCATTAAAATAAGAAAATTGAGATACAATTTTCAAACAAATTACATTTTAAAGAACATTTTCCTATTCGACATTGTAAAAAATGAAACTGTGATGTTTATAAAAATGATGATGTATATGAAGTTATAAAAATTGCAGTAAAGGCACGATTTATGGGTTAAAATGTTTAGGGCACATAGGGTTTTTACTTTATAATGTAGATATATACTATACAAACGAGAATTTCACAAAAATGAGTCGCGATTTTGTGTATGTTTGTTTTTCGTATTGCCAGGAAAATCGCATATTTTTCTCTTACACCCGCCAAAGTTAACTCACATTCTGTTATTAAAGCTCAGGGATTTTACTATGATTGTGAGAATATAGCGTCATGTTTTCTGATTGCCTTTTTAACAATTTGTGGATCGGAATGCACAAATTTCAGGTATTGTGATTTCCATAATATTTCGTTTTAATTTATTTTACCTAAGAGGCCTTGGGCGAAGCCGGGTAGTTCTGCTAGTAAACGAATATAAATGCATTGCGATCTTCAGATTGTAGTAAATTATGCTTGAATGCTAGATTGGTATATTGATGAAGAGTTGCATGGGACATCCATTGTAATAATTAATAGTGTTTTTCAAACGCAAATGTGGTTGAAAAATAAGGAATATTTCCACGCGCACTAGATTATTTGGGTACGTAATCCTTATCAATATAGAGAGAAAGGCTACAAATACCAAAAAAGTGCTTTAATAGCAGAAGTGAGGAATTCATTTTCAGCCATGATGTTTCTGACAGTGGGTCAAACACCATATATGCGGAAATCTGACTGAATGCAATTAGGTGTTGTCTCAAGATATAACGCCTCACTAACTGTTTCAGAAATGTAGTAAATACATATTGCTAACATAATTGTTACCGATCCAAACCTGACAATTTTTTGTTATATTTTTAAATAGATACTAAACTGACCTGTCAGGGCCCTAAAGCATATACAATCAATAGGCGAGAGGGGTAATAAAATTTTTCCGCAAATGATTTAGCAATGTCAATTTCCTTGACAGGCAGGTGCATTGCACCTGACTGCAATTCACGATTATTAGGATATTGCCCGGCAATTCTCGACCTGCAATTCACGATCCTCCAGAAGCATTGATACAAGATTTTTCACCGTGAATCGCGTGTACCTAACGAAGTACTCGAGAAATTGAAAGGTGTCGTCTAAATTCATTCAGACGATTAGTAATTTGAAGAAATACATCCAGATGGACCATTTGAAAAGAAGTGTTCCTTGTAATGATGTCTAGGAAACACAAAACATTGGTGAATCGTATTTCTAGTTACATTTACTAGAATTTCTACAGTGAAGAGCATTGTAGACATTGTAGGTATCACTGCAATGAAATTTGGAGCAATCCATCACCACGTGTAACAGATAAAAAATGAATTATCGTTATATCAGTTGAAGCTGGAGATTGTGTTGAGACTTGGCGGTTGAGGAGTTTCGATTTCAAGCGTAGAATGACGTTCAAGAAATGAACTTAGCCAATCAGTGGATGGCATACTTGTGGTATGTTAATTCTAACAATTAATTATGAAATTTTCATTACATGTTTCTATATTGGTTTATGAAATTGTCTGTAGGGAAGGACGCAATACATCCTGGTACTGTCATCAAAATAATTTTTAAGTTCATATACCATCTAATATGTGAGCAAATGGAGATTTCGATTGTGTCCAACCATTGGAATTATTGTGTTTAGTAAAAAATAACTAGTAAAGTTTTTGCTTTGTTTTTCAAAATCTTTGAAGAGTCCTAAAATTACATTGAAGTCACATGGATCTATATGTGTCACTCTCTCACTGTGTATAACTTCTTTGTCAGTGTGAATGAAGGTCTGTATTCAGTCTTATCCAATTAAATTCAGTTTTATAAGACCTCAAATCTATTTCTCGAAAAAAGGGTTGACTATGTTGAACAATAATTTTCTAAATAAATCTATGTAATCAGTTTTATAAATTTAAAAGACAATGCTTATAATTACAGAAATTAAAGCTTTTTACAATTGTAGATGATAGTTTCAAGTAACATCCTGCAACCTTGTTCATTTAGCAACCATCCACTTATGCATATTTTACATTTAGCCCTAACCTATTGCGACATGCATATCTTTGTTCAAAGTTCAGAAAGTGTAAAATATATCAAAATATAAGATCAGTCTAAACTCGAATGTGGTTTAATTTAATCCGCAATACTTTATGAAATAAAAAAAGCATTTAAGCAATCAGTGAGCAAGACAAAATAATGTCCGTGGACACGCACACAACTCGAACCTAAAATTTCATTTGAAATCATCCGGCATTTGAACCCGTCAAAAATGTTCCAAAGATCCATAATCCCGAACCTAAAATATAATTTGAAATAAAACCGCATTTGAACCCGTGAAAAATATTCCAAAGATCCATAGTCATATACAAGCAAGGCAAAATAATTTCCGTAGACACCCAAACTAACCCGAAACTAAAAATTCCATTTGAAAAAAAACCCAAACCAAATCTGGACCCGGCAAAAATATTCCAAAGAACCATAACGGGATCGGAGCAAGGCAAACTAATTTCAGTGGACACGCAACACGACCAGAACCTAAAATTCCATTTGAAGTCAACCTGAAAGCCGACCCGAACCAAATTTTAACACGACAAAAATATTCCGAAGAACCATAACCCGATCCGAACAAGACAAAATAATTTCAGTCGGCAGGCAACCCGATCCGAACCTGAAAGTTCTTGAATTCAATCCGAAACTCGACCCGAACCCGGATTACGATAGGTTTTCGGATTGATTTTAAATGGAAATTTTAGGTTCGGATCCGGTTGCATGCCGACGGAAATTATTTTGTGTTAATCGGAACGTATCACTGTTCTTTGAAATATTTTTGTTGTTTTCAGGTTGACATCAAATGGAATTTTCAGATTCTGGTCGTACTGCGTATACACGGAAATTAATTTGCATTGTTCGGATCGGGGTACGGCCTGATGTATTTTTATTTCATGTTCTAGTCGGGCTTCTGGTTAACTTGAAGGAGAACTTTCAGGTTCGTATCGGGTTCCATGCCGATGGAAATTAGGTAGTATTGCTCGGATCCGATTATGGTTCTTTGGAATATTTTTGTCTTATTCAGATTTGGTTCGTTCAGATTTGGAGTTTTTCTAATGGAATTTTTAGGTTCTGTTCGTGTCGCGTGTCCATGGAAATTATTTTTTCTTGCATGTATCTGGTTATATGTCTTGGGGATATTTTGTGGGATTCAGATTTGGCTCGGGTCGGATTTGAGGTTTTTTTCAAATAGAATTTTTAGGTTCGTGTCGGGTTGCGTATCCACGGAAATTACTTTGTCTTGCTCAGATCGGATTATGGTTCTTTATAATACTTTTGTCGGTTATCATATTCAGTTCGGGTCAAATTTCGGGTTTTTTTCAATAAAAATTTTTAGGTTCAGATAGGGTTGGCCATGGAAATTATTTTGTCTTTCTCGGATCGGCTTGTGGTTCTTTGGAATATTTTTGTCTAGCTCAGTTTTGATTTATAGTCAGATTTCTAGTTGTTCTTATTGGAATATTAAAGTATGGGTCGTGTTGCGCAGCTACGCAAATTATTTTCTCTTGCTCGGATGGGGTTATGGTGTTTGGAGCTATTTTTTTTTCTAATTCAGATTTGGTTCGGTTCAGTTTCGTGGTTTTTCTAATGGAATTTTTATGTTCTGGTCGAGTTGCGTATCCACGGAAATTAATTTGTCGTGCTCGGATACGGTTATGGATCGTACCGGAATAATTTCCAACCCAGCTCGGAATAAAATCCGTAAAATCGGAATGAAATCCGTAAAATACCGTTTTACTGACTATTTCCTTATTTTTACGGATTTTATTGCGAGCTGGGTTGGAAATTAATCCGGTGCGATCAGGGCAACTATATTTCCGATTCCTACCGGAAAAGTGGCAGAGTTTTTTTTACAGTGTACTCGGATCCGGTTATGGCTCTTTGAAATAATTTTGTCGGGTTCAGATTTGATTCGCATCAGATTTCGGGGTTTTTTTGTTGAATTTTTAGGTTCTGGTTGGATTGCATGCCCTCGGAAATTATTTTGTCTTGATCGGATCGGTTATGGTTCATTGGAATATTTTTGTCGGGTTCAGAGTTGTTTCGATTCAGATTCCAAGTTTTTTGAAATGGAATTTTTAGGTTTGGGACGTCTTGGGTGAAGACAAATTACTTTGCCCTGCTCGGATCAGCGTACGTTCGGTTGTAATTTATTCTTCGGGTTCGAGTCGGTTTACAGGTTAATAAGACAAAAAAAAAATCATCATAATTGGGAAATAACTAGTAATTTTTCAATTAGCCTAACGGTGTCTAATCAATTTGCAATAAGTCTGAAAAAATTCTGACTAATTGGAAAAGAGAGATGATTCTCCAATTAGCCCTGCTCTTTGGTAACAGCCTAATCTCTTTACAAAGAGCGTGATTTCCCAATAAGCCTACGTCATCTCTCTCTGTATATACATATATATATGTATATATGTGTGTGTGTGTGTGTGTGTGCACAATAGTTTTTTTGTATTATAAATTAAACTATCTACTAAACCTAATTTTTTACGTACACTGTAAAAAAAAATCCGACCAGTTTTCCTATAGATATCGGAAAAATAGTTGCCCTTATCGTACCGAAAAATTTTCCGACACAGCTCGAAATAAAATCCGTAAAAAAAAGGAAATAGTAAATAAAACGGTATCTTACGGATTTTATTCCGATTTTAAGGATTTTATTCCGAGCTGGTTCGGAATTTTTTACGGTACGATAAAGGCAACTATTTTTCCGATTCTTACAGGAAAACCGGTCGTATTTTTTTACAGTGTAAAATGATGTAAAAATTTGTAATTTTTCATTTAAATTAATTTATGTGTCAAACAGAGTCGATCATAAATGTGACATATAAAAGTGAATGAGACAAACATGTTAAGAAACTTTTTAACATTTTTGAAGATAGTCTATGGGAAAAATATCCATGTAATTTTTTTGAACATGTGATTTTTTTTATTTGTTTTTTTTTGTTGTTGTTGTTGTTTTTGTTTTTTGTTTTTTTTAATTGTCATAAAATATATGTTGATGAATGTTTTAATAAACTGTGAAAGAAAAAAAAAATAACCATCGCTTATATACTTCCATAAATCTTTACACAAGCACTGCTTTCATATTACCTGACCCCATTTTTTTTTTCATTTTGATCAGTTATAATTTATTCAATGAGAATTATTCCTTTCTCAAAAAACATCAAAATAATTAAATAAAAAATAATTTTTATTTTTTATGTATGAAACAAATATGTGTAAATCAGTCCATTTTTATTATAATTTGCAATCGATTCATTTTTTACTGCATTTTTTTTAAGTTGCATTTAAGAGTAATAACATCTATAGTATTAGTCAAATATTTACTCTTGAGTGCAATGTCAATATATACTCAAGCAATATCTATCAAAGCAAACATTTTTTTTATATTGATAAACTAAGAAATTGACTTAATAATTCATTAAGTAATGTATATTTTCGAAACGTTTTTCGAGTATATAATATGATCTTAAAGAGATTGTACCTTCTTACATAATTAGATTTTTTATGATATAAAAATAATCTCTATTTGTAAGTTTTTTGCTTTTTTCCTGTACTCAACATAACAAGTTGAAAAGTTTTTCTTCTTTGAAATATAAGTGAGAGTATTTTTTATGCGCTAAAATTATCTTTATGTATGATTAAAGTAGAGTACATACTTTGTTTTAAGAAGCTACTTGAAATATTAACTTTTTTCCTTTAAACTTTTCGAAAAGCTTAAACAAAGTACTAAAAGTTAAGAAATGGAATCTTTAAAAGAAGTGTATGTATGTAAACATAATTTAAGGGATTTTTTTTTAAAAAAATGTCTATTGGCATGAAACATTTTTTCTTGTTTTTTTCGCATTGAATTTTTTAATAAATTTAACTGTGAGGCATTATGTAAGTAAATAACAATGGAAATGTTTTTGTAGTTTTGAAAGTTGGAATTTAAACGGATTAGAAACATAAAGATAGGTTATATTTTTTCTTTTGTTATTCAAGAAAAGGTGACCTTATAAATTTTAATAAAGAAACTATAAGATTTTTATAAAAATGCAAATTTTGAAGAAAGATTCAATCTGGAGGATCTAATACAGAAAGTCTTTAAAAATAATTATGTTGATAATTATAATAAAATAATTCTAAAAAAATTACATGGATATTTTTCCCATAGACTATCTTCAAATATGTTAAAAAATATTCGTCTTGAAATAATGAACGGCGAAAGTTACTTTTACATTCGATTATAAATAATCTACGTTTATGAATTTATGACGAGTAATAGAATATTTAAAAGTATATTTAGTATTAAATGTTTTAAAATATATATTTGGCTATAGAAAATTTATTCCTTTGTTACAGAAATTTCCGCTTTTACTTTTCCACAGAAATAAATGTTAAATAATTAAAATTAGATAAGTGAAAAAAATAATAATGTATTTTGTGTAATTTCATTCTCATGATTAAATCCATAGTAAAAAATCATATAATACAGTAAATATAAAAAAGGAAATAATAGTAATATTAATGCTTCAATTTTAATAAATTTTAAGATAGTTAGGTACAATATTTGTGTATTGAAATTTTACACACATTTATTTACATGTGTATTCCTTTTATTTTTAACATGAAGGAATTATAGCAACGTAATATATGCAAAATATATAAAACACAACAACAAAAAATATATCACTGGCATATGACATTATGCTGTTTTTATTTATTTACATTATCTGAACAATCATGCGATGACAAAAATAGCAATTATTAAAATGATTATCAATTCTATAATAATGCAGTGTTATACTATCATCAATGATATAAATGTACATTGGTTAATCTCTGTAAGAAACGAAGGCAATAGAATTCTTTTGACAGAGTAACTTAAATATTCAGAAAAAAGTATTGCTTGTAAAAATATATCTCCATTTTAAAAAGGTTAATATATGCATCATGTTTTTTCAGTTAATTCTGATACAATAAACGGAAATATAATTTCTCCATTTTCATTACGACGAATGTTTAAACGAATACGAAGACAATTTCAATTAAACACAATCGTAAACTACAAATTGTGATTGCAAATGAAATGTGTAAATCAGAGCCAATATCAATACCAGAATCTATTGAAATATGATTTGTTTAATGGTACTACATAAATGAGTGCGAGATTATTTTAAAGATGTAGTTGATTTTACATTTTGTTTATGAATATAGCAGATTAAATAAATGTTCAGTTTTCCATTTTCTGATTTAATAAAATATTTTTTCTTAACAGGAAACATTTTATAAGCTCGAATTTGCACATTTTATATTACAAATATGTGTGGAAAAGTAAAAAGATCTCTTATGACAGTGCTTTGTTTTATGTAACACTTTAAGATTGAAGTAAAATTAAAGTAAACATAAATCCTAGATTAACCCTTAAATGCCTAATGTTGCTTTTCGGCAACATACCCAATTTAGGCTCCAAAATACTATTAGAATAATATTGAAGCTATAATGACTAATGTTGCCAATAAAATACATTCTGAAAATATTATTAAATCGATTTTCATCATTTAGATGGCAACACCTGTGCTGTTTAAGAATAAAGATAAATTTACTTTTTCAAATGTTGCTACTTGCTCTTTTTGTTTTGTTCGGAAGCTTGCAAAATACCCTATTTTGAACTGCAATGAGCAAGTAAAATTTATTTCTTATTATAGTTCCTAAAATTCCTATGCGTTTAATATTATAGAATTTTATCAAGGGAAATTATTTTTTCAATTAAACACCAGTATTGCCGATTAGTAACAAACTGTTTTGTAGCCGTGAACTATACTTAAAACAAAATATGATTTTTTTAAGTATTTTTCCCATGGTTTAGTTAAAAAATGAAAGCCGAAAGGCATTATTACAATGATTTTTGAAAAGTCAGTCTTTTAAGGGTTAAATTTATCATTCAAATAAAGAAAACAAATATTTGTAATTAATAATATATTTCAAATACCTTTTTATTATACTCAGATCTAACCCGTGTACTAGCCCGCGGTACGGTATGCAATTTCTTTCTCCCAGCTTATTTTGTGTCTCTCGAAAAAATAACGTTACCTTACAGAATTCAGCCGTAGAATAAAGCAGTACGATTAAATACTCTATAGATATATTTTTTTAACTTATAAGCATCGCACATTCTCAATTTCTATACCATCGTATTGGGAAAAAAATACTTTTTAATGCAATTTGTTTGAAAACTACATCTCCCTTTATTTTTTAAATATTAATTTTTTTGTGGTTTTTAGTAACATTTGTTTAATTTTGGCAACTCAAATACTCCATTTATGTAAAAAGTAAAGTAAAAATAGTTGAAAAATAGCAGTTATATCTTTTTATTGCCATTTTCTGATAACGACCGAAAGAAAACGTAATTAAAATACGTGTTATTTTGAAAAAATATGAACGAAAAATTTCTGTTAAAACATGGGGCTAATATTTAATTTTAAGTATCTATAGACGCTTTCAGTGTCATATCAGTCACGACGTTTTGGTTGGAAACTGACTCCAAACAAACTGTTGCTATCCGCCATTTCTCTTTAAATATAAATCGTGGAAAATATTACCAGTACATATCAAGTATTAAAACATTTAGATGTGAGATATAGATATAAGATATAGCTGCAACACGCAAGCAAAATAGAAAATACAACATATCAACCGTTTGTTTGGAGTCAGTTTCCAACCAAAACGTCATGACTGAGGTCACCACTGAAATCGTCTAATCGTCTATATTAATGTTACAAACAAATGAAGACCTAAGGATCACTAGACAGCCGTCTTTTTTTTTTTTTTTTTTTTTTTTTTTTTTTTGGTCGAGTTTTTTTAATGACGGCATCTTTTTGCTGCATTTGTGTATAATTTCGCTATAGTGACGTCCTATGCCCATTTTACTGCAGATGTTTAAGAGTGGATCGTAAATGTGGAATTTTTAAGCGGATGCGTTTGACGTCATTTTGCATGAAATAAAAGCGTGTGCTGTAAGTTTTAAAACTGAAATATGTTTGTACAATATATATATATATATATACATATATCTTCTTTATTTATTTTTTTTTTTTTTCGGGGGCGACACTAAATTCTGAAAAAGCAGAATTCCTGTTTTCTAGTTATTTTATATTACATTAAAATGTAAAGCAAAATAAAAGCACATAATTATTGATTCACAAAATGCCAAACATTTATCATAAATAATGTATAAAAATTATTACAGATAATCGTATTAATAAAATATTTTCTTTAGAAAAAAAAAGGAAATAGTTTTAGGATTATTTCACACCATATATGTCTTGCATTTTTATTTTTATTTTTTATTATCTGTCAAAAAATATTTACATTTTTATCATTGATCATTATATAAAAAGAAATTGTAGACAATGATAATAAGGGAGGATTAAAATTATGTTATTAAACAGTTTAAAAATGCAACGTCTTTTTAATAAAAGATTTTGTAAACAAACAGATATTATATACAAACAGATTTTGTATACTATTTAAAAATAAATATTGCGTTATAAATTAAATTAAAATCAGTAACATCTTCTAAGCATTTCACATCAAATCACTAAAATATCAATATGTAACCTACCATCACAGATTTTAATGAAACTGTGTGTGTTTGTTTTTACTATTAAGATATGATCACCAGTAATTTCATTTGCTCCTTTGTGGGAAAAAAAATTATCAAAATTTTGGAAAATTGCCATGAGTTGCCATTATTCATTGCTCAATTTTCAAAGGCATCATTTTATTTATAAAATCATAGTTCAATAACTAATAAAGAGATTTTCTTCAAATAATTTATGCTAGGTAAATAAAGAATGTAAATTATGAAAAAAATATTGCTGAATTGTTAAAAAAAATTTTAATGTGTCTAAAAAATTGCATAAGCTTTGAAATCAAAAATATTTTATAAAAATAATGAAAACATGTATCACTTATAAACAGATTAATTTAAATAATGCTATAAAAATTGATAAAATATCTTTATTAAGATTGGCTTCTTTATTAATTTATTGGAATCTTTATTGGAATCTTTATTAAGATTATTATTATCGTTTCGTCGCACAAATGGCGACATTTTCAAAATCATTTACGACAGAAAATATTTTCACATAATTTAAAAACAATAAATATAGTAAACAATGTCACGAGACACGTTGCATCATGCCTCGTGTGAAAATATTTTCTATCGTAAATAATTTTGAAAATGTCGCCATTTGTGCGACGAAAAGATCTCCAATCTTGATAAAGATATTTTATCACTTTTTATAGCATTATTTAACTTAATCTAAAAATAATGAAATTATTAAAAAATCCTTATCAATCAAAGGCGAAGTTTCTATGACTATTTTTTTTTAATTTTAAATTGTACATAATACTACATTATAACTGGATCTGATATAAAAAAAAAATGCGATTTTAGTTGGTTTTAGTAGCATTTAAAGCATATTTAAAATTATCAATATTTTCAGATGTAAAATTTATTCAAAGTGTCATCCCTAGAAATATTTTTATTCATAAATTTATTTCATTTTTCAAATTATCTTTAATGTTATTTTCTTATGGAAGAAATAAACAATATTGTCTTTTTTTAGAAAAACATGGGTGTTTTCTAATGCGAAGAGCAATTATTCCTTTACAAAAAAGAGAAAAATCACTTGCTGCTCACCGCCCAATAGAAATTTTCAAAATGACTCTCGTAATCTTTAAACTCATATTTGGATTATTTTGACCTGCTAATAATAATAATAAAAAAAAAAAAAAAAAAAAAAAAAATTCGCTCTTTTGAACAAAATTTTGATGTATTGTGCTTTAAAATTTGAAAAAAAAATGCATAATCCATTATATTTATACCCTTCAAATTACTATATCTAAAAAACTATTTAAAACTAAATGGGATGTAGTTTTGTAATTTTATTCAATTTCTAATGATCTTTAATTTGATTTATTTCATTACAATATTGCTGATAGATGGATTTTCATCATATATATACGTATATATATGTGAGTGCATATTACCCTGTTCCCAAACACATTATTTTAAAAATAATCATTTATGTTTAATAAAGCATATATATTGTTTATAGACTTAATACATATGGTAAACTTTATTATATTATGTCAATAAGATCTAAAAGTAAAGAACTAATAATGAAACTAAATAAAGAACTAATAACATTATGTAGGGAAACTTTAACATCTGCTGTAATGACAACAAATTTTTATTTATTACTTTTGCTTGATTTTGAAGGAAAGAAAAAACCTTATATGTTTATATTTTATTGAAGTACAGGTGAAAATTTAACAAAGACAATCCTATCTCAACAAAAACTTAGTATGTCACATTCACACTACAGCTGATTTTTCTTTTTGACCTTTCGGATTTGAAGGCAGATGGTAATGGATTAATTAATTTTGTTAAACGTGTCATTGCAGTCAGCTTATTAGTTTCACGATTTTTTTTTTTTATTGACACGATGAACAATCACATTTAAAGCGACCATTTCATGTATTTTCAGTTAAAAGCGATTTATAAATTCACTATGTCGTTTAGTTATTATTATCGTCTTAAGATAATAAATTTCTATTAAGATTTTAAAAGTAGTTTATGCATTATTTGAATAACTGAAAATATTTTTCGATATGAGTGGGCCGTTGATTTTAAGTCTTCTGTTGAGCAGTATAGTGTTGGTAAAGGGACTGGGACTATGTGTCATAAAAGTTTCAGTACACGAGAGGAAAATAAGTACAATATAATACTTTGCAACTACTGAAAAACAAACTTTGTCTCTAAGAGGTGGTGTTTCTAAATTATAAGTGTTAAAATTCGTATGTTACTGGTACTTCTGAAAAGAAAGCTGATTTCTATGTTATACGTTCGTATGACAGTCATTTTATTGAGTGGATGGTAATTTTAAAAGATGAAGAAAAGTAAAAATAAGTAAAATTTGTGCTTCCATAAGATCCTGTGAGAATATTTACTGATCCCCAGAAAAGAAAGAGGATGCACTATATTTATCTTTATCTCAATTGATTTCTTCAAATGATTTTCAATTGATTTATGAATTACCTTCAAAGAAATAATAATAAAAAAGATAACTATCAATAGCCAATATAAAATCCATTTGAATTACTTCCATAAAAAGGAGAAAAAAACTCGAAAACTTCCGGTCATTAATTGCGAGGATTTGTTAGCAATTAAATATTATTTATACTGTTGCATCAGAAATGATGTAAAATCAAAAGATTTTTGGTTCAAAAGATTTTTGTGCAAGATTAAATCAAGAACGCCATTGGGTTATAGCAGTTATCAATTACCATTAAAGAATTAATAATAAAAATTTATCTATCAATAGCTATAAT
The DNA here is from genome assembly GCA_963932465.1 of Maratus speciosus. NCBI lineage: Eukaryota > Metazoa > Arthropoda > Arachnida > Araneae > Salticidae > Maratus > Maratus speciosus. The sequence goes on from OZ010795.1 coordinate 53,303,113, forward strand.
AAAATCAGTTTGAGTTACCCCAATAAAATGGACAAAATATCTGAATAAAATAAATGGAATAATTTCTTGAAGTTATACAATTAGTTTCAGATGTTATTATTATTTTTTAAGTGTTAATTTCCCCATCACTCGTTTCAGTATATTCTCAAGGAATTTTTTTCATAGATAAATATCTTTATTTTTCATCTTATAATATATATATATATATTTTTTTTACGATGGAAAAATTGATTTGAAGAGAAAATCGATAATTATAAAAAGGCGATATTTTGTCAAAAAACTAAGATCACTGACCTGTACATCAAACACTTTTCTTTAAAAAAAATTTCTAAGTATTTTTTTTCTATTTGTGTGCTCATAATTCCATTTGCCGTAAAATAAAATAGTGTGTCTTGAAGTTTTTTTGCTTCAACATAGTCTTTTGTTTTGAGGAATTATTTCTTTTCAAGAAGTGATAATTTAAATGAATCAAGTTTCTTTCAATAAAATAATTCAGTTTTATAATTATTCTGAAAAAGTACATGGAGTTTCTTGAATTTAAAAAGCTTGTAAAAATCCTTTTGTCATTTCGCATTAAAATATTGGAATAAGAATGGCTCCTTTAACCTCTGTATTTCACAGATGTAGATTTATATTGTAAGGAGACCTTCTCATTCCATCATATCTTTCTTCCTAGTCTTGAAAACCGTTACGATGATCAAATTAATTAGAAAATCTAAATTTTCAAAATCAAAGTGGTCTTATAATTTCTTAACGCACTGTAGGATTGTAATATAATGTGAAACAAATAGAGAAATTATCGACAGTAGCCCATTCAACTAGTAATTTGAAAACTGAATTGTGACAAAACTTAGAAACTTATAAGTTGTTTTCTTTGTGTACCCATGGAAATTTGAAACAAACCAGTGTTATTTTCATTTGAATTTATTTTACTATTTGAAATAAACAGGCAATGCTCATTAAAGTATAATTTGATACAAAATAAGAAAATTTCACAATAATATTCTTAATTCCTTCTTTTTCTGCTAAAGAATGCATAATTTTTGAATACTTCACTGCTCTTCCATTTTCTAATAGAATTAACACACAGTCACACAGAAACACACACATGCACAGAAAAAATATACATAGTAAAACATCTATGTGTTTGTAATGGCACTCTTGTAAAGCTTGAACGATTGAATTGATACAGGAGATCACTCTTATTGTGCCCTATACTTTTAACACCAAAAAAAAAAAAAAAAATGTTAATATAGAGTCTTGGGTGTCGGGATCCGATATAATTCACGCTGTTTGAATCGTTTAAAATGCAATTTAAACATGATACTCTTCTCTATAAAATGACAAATTGTTAAAATAACTAAAACAATAAATCCGAGCTGTTCTTTTAAAAATCCCTTCAGTATAACTTACCAGTCTCTTAAACCGTTCATAGAGTAAATATTTCAATTATTGGCACTCGCTTTAAAAACTATTAATATGGAAATCAATATTGAAATTGAAATTTTGTACTTCAGTTTTTGAAAGAATAATATGCAGCAAAGATCTGGATTTATTATAAAAGGCAAACCGATTTTGCAAAACCAAAAATTTTATTGAATTTAAATGACGTAATAATATTCCACCTTCTTGCGTTTGGGTGTTACATATTTTGTGTAATGTTGTTACATATGCATATAAGGTACTTGTACCCAATATGGACACCCCTAATATCTTTAAAAGTAACAGTTTTAATCCAGACTACATGTCCGTGCGCTACATGGCGCTACATGTCCGTGAAGAAAATTAGTTGAAAAGATAATTAAGTCTGGAAAGAGCAAAACAGACCGCGGTTCGCCATTTGGAAGGAAACTTGTTTTTTCGTGGTGTGCTGATCTTAATTACAGGTAAGTTTAAATTGTTATTAGATATGATAAAATTACTTTAAATATTGAAAAGTGGAGTGTTTTAGAAAACCGATAAAACATATTTTCGATTTCAATTGCATATATTGCTTAAATATGTTTTCTTTGTTTATTTATTACAAGATTTAGTAAAACTATACCCGATTCCCAATATGAACACCTTATGTCGACATTGGCTTGCTGTATTAGCAAGTGAATCTTCAGATTCACAAATTTGTAAAATATCTGTTTAATGTCATCTGAACAATCCTCCAAGAAACATCACCCCCCCCCCCCCCCAAAAAAAAAAAAAATCCTCCAAAAAGCCCTTTCAGAAAAATCAAAAGAAGCCTCCCCTCAGTAGGGTATCTGTTGGCGAATTCGCAAGTACCAGCGCTATGACTTACTCAACAAAGGAGAGCTATTACTGCTCCTTATGCAGCATTGATGCTGTTGCAGACATGCGGCTATGCATCACATGCGGTAGATATGTCCATGAGGACTGTGGGATTTACTGCCCATGATGAAGAAGTTTTTATTTGTCCATCCTGTGAGGACTGAGTAATAACAGATGTAAGTGTTGCAGACTGATGCAATAAAGCTAATCAAAACAAACTATATTATATCATAATATTTTGTAGTAACTGAGGTGCTTTGCATGGGTCTTCAACGAGCCACAAACGAAAATGACCCCCCTCCCTTCTAAAGTGCATGTTCTGAAGATATTTACTGTGCCCCCCTCCCCCGCAATACTTTGAGATATATTTCTTGTATCCCCTCTCCTGTAAAATCCCTTGGAAGAGTGGCTCTTCCATACACCCTGTGTAGTAGGTCAATAAGAAGCCACCTGTTCCTAATATGGACATGCATATCCATAATAGTAACAAGTGGTTCCTTATATGGACACTTGTAAACATTTTTTGTTTTTATCATTAAAATTAAACCAGAATAATTACAAGGTCGCTAATTTTAATAATGATAGTCAACAGTCCAGAGATAGTTGTCATATATTTTTGGAGTCCTATGACGTGTACATGGGGATGAAAAAAAAATAATTTTCCTTAGTGTGTCCATATTGGTTACCGGTTACTTATATAAATTTAGCTTTAGAAATCGTCGTCGGAGTTACCACGAATACAAACATAATATGAGATACATTCAGCAATACATTCATATTCTGAATCGAGGATTTTTTCATGATTTCAATTAATAAATTGCGATCATCGTATATATTTTTTTACTTTGTTCTGAAATATTATTCTCCAAAATAAGACAGAAATTATTAAAAGTACAAATATTTTAAGACAGACTTGAATACAATTAATAGAATAACCCAACAGGAGTGAAAAATTAGCCGGGACCAGGATTTGAACCTATGTCCACAGCATACCGCGCAGTTGCTTTTACCTTCTAATCCCTATGTTAAAAGACACAGCACGGTACGCTGTGGATCCAGGTTCGAATCCCGGGTCCCGCTAATTTCACACTCCCGTTAGGTTATTATATTAATTATGTTCAAGTCTGCCTTTATATATATGTTCTTTAATAATCAAGTAAATAAATTCAGACGTTAATTTATTTGTGGTTTAATGGGACAGAAGTATTTTTCATCTTCTAAACTGTACGCAAATGTAGGGGACAACATTTGTTTTAGACTTTTCCATTTTCTTAAAGTTGAGGGTATCACAAAAAATGCTTTTTTCTTTTCTTCCTCAGTTGCAAACTTATTCCTAATCGGACTGTTGGTTATACAGCTGTGTGGGCACACTACCGTTCCTTATTTGATATTTTACGTGGCGAAGTTTACCGGAATGGACGAATATTATATTCAATGTAACGTTTTGGATTGCTAAATTTAGGTTGAAAGAATTGAGACTCGGAAAATTAATGCAAGTAATTATAGTGATCTTAGTGAAGAACTACACAGGACATGTGTTGCAGTAACAAATTATTATTAAGAAATACAAATTATGGTTGACGAAGGAGCATAGTTTCACGTACAATTGATTCTTCAAGTATTTGTTATTTAACAATACGAGAAAAAGGCTTTCATTACTATTAGGGCCACAATCTGTAACAGAAAAGGATAGGAATTCATCTTCAGCAGCAAATAAATAAATATAATGCTAAATTCCTCTTTAAAAATTTAAACTTAAAATTACATTATGCGCTAATTACTTAAAAGATGACAAAATATTTAAAAAGATTTAAATTAATATTATTTAGTAATTTAAACTATATAGATAGCCTTCGTCAAAGAATACAAAAGTACAGACACTACCATCTTATTTTCAAATTTCACGTAGTTCGTTTCGAAAGGTTTGAAAGTGAAAGTAAATTTTTAGATCCGGAAAACAGTGGGAAAATAAAAATATGGATATAGGGGAAAGTGGAATATTCCTTGTTTTATGATTCTTTAAACAAACTGACACAAATTTTGGGTACATTGAAAGATAAAATGTCATTATAAACACTATGTCCTTTAGTAATAATTTTTAGTGATTCACGGATAAATAAATCGTGATAATTCTTTAAGGGGAAAATAATTTTACTATCTTCGAATACACAAATATACAAGTTAAAGAATATACAAGTTAATTTCGAAGATACGAAAAATGTATGCCACACAAAGAATTATCATGATTTAATAATCCGTGAATCTACCGTTTACTAAAATGAATACTGTTTGTAATGACAACGTTTCATCGTTTCATCCTACAACATACCCATAAATTGGCTCACTTTGCTTAAAGAATCATATAACACGTATATTCCACTTCCCTCCATATCCATATTTTTATTTCCCCAATGTATTACGGATCTAAAAATGGACTTTCACTTTCACTCCTCTTTACACCAAATACTTGAAATTAAAAAAATAAGACGGTAATAACAGTATTGTTGTATTATCTGATGAAGGGTATGTATGTAGTTGAAAGTACTAAGAAGTGTTAAAGTAATTTAATAACTTTTTTTAAATATTTTGCCATATTTTAAGTAATTTGCGCATAGTGTTATTTTAAGTTTAATTCATCTTTCTTAAATATGCTTATGTTATTTGGCCAAACACAAAAATATATGAATAGGTGTATGTAAGAATATCAATAGGTCCATGTATCCGGATAAACAGGAGTAAAAAGAATGTTTTCGCAAAGTACCATTAGAATATTAGTAATATTCACAATGGGGTGAAAGATTAAAGTGAGTGGTACTCATAAGTACCGTCAGTATATAAACGGTTAGAGTTGTTTCTGAAATGCCCGAATTTCGTCCAACGCATCGGATAACATAATAGCGCAATGGCGTTCGCATCGAATTCAAAAAATGAGGAAGGATATTCCAGGTGAATATGCATATGAATAAATCCCATTAATTTCATATTAATTAACAGTACAGGTTTGAATTCTCCATGTCGTTTGATTCGAGGTTTCTTTAAAAAATGGACCGATGAAAAAGTATAGTGTGTTAAAATTAATGCCTTAAAATTTGAAACAAGACAGTAAATTTAAAAATTTTCTAGACTGCATTATTTTAATATTTTTATATGTGATTAAACGAAAAGAAAAATCTCACAAATTACCTTTAAAAACTTTTTGTTTTACATTTATGTAAACTCAAGAATTTTATATATTTATCATTTATTTATTTTGAAAAATAAAAGCGAAAGTTTCTGAACCGGAAAAATAATATTCTATACACAAGTGCATATTTTTTAAAGTATAATTTAAAATAATCAATTACTAGCCAGGTATTCATTAACGTTAAAAATTAATAAACGAACGTAGCAGTAATGTTTACTGTTCACTATTTCCAGACGATTACGTTTAATATTTTGAGAATAGACTATGAAAATAAGGGCGTTCATGTAATTTTTAGAATAATTTTAAAAATTTTACGAGATAAATATTTTAAACCGTTTTCATTATTTTATTGGGATGGTCATCTAATTATCCTTTGTTTAAAATTTTGGTGAAATCTTTATTAAAGATATATAGGATCGTCGCATGTTGTATAAGCAAAACTATAATCTATTTTAATATTTACAGCCAATTTATGTTCTAATTTTCAAAACTATTTTTTTATTGTTATTTACATATTTAACATTGCGAAGTTAAATTTATTATTGAAAAGTCAATGAGAAAAATTACAACCATTTATTGTCTATAGTTAATTTTATTGGAAATCCTCTTTAAATTATATGTAAAGGTGTACTCCCCTCTTAAAAGTCCATTCCGTTATTTTGAGTATTTTCTTCAAGCATCTTTAAAAAGTTTCAAGCGAAAAAATGTTTAAAATAGCTTATAAAGCAAAGTATGTGCCCTACTATAATGAGAGATAACGAACATTTTTGCATATAAAAATACTCTCACATTCTTATATATAATATATTATCTTATTATATATTCTTATATATAATAAGAATATGAATAGGTGTTGCCGGTAGAGATAAATCCTTGCGGAATTACTTGAACTACTGAACTACATGTGAAATATTGAAAATGTATACTTTTTATAGCATTGTTACACATCAAGAAGTCGCAAGAAATGTTGACATATTTTTAAAGGGACAGTGAACAAAGGGATGAAGTTTGTGAAAACAATAGAAGAAAATACATAAATATCCCATACGGGACTTACCAAAATCAATTCCTTTGTCGGAGAAGTGCGATTCGGGTTTATCCAGAAGTAATAATTCTGATTTTTTTCACAGTACATCGTGTATGTCCAATGTTAGGGCTCGATAAATTTAAAGAATTAGCCGAAACTCATCCCGCCGGATAAGTTAGCCGATTATATGCATCCAGACTGACAGGTGTCAACGAAGTATTCGTGGTACTTTTTTCTAGGAAATAGAAACACTGAAGCAATACTCATCCTATTACCTGTTGCATTTACTGTTTTATCATATTTCCGGTTGCACTGCTACCGCAAGGAGCATTCCCCGATTTGGCGATGTCAACGACTACCTGTTTCGCACATTTTTTGTAATGATTTTTTTGGTCATTGTAGAGTGTTTATATTCGTCTCATCGACATCGTAGATATAACTGCAATCAAATATGAGGCAAACGATAACCATTTTTAACAGATGAAAAATGAAGTGACGTAATATCGAAACTGAGGAGTATGTTGACACAACTCGGTTGATAATATTGGACGTTGAATGACGTTTCATTAATGAACTTAGCCAATAAGTTGATGCCTTACTTTTGGTATGCTAATGCAATTGATCTATAATAGAAATTTTCATTGCATATTCCTATTTCTGCCAAAAATTACTAACTTCTTGCCTGGAAAGACCACAAGACTTTTTCGCACAGTCATCAAAGTACTTCACAAGTTCATCTTCCATCTGATCTGAGAAAAATTGCCGATATTTGTTGTAGTCAGCCGCTTGTACTTTTATATTTCACACATAATACATTATAAAGGAAATATTAAAGAAATTTTTAAAGTACACTAAATGCAGTAAACCAAATCATGTCACGATTCCGTCATGAACTACAGATATAATTAAATTACATTACTAGGTTTTTCTTTTTCAAAATATACTTAGAATCAGAAAAATGCATTAAAATCGAGTGCAAATGCATGAAGTGATGTACCATTCTTTATAACTTTTTAAACAGTGTTAATGTATGATTGTGTCCAGTTGTTCCTCTAATGGTTTTATTATTATGTCCTTATAATTATTCCTAAAAGAAAAAAATAGACAGTTTACAAAAGTATGCTGCTACGAAAATTTATGTAATCAGTTTAATATTTAGAAAAGACTATGCTATTAATCACAAAAAGTGAAGCTTTTGAAAGTTGAAGTTTATTGTTACAAGTAAAAACCTGACACAATGCGGATAAAATAACACACCTTGTAAGACTTTTTTCACTTTCGAACTAACGTTTTTACGACATGTGCATCGAATTTCAAAATTCGTGAAATATATCAGAAAAAAAACAATCCAAAAGTGTATGTATCATAATTTAATCCTAAATTCTATACGAACAAATTACCTTTGACAATATGAAGGACTAATGTATGATTCATTAGTGTTGCCATCTACCGCTACTCTGAATAAGGTTCTCTCAGAAACCCTATCTCTATCCCTGCAACAGCCAAACCCATTTTCTTCTACTATATTTTGTGTATAGATTGAAATTTGATCACTAAATCACAAAAACTTAAAAATATCATAAAGTAAAGAAATATTTAATGAATAATTTAATCTGTTTAATGTCTTGCGCAAGCAAACTAATCCATTTTTGTTCCAAAAAATACTGTAGCCAAATTATTATTCTGTAAATATAATTGCACACCATATGACATTTCTGGAGTGAATATCAGTTTTTATAAAGTTCATTTACAAAATTAAAAGTATAGATTTTGATGTAGAAGAATTTTATATATATATATATGTAAGAAAATTATAAAGATTGGACCTATTGATTAGTTTTTGTAATGAATCGTCCGTCAATTTGGATACGGGCCCAATGACTGATAATCACGGGTTTGGCGGGGTAGCCAACTAATCCATTTTATCGTTAAATTAATAGAAACACATGGCCCTTTTTAACTGGTAACCCTAGGAGATGAGCAATTTCAGAGATATACCTCTACGCCACTTGGTATCTGAAGTCTAACCTGTAAGCAGCTATGGAAATTGATTGCCACCTTTTTGATTATTTAAATAAAACTTAATAAAGTTAATTTCAGTGAATACTGTCATTTAGTTAAAATGTGACAGTATTATGAGTCGTCTGGATTATACTACCTGCTCAGCGGGAAAACATGAGAAGTAAAGAAAAGAAAAAAAAAGAATTCTTGGTGCTACACGATACGGAATAAGCTCCGATTGAACATTCAAAGAGGCCCCAATTGGGTGCTGGGAAAGTGTTCACTCTGCCCCTTCAAATAGTGTAAATACAAGAAGTTCGCCTCATCAAAGAATCTGTCAGCAGTGATATGCTTTTAACTCTTCAATTCTATTATAGAAAGTGTCTTCCCATTTCTTCTACTATATTTTGAAGAATATCATCTTAATTAAAATCGATCAAAATGTAGATCATTTTCAACATATTCTGCGTTTTAAAAGTCAAGTATTGCATCAGTGACATCCGCATTTTGTTTCAACGGTGCAGTGAAAGTTTCACAACATGAAAACTGCAATCTCTAAGTGGAATTCATCTTCTTCAGTTGTGTTGATGATTTTATAGTGATTTTCTTCAGAGCATCTCTTAAAGTAAATTTCATGCAGTGAAAGATAGCATCGTTGCTGTCATTGATTTTTATTTCATGATAAGTGCGCACTACAGTTCTTTAATACAGAGATATATTTTTTTTTCCCTTCTCCGTTTTTGCGGAATGTTTTTTCCTTTTATTTTGTGTGTGTCTGTATGAGCTCATGGGGTACCCTAGTGTTATTTATTTTTATATAATATTATTATCCATATTATTTTTTATTTTTATTCTGATTACATAATTTAAGGTAAGTGATTTAATAAGTAGTATATCTCCAGTGATGTTTTCATTTTTGGTATTTATGAAAACCATGGTTTTAAAGCATTGCAATCTTTTGAATTGAAAAAAAAAATGATTCATGTTTTCTATATTTATTTCTTTAATTATTTTTAACTATTTTATTATTTTTATCAATTTTATGCACATGCTTATATTATGTTGAGAATGTTTAAACATTTTGATGGATATTAAGAGTGTTATAATATTTAGATTATTAAAAAGTTATCTTAAAATTAATTCAAAATGGAAAATATTAAGAAACAAAAAACTGTTCTCAAAGCAAAAATTACCCGTATAAAAAATATCATAAATCCCAAAATTGATGATCAGACGATAACTCTAGAAGAGTTAGATTTGTATCATGGTCAGGTGCAAGATATTAGTACAGAATTAAGTAAAAATCAGGAAAACGCCGTTCTTGAGAGCGATACAACAGAAACGGAAGCTATAATTGAGGAATACAATGAAATTGCCCTTAAATTGGATGCATTAACTATCGCAATAAACACATCACGTAATAAATTAAATAAGAGTTTAAGCATTAACGAGGATGGTTCAGAGAAGAACAATAAAAATACAAGTAATGTTTTTGAAAAAACAGTCAATCTTCCCAAATTTGAATTAAAACCCTTTTACGGAGAAGCTGATCATTGGCTCTCTTTTAAGGAGATTTTTACCACAACTATAGATCGAAATCCAGATTTGGGAGCCGTTTCTAAATTGCAATATCTCTTAGCTAGTGTAAAGGGTCCTGCCCATAAATTGATTTCCGGATTTCCTCCTTTGGAGGTCAATTATAAAAATGCATGGGACACCCTTTGCGCTCGCTACGATAAGATTAGGGATTTGGCCATAGCACAAATAGGCAAGTTATACAATTTAAAAAATATGAAAAATTGTTCCACTTCCTCTAAAGCTATTTTCGATATAATAGATACCAGCAATGAATCACTTCGAATTCTAGATTCTTTAAAACTTACTCAAAATGCTTTAGTGGATAACATGATAATTTATACCATAGTTCAAAAATTAAGCGATAATCTCAAAGAGCGATGGGAACTATCCCTGACCCATAATAATATGCCTAATCTCACGGAATTTCTGAAATTTTTAGAGATTCAAGCTAAAAGCTTGTTAACTTTAGAGAACCCAACTAAAACAGATGTAAGAAATGTAACTTATGTCAGAGATTCTTCCGATAGATCGAAAGGCCACAAAAGTTTAGAAAATAGTAAATGCGGTGTTTGCTTTGATTCGCATGCCACCCACACTTGCAGAAAATTAATAACTATGCCTGTAGATAGCAGATGGAGAACCATCCAATTAAATAAGTTGTGTGTAAATTGTTTGCGTAGTGGCCATTTTGCAAGTAAATGTGCATCCAAGATGAGTTGTAAAAATTGCCACCGAAAGCATCATACTTTACTACATAAATATGATGTTCAGGGAAATGCAGGAACAACAATTTCATCCAACTTAGCAACCCACAGTAATGAGACCCAACCCCAAAACGCCCATGGGTATTCCCCTGATCAAGTAATACACATGAATTCTTTATGACGGTTTATTGTGCCCGGGTACCTCAAATGCAAAAATTACGAAAACCGTAGAAACCCAAAAACTTGTCATAATGAGGTTCAAATACCCTTTTTATTGGATAGCGGAAGTACTCTGTCCCTCATTCCAGAAAATCTAGCTACAGCTTTGGATATGACGTCTATTCAAAGTTGCCATCATCTTAATGTTAACCAAACCCAGGGACAGGTCCAGATTTCCGAAAAAGTTCAAGTACCCCTCCAAATAGGGAATATCAGGCAAAATAGCTCCTTATATCTAGTAAGGTCTTACTTGCCATATGCGATACTGGGAACCCCAGAATTACAAAAATTCCATATCTCGATGGATTTTTCCTCAAATACTCTGACTCAAGATGGAGTCATCATTATGAATGACCAAAACGTTTCCGGTCAAATTTCTCATGAAAGTTCATTCAACCACACCTTAACGTTAACAGGTGATATGAATTGCCAGAAGCCGCTTAGTTTTCCTTCCAAATCAAATCAAGCAAGTTTGTCTCAAGAGGGACATTGCTGCCTTGATACTCAAACTCTCTCGGATTATGATGATATAACTTTTAATCACTATACTACTGAAGAGAACCTACAATTGGAAGGGCTTCTGAGCGACTTCAAAGATATTTTTGCACGCAATCGGTACGACGTAGGTAGAGTCAGATGGGAACCCCAGGGAGTAACTCTCACCTCGGAACTTCCTATCTCGCTTAGGCCTTACCGTACATCACCTAAAGATAATGCAGAAATTCAAAAACAAGTACAGGAGTTGCTGGATGCTAAACTCATTAAGGAATCCTGTAGCCCCTATTCCTCTCCCGTGACAATGGAACATAAAAAAGGAGAACGTAAAACGCGTCTCTGTATTGATTACAGGAAAATCAATGCCATTACGAAGACAGATTCAGAGCCTTTGCCGCGAATAGACTGGCTTTTAGACAGACTTGTCAATGCCAAATATTTTTCCACGCTAGATTTAGCCTCTGGCTACTGGCACGTCCCCCTCCATCCTTCAGACACAGAAAAACTTGCCTTTGTAACCAATCAGGGACTTTACGAGTGGTTGGTCCTCCCATTCGGATACAAAAATGCTCCGGCTCAATTCGCAAGAGCTCTCAGAAGGATCCTAAATAAACATAAGGTCAACTTCGTTACCAATTATTTCGATGACTTTATAGTTTATTCGGACTCCTATGCCGAGCATTTGGTTCACCTTAAAACTATATTCAATATTTGCCGTCAAGAAAATCTAAAACTAAAACTTTCCAAATGTAATTTTGCCAAATCTCAAATTGACTTCCTTGGCTATGAAATTAGTAATGGCCAAATAAAACCAGACAATGCTAATACCGAAACCATTAAAAATTTAATTCCTCCAAAAAATGTTAAAGAATTACAAAGATTCCTCGGATCCATAAACGTATACCATAAATTCATTGACAAGTATGCTAAAATTAGAGCCCCTCTAAATAAATTATTAAAGAAAGACACTCCGTGGGAATGGTCAGAAATCTGTCAGCAATCATTTGAACTACTTAAAAATGCATTAATTTCTAGACCTATTTTGAGATTATTTAATCCTAATCTCCCATGCCATGTTTTTACTGATGCCTCGAAGGAAGCTTTAGGTGCTGTATTGAAACAAATGGATGAAAATGGAGATTTACATCCCATTGCATTCCACTCAAGGCAACTAAGGCCCTACGAGCGAAATTACGCTATCACAGAATTGGAGTGTCTAGCCATAATCGATGCTCTTGACAAATTCCATTATTATCTTCATGGAAAACCTTTCACAATACATACCGATCATGCTGCTTTAGTATGGCTTAAAAAGATAAAACATTTAACCGGTAGATTATTCAGATGGTCACTAAAATTAAGCATGTACGATTATACCGTAAAATACAATAAAGGGTCTACAAATTTTGAAGCCGACATGCTCTCAAGAAATCCCATTTTATCAAACGTAAATCCCCACATTCATTTATTAACCTTAGATGAAATTAAAGAACACCAAGAGTTAGATAATGTAACAGGACCTAAATTTCAAAAATTTAATGACATTTTGGTAATTCACAAAAAGGGTTTTCAAAAAATTGTCGTACCTTTCTCCTTAAGAGAAAAATTATTAATAACAACCCATAATCAATTTGGCCATCCAGGAATTCAAAAAATGCTAAATTTAATTTCACCACAGTACTACTGGAGCAGCATGACACAAGATATTACGCAATTTGTCAAACATTGTGAAGTCTGCCAACTAAACAAGAAATCCCACCAACCTAAATTTGGCCTTCTTGAAGCCTTACCTCCTGCAGAACAACCCTTTGATATAATATCATTAGACACAGTAGGGGGCTTCAATTATTACAATTCAACAAAAAAATACATGCACTTAGCTATTGATCACGCTACTCGTTATGTTTGGGGTTTTACCTCTAAAAATGTTACAACAGAAGTTTATATTAATATTCTAAAACAGATTTTTAGCATTCAACTTCCCAAGAAATTTTTAACGGACAGAAACCCCGCTTTTACAGCGTCTAAACTGCGTAAATGGGTACATAAACATAATGTAAAAAAATTACTTACTTCATCTCACAGGCCCCAGTGTAATGGGAAAAATGAACGCGTAAATCAGTCCATTTGCACTCGACTAAGACTTAAAATCAATGCTACACCTTCAAACATTCCATGGCCCAAAATTCTGGAGGATGTGATTAACGAGTACAATAATACACCGCATTCAGTAACCAAATACCCCCCGGCATACTTAATGTTTGGCCAATTTCCTTATCCATCAGTATTAGGCAATGAAAACTATTACCCTACGGTTGAGGAAGCCAGGAAAGAGGCTTTCCAAAGAACTGGTGAGCACCATTTAAAAAACAAATTCAGATATGACCTAAAATTTGTGGAAGCACCTTTCAAACCTGGTGATCTCGTAATTGCAGAAGAATTTCATTATCCGAACACCAGGAAGTTAAGCCCGCCTTTTTCTGGTCCATATCAAATTATTGAAAAGTTGTCTAATGTAAGTTTTAAAATAAATAAACCAAACTGGTTGACAAAGAAGGACTATGAAGTAATACATGCCTCCAAACTAAGGTACTTTTTGCCCAACGATCAATTTAAGTTAACACCATCTATGTAAAGTATCAGATATCATATGAACTGTTATTGGATGATATTTGATAGTTGAATTTACTTCTTTATGAGTATAGTATAATTGTATTTTGAGAGTCTACACTCTACTGAATGAAGTCAAGACATTTTCATTCAAGTTTGTATTTTATATGTAATGTTGGACTTAGCAATTCTAGAATATATTTCCTATTTTGATTATTTTATTTGGCATATAATATTACCAGTGTCTTGCATTTATTAATATAACTGTTTTTATCATGTTCAATTGTTTATGGTATTGAAAATTTTAGTGGCATTATTCTTATTATTTGTATTATTTTTACTATTTTTAATATTTTTATTATTGTTGTGATATCACATGTCAACTATAAGAAAGAAATAACTCATCTCCAGGCAGCTCGATTAAAAGTAATTCACTTCCAAAATTTTAACATCCCTTTAATAAAGAATGCTTTATACTTTCCAGGCGACCCTCGTGTATGGAAGCCGGCCCATCCCCGGGGACTTGTCTGGAAAGGGGGGAAATTGTAAGAAAATTATAAAGATTGGACCTATTGATTAGTTTTTGTAATGATACTAATCAATCGTCCCTCAATTTGGATACGGGCCCAATGACTGATAATCACGGGTTTGGCGGGGTAGCCAACTAATCCATTTTATCGTTAAATTAATAGAAACACATGGCCCTTTTTAACTGGTAACCCTAGGAGATGAGCAATTTCAGAGATATACCTCTACGCCACTTGGTATCTGAAGTCTAACCTGTAAGCAGCTATGGAAATTGATTGCCACCTTTTTGATTATTTAAATAAAACTTAATAAAGTTAATTTCAGTGAATACTGTCATTTAGTTAAAATGTGACAATATATATATATATATATATATATATATATATATATATATTTTACCGTATTTTATTTTGAAAATTAAATAAACGTCCAAAGTTCACATGTTTAATTAAAACATGTACATCTTTGCTTATTAAAATATTTATATACGCAGATTGTTAAAGTAAATAGTTGCATTTGTGTTGTTGAAATAAATGTTAACAAAACGTTATTTCTTTCCACAAAAATTTAAATTTATAAAAGAAGAAATATTCCTGGTACGAACAAGCAGACCAGTTTTAAAACAGGTTGCGTTATAAATATCAGATTTTCAGTATGTGTTTTATACATGATGAATTTAATTGCTGTACATATCAATTTTAAAACTATAAAAATAATGGGCACGCATAAAAATTGGAAACGTAATGATTGCACATTCTATGAAAAGAAAATAAACAATCAATTAATTTCAATAAAGCCTTGTTGAAAACATATTTCTATTACTTAAATTAAAAATTAATATTCTAACTCGTTCTGCGTTTTAAAAGAAACTGAAAAGTATAAAAATGATAAAAATATATTAACAAATTTAGGAAAGATAAAAAGCATTTTTTTATCATGTTTTCGAAAATATGAGACAACTGCAGATCTCATGAGTAATATAATTCTTTTATATAATTATATAATTTCTTTTTCTCCAAAATTTCAAAATAATCAAATTTCTACAAAATAATCAAATGCTCAGAATATTATTGAGTATTATTCTTGTGTGTCAATCTTAAGAGGAAAAAAGGTTTCCTTATCAGTGTTAGTTGGGTATATGGAATTAACTTGGATAAACTATCATAATGATGGTGATCGTAAATATCCTGAAATTCTGGAACGAGAAATATACATCTCGAATGAAAATTATATGTAGCTAGAAATAAAATAAACTGACTGAATGTTTATAAACATATGGACATCTTGTAAAAGTAGGATTGATACGTAATTTAACATTTATGCTATAATACTTCCACATAAGATAGGCAAACAAACTTTGCAATATACTAGAAATTTAAATATATTTTAACGCAACCGGAACCTAAAAAAAGTCTGAATTAAATATATATCTATATATTTATATATATGCACGCACAAAACAATTAAAAAACGTTGAGGTGGGGGATGGATCTTGTGCCTGGGGAATTGTTTACATGATTGACACATGATCGACAGAGAGGTGGTAGGCTATATGAATATATATATATATATATATATATATATGTTTGGGAGAAAAGAAATGCATAGTATTGAGCATTTGGGTAAAAAAGAAAAAAATATCAATTTTTGCATATGATAATAAATGAATAAAAAAAAGATGGTACCTCAAATAAAATCGTATTTAGTAGGGATATGGTTTTCCCGGACGACCAACAATGTTGAACACCTTTCTTGCATGGAATCGATGAGGATATTAATGATGAGCTGGTCTATACTGTCCCAATTCTCAAGAAGAGCTCTTTCTAGCTTTTGGAGAGTTTTGGGGTTGGTAGGCGGCCGGAAGCTCGTCTGCCTAGAATGTCCCATACATGCTATATTGGGTTCATGTCCGGAAAACAGGCTGAGCAGTCCAGTCGTATGACTCCTTAATGGAAAAGAAATCATCCACGAAATGAGTACGACGTGAACTGTAATTGTCGTCAATTAACCTGAAATCATTTTCAATTGCTGGTGCATAAGGGATTACAATACGTCTAAAAAACGTATCCCTATATTACTATCCGGTCATAGCTCCATTTAGAATGTTGCGGAGGTGGGTGCGCCCATTAATGAAGATGCCAGCATAGACCATTACACCCACAACACCAAATCTGACACTTCCTTGAACGAACGCAGGATTGTTTCTAGTGCCACGTTCTCTCCAGCTGAAAATAAGTCTATTATCAGGGTGAACATAAAATCGGGACTCGTCAGAGGAAAGAATATTGCGCCATTCATCTCTCCTCCAGTTCACATGCTTTGTTGTACACTAACTGCGGGCGTCGTCTCGGTCCCTTGCTGGTAATAAAACGTATAACATTGATTTGAGATCTACAGATTTTCAGCGTGGAGCCATTTTCAGACGGTTTGAATCGAAACTGAGGTGCCTGTAGCCGATCAAAGATTTTGTTGAAGAAGAGTGGCTTTTATATTTCGGTGTCTCCAAGCAGTTAGCCTTAAATATCGATCTTCATTGGGTAATGTTGCAAGTCTACGATCTTGCCCTGATCTTCGTTCTACATTTCGAGTCCCAGATCCTAGAAATCAAACTTTGTCAAACTCCAATAGCTTCTGCTACATCGGCTTGTGTTTGGCACTCCTTCCATAAACAACAAATCTCCAGTCTTCTGATTAGGTTAAATGATTTTGTTGCTCTCATTACGTTGCACTCATCGAAAAAAAGCACTTACTGAATTTCGATCATTATTTTTATATTCTTCTCAGTAAGTTGAAAGTGAAATTTCATTTGCTGTCGCTAAAGCGTCGTTTTTGACGTCAGAATGACTTACAATACTCTTTAATTGTTTTGAGCAGTATATATGTATATATATATAATTTAAAGTCGTTTAAAAAGTTGTAGCAGAAAACTTTTGCTATTTTGTATTTTGTCCGGTAACCTGGCATTACAGAAAATTTTCTTGCATACGTGTGCTTTTTCATGTTTCCTAAACCCAGCAAACACAGAGCTATCGGTAAACAATCGGCCGACAGCTGCTTTGCCGTTACTGACGGTATTGGCACGATACCGGCTGCCGTACCGGTTCCGCATCTTTTTCGACACGCCGGACGAGTGATGCCCGACAGATAGGCGCACAGCCGGTCCAGTATCAGCAGAACACTATGCCGGCAGCACACCGATAGCTATCCATACGAATGCTGGTCGCAGCCCGACACCAGCATGAATTGAAAAAAATAATCTGTTTTGATGGCGCCATCTATGAGACATCGCGGAATGCATATTTGAAAAGAACGTGTTTCGGCGTTGGCTGAGGCTGGTTTTGATCCAGGGTACCCAAGGACAGGAAGTAGAGTCCTTAACCACTTGACCACTCAGACTTGATCAGAGCAGGATTGTATGAGGTAATAAGGGGAAGTCTTATCGATACGTAATGGTTTGTTATTAAAGGTAGATGGGAAAATTAGAATTTTGAACTGTTTTTATTTTATTATTTATTTATTTATAATTGTCTTACGCGCGTTTATTTAAAAGTTAATTTAATATTTAAATGAATGAAATAAATATCTTAGCGAATTCGTTAAAGCAAACGAATTTAAGAATAATTTTAAGTTCAATTAAGATATAGATATAATTAAGAATAATAAAGAATAGATATAAATTTAAGAATAATTAAGTATTAAAAAAATATTTTTAGAGGTCTTGTTCAGTTAATCAAATTTTCTTATTGGGATTATAATGTAATTAACTGCATTGCGTTAATTAATAAAATATATTTTTTTAACATGGAAAAATGTATTTTAATAAATAAAAAAGTTAGTAATTATTAACTTTTAATTAGAATAAGAATTCATTTTATGTCGTTTTGATGATTTAAAGTAGAACATATATTTAATGAGTATGTTGCAATATTAATTTGTTATTTATCAATATTTTTAATTTAAAAATAAAATAAAAATATTAATTTACATTTTTTTTTCTTTTGGAAGATAATTTTTAAATGGGGATATTTCTGAATCTTTCTTACAAATTTAAGAATGCTTATTAAATAAAATAAGGGACATTTAGAGGTTTTTCTCTTAATAAAATTTTCTCTTTAGGAATTATAAATAATTAAATGCGTTAATTCAGGAAATATATATTTGTAACATAGAAAAGCTAATTTTAATAAAAAAAGAAGTTGGTAATTAATCACTTTTAATTAGAATAAGAGTTCATTTCTTATCATTTGATGATTTAATGTAGAATATATTTTTAGTGATTAAGTAGCAAAATTGATTATTTTACTTATCAACATTTTTTAATCATCAAATAAAATAGAAATATTAATTTATCTTTTTTTTTTTTTTTTTTTTGGTAAATAATTTTTTAGAAGTGGGAGATTTCTGAATCTTTCTTTTAAATTTTAATGCTTAAGTTGGGTAGTTTTTTCATATTTTTATAGCTTGTAAAGTAATTTTAAGCACTTTTTTAATAATTTGATTTTTAAATAAAATGAGAAACATAGCTGTTGCTTTTAAAATGAATATATAGTTAGAAAATAATTAATTTATGAATTTTTTTTTCTACGATTAACTTTATAACGAATAATAATTTTAAGGGGCGATTTAAGAAACTCTTACTCTTTTGATGATTCAAATAATTGTAAACCTTTTAAAAATGAATTCAATAACAGCTTTTAAAAATATATTTATATAAGAGCTATTTTTGAATTATTTTGTTTATCACTGTTAGAATTTCATATGAAATACACGAAATATACACATCTTATCAAAACTCAAATTCAAATAAAATTAAGAAAAAGAAAAAAAAATGTCGGCTAAGACTAAAAATTTCAAATTCGGACCGATGTTGGCAAATCTAATCGGGCCACTATCAAATATCACATATCGGTCCTGCGTCACTTGCCGGTGGAAGTTGCTTGCCGATATATAACCGTAAGTGGACCGATTACGGTAACCGGCAGTCAAAAAAGCAGATTCTTATGTTTCAGTTGCTGACATGCTGCCGACTCTTCACCGAAATCACTGTGCCCATGCCGACACTTAACCGACACTTCCGGCTGCTGTCCGATCGTGTGCCGAAAGGTATGTGTTTGCTGAGAAGTTTTTCGTTAAAAACACAAACACTTTTAAATGAGAAATAAATATTTTTATTATTGCGTTTTTAGAATCTGGAAAACATTTTATTTCTATGATTTTATTTTACTGAAAAAAAAGAATGAAAATAACATCGCATAAGTTGAGAGTTCACTTATTTTTAATAAAATTGTAATTAATTTGAAAAATGCATTTGTAAGTTATAGTGCATTATAGTGCATTTCACTAAAAGTGTATAAATATTTTCGTTTTCTTGAGTAATTCGCTTTGAATATGCGTTGTAGATGTGGCTGCAATGACATCATGGATAAAATTACTGTTTTTTCTGATTTATGCTGTTAAAACCGTGTTTATTTTTATATTGGATATTTCTTTTCGTTTACTAATACCTAATTTCTAAATCGTTGATTTTAGAGGTATAGTCAAAATTGCAAAAATGTTTCACATTTTGTTCTACGTCATATAAAAATTGATTTATCTTAAAATAATTACTTTTTGAATAGTGTAGAAATTACAAATTTTATACAATGCTTGAAACCTATAAATTGTATCTATAAAAATTGTTTTAACTACTAAAACAAAAACAATTTTCTATGGCCAAAAGTTACTAAGTTGTCATAGTTAGACATTTCTGAATTTTCAACTTTTTAGACACTATAAATGCAAAAAAGGTGTTTATAATGAGAGAAAACGCTAAAAATGCTTAAAATTTCAACTAATAGGTAAGTTTTGATCTTGCAAAAAGTCTTGCACAAAAAACTGATTTGAATGACATGGATTTATCTGATTGGAAAACAACGTCTATTCTTATGTCACAAAATTGTTTCAAACATTTTATTTAAAATCTTCTAATTAAAAGATCCCTTGACATCAGATAGAGCGATTGGTTATATGTTACAGAAATAAGAGGTTGTTGGATCCTGTTACCTGTACAAGTCTGAAAGATGCTAACGGTTAACCAAAAGTAACTCTATTTCACATTTCTAATCTTTATTAGTTTTATTAATTTTAGCCAATTAAAGAAAATTGTCATTATATTTCATTTTCACAGCCAATCCGCCATTTTTGCCGTTTTGGGAAAACAAAAATTATTTTTTCGTTAAGTCTTTTTGTAATTTTTTAATTAATATCTTGATTAATTACTGGGTAAATACAAAATAAACTTATTTTTATTATTGTGGTAAAATATTCTCGAAACGTGAAAAGCGCTAAAAAGCGCATAAAAAATTAAATAAAGAAATCTATTGAAAAAAATCAGTGTAAATTTGAAAATAAAGCAAAAGTTTAAATGAGATGTTGAAGTATAAAATATACTCCCTTGAGATTAAATATACGTATTTATTATAATAAGTGTAGATAGTCCTTAAAATTTGCCCGTAAAGAAAAAAAAAAAAAAAAAAAAAGCATTTTTATTTTTTAACCGCATTTTTCGTTGCTTTTAACTTTAATATCAACTTGGTCAAAGTTAAATATTACACTTGAGTGCATTGTCAATATATACTCGTCATATCTAACAAAACAAACAATCATTTTTATTTTGGTGAACTGAAAAATCAACTTAATATTTCATTACGTAATGTACTTTTTCTAGAAGATTTTTATAAAAACATTTAAAAGGCATAGTAATTTCCTACAAAATTGGATTTCTATGATATAAGAAAATTTCCGTTTGAAGAATTTTTCTTTTATTCTTGTACTCTAGATAACATGTTGAGAACTTTTAGTTTCTTCTTTGAAAAGAATGTGAGAGTATTTTTATACGCGAAAACGTTCGTTATGTATGATTACAGTAGGGTACATACTTTGCTTTATAAGTTATTTTAAAAATTTTTTCCCTTTAAACTTTTTAAGGATGCTTGAAGAAAATACTCAAAATAACGGAATGGACTTTTAAAAGGGGAGTACGCATTTACATATAATTTAGAGAGGATTTCCAATAAATTAACTGTCGACAATAAATGGTTCTAATTTTTCACATTGACTTTTCAATAATAAATTTAACTTCGCAGTGTTAAATATGTAAATAACAATAAAAAAATAGTTTTGAAAATTGGAACATAAATTGGCTGCAAATATTAAAATAGATTATAGTTTTGCTTATTGAGCATGCGATGATCCTATATATATATTTAATAAATATTTCACCAAAATTTTATACAAATGAAAATTAGATGACCATCCCAATAAAATAATGAAAATGGTTTAATATTTTTATCTCGTAAAAATTTTTTAATTATTTTAAAAATTACATAAACGCTCTCATTTTCATAGTTTATTCTCAAAATATTAAACATAATCGTCTTGAAATAGTGAACAGTAAACGTTACTTTTACGTTCGTTTATTAATTTTTAACGTTAATGAATTCCTGGCTAGTAATTGATTATTTTAAATTATATTTTTAAGAATATGCACTTGTAACTAGAATATTATTTTTCCAGTTCGGAAACTTTCGCTTTTATTTTTCAAAATAAATAAATAATAAATATATAAAATGCTTGAGTTTACATAAATGTAAAACAAAAAGGTTTTAAAGGTAATTTGTGAGATTTTTCTCTTCATTTAATCAATTATAAAAATATTAAAATAATGAAGTCTACAAAATTTTAAAATTTACTGTTTTGTTTCAAATTTTAAGGCATTAATTTTAATACACTATATTTTTTCATCGGTACATTTTTTAAAAACACCTCGAAACAAACGACATGGAGAAATCGACCCTGTGCTTTTAATTAATATGAAATTAATGTGATTTATTCATATGCACATTCATCTGGAAAATCCTTCCTCATTTTCTTAATTCGATGCGAACGCGATTGCATTATTATATTATCCGATGCGTTGGACGAAATTCGGGCATTTCAGAATCAACTCTTTAACCCTTTATCTACTAACGGTACTTATAAGTACCACTTATTTTAAACTTTCACCCCATTGTGAATATTACTAATATTCTAATGGTACTTTGCAAAAACATTCTTTTTACTCCCGTTTATCCGGATACATGGCAGCAGTAGTTCTAGATTTGTTATTTTAGGGATGAAGGAAGCTATCTTAGACACAGGCGATGTGTTTTGTGCCGACATTTTATACTGATTGTCACGCTCATCTTTTTATTGCTGCAAACACAGTAAAGGATATAAGATAAACGTTGGATTTTTTTATGTGTTCGTTATGATCCTAGAATACAGTTTAACTAGCTATTTTAGGTGAACGGTGTATGTATTTTATTTAACAGTTGAATTACTCGTTGGTAGTTATAAGTACCGTCAGTTCACTGAGTGTTGGAGAAAAACTTTTTGTTTACTTTTCGTCTGTGTAGTTATCCATCGTTTTCATCTGATTTAAAATGTAATTAGTAAAATATAATGTAGTAATGATTCCCTGGTATTTTTTTTTTCTGTTTCATTGTAATTTTTTATAGGAAATCCAAAAAGTTGTGGCACCGGCTCGTTTTTGCTATGCTCGAAATGGCATGTGTAAATTCATATATTACATATGTGGAGATACGAAAGAACATGTTGTCCCTGGAATATAGACGTTGCATAAATAAAAGACTGCAAACAAGACCGAAACAAAAAAAAATAACTCTTTCAGGGGCAAAGCATTTTGAATTCTAAAGTGTTGAAATAAATTATTGGCACCGGAATTTGCCTTACGATTTATTTGTAAATTAGAAAAAGTTTATGTTTCACATACTTATTAAATCCAAAATATTTTTCGGTGTCATTTGAAATACCTTGTGTATTTTCTGTCACGGTATTTTAATCATACTGTACTGACGGTACTTTAAAGTACCACTTTAATTAATTTCCTCTAAAGAATTAAATTTCTCGCGAGTGAAGATTTTTTTTTGTTTGTCTTTTAATTTTCATAGTAGTAACTGAAAAAAAATATTACCAGAAAAAAAATGCAGTAGATAATAATGCTGTAGATATAGGGTTAATAGTACATAATCATAGTTGATTTTGGGAGGGAAGTACGGCCATTATAATCATAAAAAAAAAAAATTCTTCAGTCAACACACTACTAAAAAAGACAGAATTACGGATATTGCAGAGATTGACCGTTTAACTTAAAGAATGTAATGGTTATTGACTTTCATTTGTCAGTTCTTTTACTCCGGCCTTCTCTGTTTGATGCTATGTGTGGATCTGGTAGTATAAATACAACATCTCACTACGTTACATTATATTTGGTAATATACGTCTTAATTTGGCAACATTTCTATAGTTTCTTATCTTCGAATTCCAGCAGAGTAAATACGGTCAAAACAATATTTAATTCTCATATTTTAAAAAATGTGAATCACATAAAAGTGGATTTTTAAAGGTGAATTGTTTGAATAAAATTAAACTGCCGTTTATTTTTATATACCAGCTTCACTCATGTAACTATTAACCAGGAAAAAAAAACTACGATAACTGATTCTGATAGAAAACTAAATCTCTAATTTTCATCCAATAAATCTTCCGAATCATTTGTAATCGCATCCACAGCTAAGTTTGAAGCCAAACTTTAGAAATATTTGAACGATATGGCAATATATTTACCAGTGTTGCTTATAAAAACATATTTAATTACCCGCGAAACTACATTCCACCACACAATGCCAAATTTTTGTTTCTGAATTTTAGATTTTTCACTGTCAAAACTCTTTGCGAATGATAGATAACGTTAGCTATGCAGCATTTTTAGTAATGATCTGTTTAGCAAACCGAAGATTTTTCGCATTTCTCCAATGAGCATAATCAGACAGAGAAATAAATTTGCTTCATATTTTCAAGGCGTACTTTTTCATCAGTCTGTTACCTAAATAAACCTAAACTCCTTAATTTGTCACTACGATCAGCTGATCGGGCTGTAAATCAGCCGAAATAGCTTTATAATGTTCGAAATTCTATTTGAATTTGAAATACTTTATTTTAAAATCAAGGCTAAATGAAAAAAATATTGTTCCATTGACCACCCTTAGCATTTGATTTTTTTTTTTTTTTTTTTTTTTTTTTTTTTTTTTTTTTTGTACATTCAAATACTTTTTTAGTGATAGTAAAATAACTGCAGATGAAAAATATATAATAGTAAATATTCCTTTGTCCATTTGATCAATAATAATAAAAGATAAATTTACTAATCGTAAAGTGCAAATTTCGAGTAATGTTCCAAAATCGGATTTACCGTCCTCGCTTCCTTTCAGATATAAACGAATCTTCAAAACTTAAATAGTAAATACGCCAATTGTACACTGAAAAAAAAAAACGGAAATACTACTGGCAATCTAGACGCCAGTACTATTTCCGTTTTTTACGGAAATTTTTACCCTTAAATTTCTGAAAATTTTCCGTTTTTTCTGATTAAAAACGGAAATTTTTCTGTAATTTATGAGTAAAAATTCCAGTAGAACAAAAAAAAAAAAAAAAAAAAAAAAAAAAAAAAAACCGGAAATGTAACTGGCGTCTAGATTGCCATTAGTATTTCCGTTTTTTAGTTCGTTTTTTTTTCTTGTATTATGGAAGATCACTCCAATATTTTTAATAACATTTATAAAAGAAGGGGACATATGGAAAAAAAAATAAAAAGAAATGACAAATGAAATGGAGTATCGAAAAGTTATTTCAGAAAACAATTTTTATTGCAAAATGTTTTCTTTCGTGATAGTAATAACGCATAATCGCATATATTTTTTAAGGGGGCTGGTCACTCAGTTTCCGATTTACCCTCACTTATGTAAAGTCTATGGGCATTTAATGCATTCGTATATTTAAAATACCTCTTCGGGAAATTATTATTCATATCTTACATTTTTTGTGCACATTTCCTAAAAGATATCTCTTTTTTTCTTAGTTCTCAAAGTATTTCTAATGTATAGACTTAATTTTATATGAAGTCTCAAAATCTTACGCACAGTTCGCCCGCTTTAACACATAAAATATTAAATTCAGAATACATTTTAGAAATATTTTGAAAACTAAGAAAAAAAGAGACATCCTTTAAGAAGAGTACAGAGAAAAAAGATGTCAAAAATATGAATTTCCCGAGAAGATATTTTAAATATACGAATGCACCAAAAGTCCATAGACTTAATATTACGGAGTAGAATTCGAAAGCTAAGTGACCAGCCCCCTTAAGAATAATCTTTACTGGTTAACATTTGACTCATTGAACGTTTCTATAAGGGAAATTGGCGATACTTTTTTTTTGTTTGTTTTCTGTTTTGTTTACTTTTTGTTTCTTAAAGAAGGATAATATTAGATAATCTGGCCTCAAGGTTGTAAAAGTAACAAATATGGCGAAAAAATCCGACATAGTCCCAGAGTAAACTATGGTGGGGATTTTTTTAAACGGCTGAAATTAAATTATTTTACAATATGTGTGGGCGTGTGTGCAAGGAATTTATACTAAAATTTAAATATTTAACTTAACTTTAAAAATATTAATTGCTATTTATATAAATTACCTTAAAATATGAAAATATACTCTAAAAATTCTTTAATACACTTGCAAATATACCTTTATTGTAAACATCGCTATGTCACGCTTACATCTTTTTGGCCTTAAATCAATTTGTTTGGCGACAAAAGTGAACTCAAAATCGTAAAAAAAAAACATAACATGTAAATCATAAGTACCGTGATTTTTAGAATCGCATCTGCTAGCTTAGTCTGTATGTGACATTAAGGAGGAATTAGAAATAAATAAGAACAAATCAAAAACAAAATTGTTACTCGCAAGGAAGGTCTCCTTAAAGAGCTTAACTTAAACGAAGGATTATTTTATTATTTTTTCTGTAAGCGTAGATAATATATACAAATTGCGTGTTGCAATAGTTATTTAATTTTACATAGGTTCGCCTGCTAGATACGTTTTAAGGGTACTACTTGAATATCCTGCCGTTCAATTTCGTCAAATTATATAAATCGCCAAACTACGCGCCAAAATATACAAATTGACATAATTTTTATTTAAAACGATGAAAGAATAAATAAATTTATAAACATTAATAAAAGTACAAATAAAATGTCGAATTAAATAGCACTTGATCACGCAACAAACACATGTAACGTGTTTAATGTAAAGTGTATGTAAAATTTACGATCAGCATTATTGGCATTTTATATTATAGTTTGGCGATAGTTTTTTGGTCGATGGAATAATCAAGTAGTACCGTTTTAAGTTTATGTTAAAAATAACTGGCTAATTAAAAATCCTATCATTAAGCATTTTTATACTAGTATGAAAAATGCTGTGACGAGCACAAAAAAGTTTAATGTGTTTTTAAGTATGAAAAAGGGTTTGACAAGTGCTTCTAAATGAGTATGAGAAAGGACAAGGGGTCTCTTCTTGGCTACAGCTCACTGTCAATGCCAGCATTGAAAAAATCGTATTTGTGCTTTTTCCATATAAAAGAAATTCGTTGAATTTTAGTAAAACTTTCCGTCGTGCTGTATTAACTGCACTGTTCCACTGCTGTGCTGTGCGTGCGTGTACAATGCAACTTTGTACAGTGCACAGTGTACCATTATTTCTCTACAAATTATACTACACTGTACATTCCTATTAAGCTTTTGAATCTCAGCGTACACTCGCACTATGCTTTTGTACTTCTGTAATAACGGTATATGCGTCGAATTTTCGTTTAAATTTACATATGCATTGCTGTACTGCATAGTACATTGTACAGTCACAGCCACTTGCATATAATTTCAACGATGAATGAGTGAATTATACTGTCATGCGTGTATATGTGTAATTGTTCCTTTGCGAGGGCTGCAACAGCCTGCACTGCACTACAAATCAGTTTTCTGTGCAGTTCTACACTGCCGGCGTGCTTGGTGGCACTGCATGAGTGCGATACTTGTAAGAATTAAGGCTTTTGATGCTATGTCGCCTTACATTCATATTTAATCAGGCTACGTCTTTACTGGCTATGTCTTTACGCTATACATTTTTTTAATCGAAATTGTGACTCATTTCTTTACGAGTATATGGAAAGGAGCAAATATGATTTTTTCTAAGTTGGCATTGACAGTGAGCTGCAGCCAAGAAGGGACCCACTTGTTCTTTCTCATACTCAAATACAAGCACTTGCCAAACCCTTTTTCATACTTAAAAACATATTAAACTTTTTTGTACTCGTCAGAGTATTTTTTCATACTAGTAATTTAATTTTTTTCATAATTGTATATTGAATATAAATAAACCTGAGTTGCTTTTAAATATTCTCAATACTTATTTTCTTATTTCGCACACTAATGCACATTTTAAGTAAGTAATACACACAGTTTTAAGAGGTTGAATATTTCTTAATCACATTCACGTTATTTGCAAAGTATTTTATTGCAATTTCGTTGAAATTGACAACTTTTTAGTTAATTACATTTATAGATGGATGAGAACAGTTCTCTATCATTATCCCTTTTCTTATAATACTGGCAGTGGCAGTTTAATCATTCGTTACAATATCTTTTCTAAAATAAGCAAGTAAACATTATCCAGGTTTGGAATAAACCTAACTCTGGACTTCTGGAAACCGCACTTTAGATCATCAATCAAAACCCACGGACTGTTTTCTGTTCTAACCTAGCAAGTGCAATGACCAGAGCTCAACTGATCACCAACATGAACAATTGCACCAATAGTTCTAAAGTTTGTCCCATGAATTTTTATTTCATTAGCATTAAACTCAGAAATTTTACGATTTTTCTTTCGAACAGCTTGTGCAACATTACCGACAACAATACAATCAAATAAGTTTAATATTAGAACCAAATAATTCTGTTCAATTTAAAATTCAACAAAATTATGATCATTTACTACAGAATAATTCCCACACTCGTTACAAATTCCCATGTACTTGTTTTCTGAGCTAAATAAGTTTTTAAATGCACTTTTTCCATTAAAAGGATTAAAACGCATTTCTAAATTGTCTTCAGCCATTTCTTCAATTAGATGACCGCTTTGAATATACGTCACTCTAGTCTTTTCACTAAACGCAAACAACTGTTTGACTTTACTTTTGTCTAATAGCAAAACACTTTTACATCCCCTTCCGGATATCCATTTGCATAGCCTGTTGCAATTTGTGCATAGTTTTCTAGGACATTTTCAGAGAAATTATAGGTTAACTTATTTTCCTTGGCGAAAGTCGCTCGAAATACAGCCTTAATAGATTTAGACCAAGAGACAAAAATATACTGAAAGTTTCTTTCTTATATTGTTTCTAAAATTGACATTGAAATCATTAACTATAATTAAATTTTGATATAATAAACTGTGTAATCTCGGTTTACGAACATAATCCGTTCTTGTACCCTGGTCGCGAGCCGAATTGGTCATGAAACGAAATTTTTTTTTTTTTTTTTTGAAATTAATACAAATATAATTAATCCATTCCAGACACTGAAACTGTATTTCTGTTTATAATTCACGTAAAGTACATGTAACATTAATTATTAAAAAATAAAATTAAATACTTAACGTGAATATTACTTAAAATTAAATATTTACTTAAATAACTTTCGTTGTGGGAATAACATGGTGGTCAAGGAGGAGGAGGGGTCTAGTCCTGTGAAGAAAAACTCCTTTCGACAAAAATAGCAAGCAACTATACACTTTTTAGGTCGCTTATCCCCTGATTTATCATCTGTTCTGCGCACAAGAAACATACCCTTTAATACAGTACTAAAAATAAAGTAATAACCGTTTCCCCCACTGACGAATGGTCCTCATGTATGGCTTTCAACTGCTTTTTCTGAAATTTAACAAGCTCGTCTGTGGTGGTTACCTACAAACTACTGATTATCATCATCGTCGACCTGCTCCAAGCCCATACTACTACTAATAGAAACGATTTCATTAATAAACTTCACGGATTCTTCAAACCCCTTAATTCCAGGCTTGATCGATCAGATTTATGCAGTGTAGGATACTGAGGTGATCCTTCCAAAATCATCGAAGGGTTAAATCGGTGTCATTAGTGACCTGGAATCATCTGGAACACATGGCCTTGGTTTAGAGTTTCTCAAAATTTAAACTGACCTGTAGATCATTTGGCTTCAATATTATAAGTTCCATTGGATGGAAGAAATTTTATCTCGGACGTAAATTGCACTTGATTTTCAGACTTTCCTCCAGACCCGGAGGATATGAAGAATTGAGAAAACCAGCTACCTGGTTTTAATTAATCCACCCTAACAACAAATTTCTGCTTCCTCTAGCACACTTTAGACGCTTATTTAATTATTTCTGTCAACTCCATTCGCTACAGCAGCAGCCTTCATAGCCTTTTTGTTCTTTATTAGCCGCCCTTGGCCAGTTTGGTCTCCCATAAAATTTATGTTTGGGAAAACATACTAAGAATTGTATCATGTTACTTTTATTCATAATTTAATTTACTTGGACTTCCTTAAATATAATTAATATAATTCATTAAGCTAATATTAGTTTTTGTTGCATTAAAATATCCCAATTTGTTGATTTTCTGTATGCAAGTAAACCCTATTGATTTACAATGGAAGTCTATGGGAATTTAGCGAAATATGAGAGATATCGCCAAGTTGGTGTCACTTTTGACGACTAATTTTGGTCACGAAATTTTGCATATATCGCCAATTTGGCGACAAACTTGGCGGTATTTGGCGGCAGAACTGGGTCCCGCCTATGGTAATCCCCCTTATAGGCATGGTGATTCATTATATGCTGTTCCATAGCCAATGAGTTTCGTTTCATTCTAGCGTTGCCATTAAACAATTAACAAATATTCGCAATTTATGTCCCACATATGATAGCGTAATATATATACAGGGTCAGCCTAAATTATGGGCCCAGTTTAAAAAAAAATTGTATTTATTAAGTACAAATCCAAAATGAACAATCTTTATACCAATGAAAATAGGAAGTTTCAAAGATTTTTTTAAAGACATTATAAATGTTCAACGTTTCTACCGTTAATACCGAAATGACCGTTGCACTGCAATTTGCGACTCACTTCTTGTGAACTCAAGAACGCAGAAAACCTTGTGTTCCACAGTAGCCATCTCACTAATAACTGACATTGGAACGAAATCTCGGCCTATTGCCTCTACTGGGCGCTTCTGAACCATCATCGCTTTGAAAGACGTGCACTCAGTAACAACAGATACGCTTCATCGTGTGTGTGTCGAGTTTGGCTATCGGGTAGATGTTTGCCGTGCAGCAAACGGTGGACCCATAGAACATTTATAATGTTTAAAAAAATTAAAACTTCCTCTTTTCATTGGTATAAAGATTGTTCATTTTGGATTTGTACTTTAATAAATACAATTTTTTGAAAATGGATCCATCATTCAGAATAACCCTGTATAATGTAGATTATCGTGGAAATCAAAGGTTTATGCCTCATCTTATTGTTCACTAGACTTGTTACACTAACATCGTTCTCGTGTTTTGTTACAATTTCTTTTTTATAATTGACAGTAATTCGCTTAAGCTTCTTACTACTGCTATCACTAAGCGTATTTTCATTAAAATACATAAAAAGAGGCGGTCGTGAACCAAGTTCCACTATATTTTGACCTATAACTATGCAAATATGGCATTATTTATGTATTCAATGGCGATGATCATTATGCATCTTGGCGATTTTGGCGATAAAAATTACCGATTAAAAGTAACGCCCGAAAGTATGCTTAAACCAGCACAGATGTCATGTACTCACAACTTTGGCGCGACTTTTTTCTGACGCCAATCTCATTTACTCACCGGGGTACTTAACTGGCCACAAAGTGTTGTTATTTTGCTTGATATAGTAACCCGGATGTGTTGTTTATTTATTAATAAATTCTTTACTTACTTTTATTTTCTGTTTTAAAATTATATAAATGGTTAAACTCAAACTTACACTATGTGCAAAACTAATTAAAAGATGAGGCAATATTTAAAAAGGTGTTAAATTACTTTAATACCTTAGTACTTTCAACTATAAAAACCTAGTCATAGTCAGAGAAATATAAGAAAAGGAATTGTTATTAACGTCTAATTTTCAAAATTTACTTAGATGGTGACGAAAGGAGTGAAAGTGGAAAACAATTTTTGATCCAGAAAACATTGGGAAAATAAAACATGGATATAGGGAAGTGGAATATTACTCGTTTTATGATTCTTTAACAAAACTGAGCCAAACTCTCGGGAAGTGGAATATTACTCGTTTTATGATTCCTTAAGCAAACTGAGCCAAATTCTGGGTTTGGCTCAGACCCAGAATTTGGCTCAGTTTGCTTAAAGAATCATAAAACGAGTAATATTTTACTTCCATATATCCATGTTTTATTTTCCCAATGTTTTCCGGATCTAAAAATTGACATCCACTTTCACTCCTTTAGTCACCATCTACGTGAATTTTGAAAATTAGTCGTTACTATCAATTGTATTTCTTATATTTTTCTACGAAGACTATGTTTCTATAGTTGAAAGTACTAAGGTGTTAAAGTAATTTAACATATATTTAAATATTGTCTCATCATTTAAGAAGTTTTGCACATAGTGTAATTTTAACTTTTTAAAGATTAATT
The DNA here is from genome assembly GCA_963932465.1 of Maratus speciosus. Lineage (NCBI taxonomy): Eukaryota > Metazoa > Arthropoda > Arachnida > Araneae > Salticidae > Maratus > Maratus speciosus. The sequence continues at coordinate 53,335,400 of OZ010795.1, forward strand.
AAGCATTTCTATTTATTTATTTACTGATATATAAATGGTTTTGTTCTATAATTATTAATTAAACTTTTTTTAAAATTTATTGTTATTCCCTTTAAAAAAAGTATATATCTGTAACTGGTATTCGAAAACGAGGTTTTTGCAAAATTGGCGTCAGAAAATAATATTGTGCAAACGTGGTGCATTTATGACACCTGTACCATATTTGGTACTATTTGATTATCCTGTCGACCAAAAAATTATCGCCAAACTGTATGATTAAATGACAATAATGGATGATTGTAAATGTTACATTCACTTGACATTAAACATGATACACATGTTTGTTAAGTCATCAAGTGATTTATAATTAAAGCTTTTATTAGTTTTTTTATTAATGTTTTACTAATTTATTTGTTCTTCCGTTATTTAAAGTAAAAATTATGTCAATTTATATCATTTGGCGAATAGTTTGGCGAAATTGGTCGACGGTATAGTCAAGTAGTACCGTATATTTTTGCAGTACATTTTTGAAAATATATCAAGCAAAAATACCTGAAATTAAACGAAACCCTAATTAATTTAAGGCACAGATGTCATGTACACCTCCGGGTTTGGCGCGATTTTTTTTGACCGCAATTGGACGAAAACATCGTTTACGGATAGCAATTACATATACATTTTTGAATTACTTTTTATTATTTAAAAAAGAAATAACGATAAATAATGAAAAGTTTAATTAACAACTATAAAACAAAACAGTTTATTGCATTAAAAAAATAAAATAAAAGTAAATAAAAAATAATAAATAAACAACAATACCTCAGTTACCATATCAGGCAATATAACGCCATTTTTGTGCCAGTTAGGTACTCTGGTGCGTATATATATGACATCTGTTTCTTATTTAAAATCGATGGAATGCTATTTAAGGTATGAATAGTATGTGAAGAATTTATATTACTGTATATCTGTCGCTTGTGTAAGTCAGGATGTTATGACGATAATAAAAAGAAAATACTTTCATTTAGTTCCCGAACTGAAGCTTGGGATTTACCCTTTTTTTCCACCAACTCGTTTGTGCTCCATTTCGTCTAGAATAATAAAGAAAGTCATTCCAATGTCATATAAAATGCATGATATCTGAAAAAAAAATCCATATAGTCGAACAAAAAATTACAATGTGTTCAAAACTTTATTCAAAGAACTGAAAGCTACACCAGCTTAAATACATTCAAGGAACTTTCTCGAATGGAACATACCAGGCTTCGAAAATTCTATAAATTGAATAACAATTAACATAAGAATAGGCAACTAGTCTTCAAAATTTATTTCGTATGACTTAATAACAAAACTTTTAACCAAATAACATCTAAATATTTTAAATAAAAACATTTTATGGATGATAGTAATAAGGATTAATTTCAGAAAATCAAGAGCTACCATGCAGAATGAAACATCATTAGAAAAGGCAATAGAAAATTACGTCATATATGCAAATTATTTTTTACTATAGTTTTCCTACATTATCCGTTTGTAATTGAAATATTTGTGTTATAGTAGGAGAAGGTGTTGTTCCTTTGACCACTTTGCAAATTTTTAATTTTCGTAACTTAACTATTAAGGCTAAATTCGATTACTATGTTTTATTATAATCAGTACCATGTAGTTTATAATACGCAATATTCTCAAGGTTCTAGTTTTACTTTTACTATGTTTCATTTCATTAAAAAAAATAATAACATTGTGGTCAAAGGTACAACATATAGTTCTACCTTTGACCATGGGTTGTTGTACCTTTGACCAGGCAATTAGAAAACATAGCAATGAAGAAAAAACATTTTATACAGTATCATTGTTTCTTGCGTTTAAGGTGTTGCTTTTGTCTTTTTTTTCAACTTCAATAATTTAGCTTTTCAGGAGTATCAGTCAGCATACGAGATTTCCCTTCATGCCGACCCCTATTTGACATTTTCTTTGCTTGCACTTTTGGATGAGATCTCACAGTTTCAGGTGTTATGATAAATGGCGATAGATTTGAAGTGCTAGATTGAGGAATGATATGGTCAGTTTGAGATGCGCAACTCTTTGCTGGTTCATCAAAAACAGTTTCGTCCAGCATCAGTCTGTCTGGTACAGTAGCTGCCAGAAGTTCGATATCAGAGAAAACGTTCTTATTGAAAGACAGAAACCCTGTGACCTTAAAACCTATCATAATCTTGTTTTCAACTACGGCTTTAGAATCTGTTATGCCCGCAAGTTCAGCAATGTTGAGATTGTAAGAGGCTTTCCAACATTCCTGGAGAAACCATCCATTTATTTACAGCTTGATTATAAAAGGCTTTAAAAGAACTATAGACACCCTTATCAAAGAATTGCATTTTATAATAGTAATTAGTATCACACCACTAGTTTTAGCTAAATCAATTATTGGCATGGCAATATGAGATTCATGGTTATCAAATAATAACAATACTGGTTTTTCAGTACTAGGTCTAACATTTTTCAGAAAATGTTGAACGAACCGTTGGAATATGGTCTCATTTGACCAGCCTGATGAATTTCCAGCCCCGATTGATCCAGGAGGCGTTCTGTGAAGCATAAATGGTTTAAAGTTGATTCTGGGGAAAACAAACAAAAGGGGGGGGGGGGATGCAGCAACTGATCATGGTCAGAGGTACAACACCATGCTAGTGCAAATTATAAAGCATATTACAATTTTAGGGTTAGGAAAATCATTTTCACAAGCCGCACCATATTTATAAAAGTCTATAGCTACCATGTCAAACTATTTCTATGAAAAAAGACATTACACAAAAAATATTATTAAGCAAAATATTAACAAATAAATACTTACATTTTTATGATGGAAATGGATTAGTATTATTCACAGGAATCGTCTTTGACTTGAATAAACCACAGTAAGTTAAACAAGCCCTCTAGTGAAAGAACTATGCACTAATTACACCAGAATTCATAAAATGCTGCTAGGTGACGCTACAGCCTATGTGGTTAAAGGAACACTATGGTCAGAGGTACAACACCTTCCCCTAGTTATTTTGACTTTAAAAACATTCAAATGAAGTTAAGATGTTATTTTAACACACATTTAGTTAAAGTTTATATATATATATTTATGAAAATTAAGCATTATCTGGTTAGATTGACGTCGATTTCAAAAATATAAAAATCTATCAGATGAATTTGAATATTTATTGACTTATAAAAACAAAGTACACGTATTATCCTCAATAAATTGAAGTCAAAATTCTAGTGCTCAGTTCACCTTGAGTTAAATAATTAAATTCATATAAACAGTAAAAATATCTGTACAAGAATTATTTCCAGGTGCATATATATATAATTTATAAGCATTTAAAATACATCAAAATGTCTTTAAATGCATTAGAAAATTTTCTAATGTACGAGGGCTGTAAATTAAGTAATGGCAATATAGGTATAAATCAATTTTTAATGAACTTACATGTACAATTGCATTACATTTCTTCTATGTAATCACCAGCAAAGCTTATAACCTTTTGCCAAATGTCCGGAAGCCGTTGTAGACCAGTGGCAAGGTGTTGATTGTTGATGTGAGCGACCGAGCGCCCTACTGTGTGGAGTACAGAAGAAACGTCATGAAATCGGTAACCTCGGAGGGGTTCCTTGAACTTCGGAAACAGAAAGAAGTCACAAGGACTCATGTCGGGTGAGTAGGGAGGTGTTCCAGGATTTCCCAATGCCACCGTCGTAATAGGAGAGTGACATTGTTTGCGACATGGTAACGAGCGTTGTCATGCAATACGGTAGGGAGATTGTTGTGCAATAAACGTGGACGTTTGCGCCGCATAACCGGACGCAAATGGTGCTGTAGAAATCGGCAATTGTAATCTGCGTTGACAGGTTGTCCTTCAGGTACAGCATGTGTAAGAATCACACCGTCCCAGTCGTATGACAATCAGCATAACCTTCACCCGACTGGGTTCCAGTCGAAATTTCTGTGGACGTGGCGAACCTTGGTGACGCCATTCATTTGATTGACGCTTTAATTCAGGCTCATAGGCTTGTGCCCATGTCTCTTAATGGCGACAATACGCTGCACAAATGCGTCTCCTTCATTGCGGTATCTCTCCAAGTGGGTGTCAGTCAGTACATACCGGTGCCATTTCTGTACTTCGGTTAGTCGATGTGGAACCCACGGGAAGCAATTTTCCTCATGCTGCGAGATTTCTTCATTATGCGACACACCGTTTGATGATTCAGATCAGCCTCTAAGGATAATTCTCGGACAGTCCATCGGCGGTCTATGATAAGGAGACCGCTCAGGATGTCAATCTGCTCTTGACGAATGGAGGGCGGACCTGTGCGTTGCAAATCTGTAGTCTCATTCCGACCCGAACGAAATGCTTGAACCCATCATACTACTGTCCTATACGGTAAAGCATTGTTGCCACGGGCTTTTCCACTAATCCCCGATAGCATTCTGTTGCATTTTTGCCACGGGCAACCTCGATTTTAAGCCGCGACCACTGATCACCTTTTGAAAACATGCTTGAGAGCGATGGAAACAGACTCTTCACTTTAACGCCACTCAACAACTCCCCTTATCGACAAGAGCGCCACCTCAGCGCTCCCTTATCGTATTCGCGCATGCCCGCCTTTCTGCGAGTTTCAAGGTTAAGTTGCCTCTATTTAATATACAACCCTGGTATTTTAAAGTATTCTGGATATTTTTAAGATATTCTAATGTATTTTAAGATATCTATTTTCATGTACTTTAAATGCTTATAAATTATATATATGCATCTGAAAGTGATTATTGTACACATATTTGTACGGTTTATATGAATTTAAATATTTAACGTGTTATCCTTTTGTTTAATTAGTGTACTGTTTTTTAGTGAGTGGCAACACGAAAGAAATGATTGAATTCGAAAATAAAAAGGAGAGATTTCTATAACTTTGCGGATACATTATAAAATACAAATTCGATTTTCTCAACAACCGTCAAACATTCAAAGATGAAAAAAAAATCTAATTTAAGTTTTAACAAGAGGATAAGAATAAAACAAAAAAAAAAGTTAATCCACCCACTGGAACGTTAGCCACACTTTGCTGAATTTTGGGTCTTCCTTTTTTTTCGTTTAAATTTAAATAAAAAACTACAGTAAGCTACAATAATTTTATAATGCTATCAATTTATTCGTCTCGTCGAGTTCTATCTTTAAAAAAAAAATCGCTGTCGTATGTGAACTGGTTGGCCAGAAATTTTAGAGAGTCGTTTGCATTTTCTACTTCTTATACATATTATAGCAAAAAGCTACCTCGTTTGCTATGATTAAATAGTTGTTTGCATGGCATAAAAACGTTTCACTTATTCTTTTTGACACCAACAGTATTGAAGTCCCATTGCCAATGTTCAGAATCGGAGATTAATTTTCAATTCGAAGCAATTTTAATATTTTAATTTCTAATTGATATAAACGTTTCAATTAATTTACAAAAATATACCATAATGTGCGTTGCCAAGATTAGAAACATATGTTAATGGCAACTTTTTTGTCCAAAATATCAGAAAATTGTATCATAATTATATAACTAATCTCCGTAGAACGACGTACTACATACGAAAACCTTCTCTGAAATAATAGCTATTTAACAGTACAAGCTGCATCAAAATCCATTCATTAGAACTCGAGTTATATGAAGCCGGATGAAATTTCCGTTTGTATTTAATATGTAGGGTAACTCCGGGAGAGTCGCCGCATACGGGATAGATGCCGCACCTCTTGTATTTCTTGTAATTATCGATAGATGGTCGTCAAACGCACAGTATAGTTGCACAATGAGATAATTTTAACCAGTATATAGCGTGGATCCTATTTCGATGTTTACTTGTAGAAGTACAATCCTTAATTTGACGTAAATGCATGATTTCACTGTCCAAACTTTTAAACACGTTATGTTTAAATACTATTCATACACTAATTACTAAATGCATGCATGATTTCGAAGTCACAACTAAGTGTAGTTTTTGTATAGAGTACAAATGTGTGGTTACGCCATTCCCCTTAGCGATGGCAGGTAACTGTGATGGCCGACGTCTGCACCATGCAAAATGGGATACATGCCGCACTGCTATTCCGGTATACATGCCGCAGTTTCTTTTGTACGGGATGATTAAGTATTATTAACTTTTACTTTTCTTTTTTCAGACACTAACCATGTTAGGCATGTTATCAAGTTTACCAATATCAAAGGAGAAAAAGGGTAAAATATAAAGTAAGAAAAGCAAGAAAGATGCAAGTCAGGATGATAATAATGAAAAATTGTATTACGCGTAACGCAGACGTTCTTTGCAAACTACTCCAAAAAAGCGGAAGTGTAATTTGCTTAGTTGCATCATGTGTTTAAACGTAGTTACAAAAAGACTGTACATTTTCGATACTTTTTCTGTAGATTGTAGTCGAAAAAACAGGTCTCAAAACCCATTCGGGACCATAGGTGCATATAAGCACCTTCATAAAGAGTTTACAAAATTTGTTTGGCACCAGAAAAAAGGAAAGTAATGTTTGCTTTGTTTAATTAGAGCATTTTTAGTGATTATTTAACTAAAGGTAACTTCTTTTAAAAAAAGTTGTACCAACCGAATAAAATTTGTGTAAAAGCCACCGGGCACGAAAGGGTTAACAAATAAATTATGTAAACACAATTTCATTTTTTTTCTTGTCCCTTTCTAATGCATTGATGTTACGTTGTTGCTGAAAAAACATTTAATATTTAATGTAAAAAAAATAAATCGATAATTGTAATAGTAAAAGTAGGCAACAATTATTAATTTCAATCTACTAATACGTTTCATTGTAGTCATTTAGTGTCATTTTGTTATTACATGGTTAATTATAGTCCAGATATGAATATTTTTTTTAATATTTTTATTTATAATTTTATTCTGTTCTTATTGAAAGCGCGGCATAACTACCGCACAAGTGCGGCGTCTCAGCCTGAATGTACGGGTGACACGCCGCAGTGTTATGTTTTAGAAATTTTTTTTTTTAATATTTGTAATTCGTTTTGGATTTTTTTTTGTCGTAGTACACGCGTTGTATATTTAACATTAAATAGCACAACATGATTTTTTTAAAATTTATGTCCACCATGGGACTTTATACACAAATTCGAAAAAATGTGCGGCATAATTCCCGGAATTACCCTATAATTAGATTAGCTATGCAATTATAGGATAGATACAAATAGCAACTGTTAAAATTATTAATATCTTTGGAAAAAGTTAAAATATCATCAATGATTTTAATTTACAAAACAATTTTATTAAAACTTGCGATGTTGAAAACATGATTTTGTTATATTTCACAATATGTCTTAAAATAATGTTTCAATGTTATTGTTTTTTTCTGGACGTCATAATAATATTTGTAGTAATGTTTTTAAACACATAAGCAAGTAGTTTCCCGTATTCATCCAGTACGTTAAATATGTTTTTATTTATATATTTTTAAACAGAAAAAAAATATTAAAATATGTGACATTTATATTGCATATCAAAACATATCCCTCGATACCATAACACTTGTAACAATTTATCCAAATTATTTATTTATATTAAGAAGAACATTCGACGAGATTATTTTATTCTTAGGTTAAAATAAAACGCTACTTCTCCATTATCTCACCGGCCACTTTCCAGAAAAAAACTATCGCTAAACAATAGGACTTAACGCCAATAATACAGAAGCGTGACGTCACGTTTTAATTATAACTGCAACGCTAGCATGTTTTGTGCGTTCTTGTTTATTTTGCGGATAAGTCAAATTACTTTTCAAATGTAGGATATTAGTTAACTGCTATTTATTTACTTTGTTTCGTCTTTTCAGAAACATTTGAGATCTGGTATCTTCCAGCTACTGAATTTCATAGTTGATGCGATACGCTATTAGCAAGATTATCGAATTCTACCATACAAAATCGTGTTAATGGACATGATATGAGACATTATCAGCAAACGGATAACCAATGTCTGTCTAATGTTAAAAACTGTGATAAGCCAATGTATATTAGAAAAGGAACTTGGAATTATGATTCCAAATTCATATTTTTAACTGCATTATGGTTTATTTAGGGTGGCCAATTAAATTAATATCAATGAAATGGAATAAAAAACAGATGTATTGAAGTCAGATAATGGTGATTCGCTGATTTTTTTTATTTTTTTTTTATTATTTTTTTTTTCAAAAAGTTTGTCTGATCGTCTAGGTAATATTCCTGAAACTGGGAGGGCCTTAAAAGTTTGTAGAAGTTTTAGAGAATGGATTGAAGGGAGATGATAAAAATATCTCGGTGACTCAAATAATCAGAAGGTTTTGTAGAAAAATAAACTTTATTAACATAACAACACATAGTCAAATATTCGCCATCGTCACTGACAGAATAATCTGCCGCTCTCTGCAGAGTTCGAATGTTACTGCGTCACGTGACTTCAAAAGCTCTCCGCAGAAAACGCGGGGGGAGGAAATGCGCCTCATTGCTATTGGCTGGCTCCTCGCGTGCGCGCGCGAGAGAAATAGCAGACGGCTACAGAGTATGCCCCCAGTGACGAAGTCGCGATTACAAAAAGGTAGCAATTAATAAGATACATAAGAAAGGTCTTGAGTAAAATTAAAGTACATATGATACAAAAAAAATAGAAAATATATTATGTATTACATGAAAAACAATACTTTTGAGAAGGAAATAATATGCACAATATAAACATCAAATGTTTTAAACAATATAATCAGTAACGAGATGTTTCGGAAAACGAACTTTACGACCAGATTTGGTGGTAGGGTGTTCGACAGGAGTAGTTGGAATATTTATGGGCTCATTTTGTTTTTGAGGTTGGGAAGGTGAAATATAATCTGATAATTGATATGCAGGTTTAATGCGATCAATAGATACAGTACAGCGCTTCCCGTTTAATTCCAAGTCAAACGTTTTCTCAGACCTGTCAATCACTCGATGAGGTCCTGTATAAGGGAGTGATAAGGAAGGATTGACTTTATCTGACCTAAGAAACACGTGTGAACAGGTTTTTAATGAGGGATTGACATAAATTTTAGGATTGCCGTGCATTGCAGTGGCAATGGGATTTAACTTTCTCATTTTTTCAGTTAACTCAGTGACGTATGTAAGAGTAGGTGGTTGATTAATAGTTTCAGTGTTAATGAGATCAGAGGGTAGTCTGATATTTGTGCCATAAACAAGTTGAGCACAGGTCGCTTGGATATCATTTTTAAGAGCAGTGCGTAAACCAAGTAAGACAATGGGGAGGATTTCAGTCCATTGAATTTGATTGTGAGCTTTAAGAGAACTCTTAAGATGGCGATGGAATCTTTCAATAAAACCGTTAGACTGTGGATGGTATGCTGTAGTTCTGATGCGTTTACATCCTAATCTATCTGTAAGCTCTTTGAAAAGAGTGGACTCAAAATTTCTACCCTGATCAGTAGTGATGGTAACAGGGGTTCCAAATCTGGAGATCCAACTGTGTATCAATGTACGAGCAGTTGTTTCTGCAGTCATATCAGATGTGGGTATAACTTCGGGCCATCTCGTGAACCTATCAATGATGGTCATGCAATACTGATTGCCATCGGATGATGGTAAAGGTCCGATAAAATCAATATGAATATGGGCAAAACGAGCATCAGGTTCAGAGAATGTACCAATTGGTGATTTGGTGTGTTGAAAGATTTTAGCTTTTTGACATTTCGTACAGCTGCGAACCATAGATTTTATATCCTTACGCATGCCAGGCCATACAAATCGTTTAGAAATTAAATCTAATGAAGCTGAGATACCAGGATGCGAGAAATAATGCAAGGTTGAAAAAACTGATTGTCGCATACTTTTAGGAAGAAATGGTCGAGGATGTTTTTGTGACATATCGCAATATAAATGTACATCTTCGAGTGGAAAATAATGTTTTTCTAATTTTAATGAAGTGGTGTCAAATTCGAGAAGTTGTTTTAGCTCTTCATCATTGGTCTGAGCAGTGGCAAACTCTTTAAAATCTAACACATTAGGAGAAATTGAATCTATCTCAATTCGAGATAATGCATCGGCCACAATGTTGTCAGAGCCTTTAGTATATCTAATATCAGTAGAAAACTGTGAAATATAGTCTAAATATCTCAATTGACGTGGGCTACATTTATCAGGGTTTTGTTGAAATGCGAATGTAAGGGGTTTTTGGTCTGTATAAATAATGAAATTCCGACCTTCTAGCATGTGTCTGAATTTTTTTATAGAACAATAAATAGCAAATAATTCACGATCATAAGTAGACCAATTTTTTTGAGATTTATTTAATTTACAGGAATAAAATGCTATTGGTTCCCATTGGTTTTCGAATTATATTTTGTTTTCGACTCAGTGATAGCTTTAGGAGTAGCTAATTCGAATGTGCTGTCCAGCATATGAAACCATAATGTAGGGTCCACAGGGATATAGGGTGGAATTACTACGGCAGATGTTTCAGCAGTTGCCATTTTGCTAGTTAAACAAAACGTTCCATGAAACAGTTGAATAGTTCGACGGTCTATGAAATAGTTGAAGGTTCAAAAATCCGCGGTCACCATTTTAGAGAATGAATTGAAGGGAGATGATAAAAATATCTCGGTGACTCAAATAATCAGAAGGTTTTGTAGAAAAATAAACTTTATTAACATAACAACACATAGTCAAATATTCGCCATCGTCACTGACAGAATAATCTGCCGCTCTCTGCAGAGTTCAAATGTTACTGCGTCACGTGACTTCAAAAGCTCTCCGCAGAAAACGCGGGGGAGGAAATGCGCCTCATTGCTATTGGCTGGCTCCTCGCGTGCGCGCGAGAGAGAAATAGCAGACGGCTACAAAGTTAAAGACTCTTCCGTTATTTATGGGATTAATTACGTCCTTCAGGAAATTTAATTATAAGAGAAGTATACAAATCAATTTTCATGTGAACAGCTTTATGCCACAAAATTTAAGGACGGAAGTCCTCCTCGGCATTTTTTTTTCATTTTCGGTTTGATAACTTTTCGAAAATCTTCTGTATTGGGTCACACAGAAATTGGTTGAAAAGCATGAAGGAAAGATCCGGCGTTAAGTGAATATGACCCCTACGATAATACATTTTTGGCGTTATATCGTATTGTTATTTTATTGTTCCTCTTTCTTTTTTTCTTTTTTTTTATGGAAAGTGGTCAACGGCACTGTTATGTTTTATTGTAAGTTATTTAACAGCAATTTATAATTCAAAGTTGAGACTAATTAAATTTGTGAAAAAAAGAACAGACTACCACAGGAAAGACATATAAATATATAAAGATCGCAAAATATTGTAAAATTATAAAAGCGTTTAAAAAATATTATTTTGAATATTACTTTTATAATAATTAATTTAACAAGTTGGAAATTGCTCGTCAAACGTGGCAAATGAGGTGCGTTCGTACTATAACTAATTTTATAATTATTTTTTGCACCCCATATTGTACTGAATGTATATTTTTTTGCGCTTCATAAGTGCATAGTCTGTAACATCATTAAAATGCACTTACAATATTTTTTTCCCCATTCCCCGTAATGTAACGGAAAACTTTTGACTGTCCGTGTAATTAAACTATACATTCGATTTTCATAAAATTTGAAATGGCTCGACAAAATTTTGCAGCAATTATATATTAAAAATTTTAGACCATTCGGAAGTCTGTAACATCATTAAAATTCACTTGCAATAATTTTTCCCATTGGCCGTAATGTAACGGAAAACTTTTGGGTGTCCCTGTAATTAAACTATACATCCGATATTCATAAAATTGGAAATGGCTCGACAAAATTTTGCAGCAATTATATATTAAAAATTTCAGATCATTCGGTCGGGTAGTTTTTGCTCTGTTATATGCGGACGGACGGACAGACAGACGGACGGACAGACGGACGGACAGACGGACGGACAGACGGACGGACAGACGGACGGACAGACGGACAGACAGACGGAATGAACGACGACTATAGGTGCTACGTATTTACATAATTACGAACGCACCTAAAAATGGATTTTTGTATCTATTAGTATTTCAAAACTCTTTTCCAGGACATCGAACGTCTATTTGAACACAATTTAGTATAGTATAAAATAATCAAATTCAAGTATGAAAAAAGGGAGATTATGCAGGTTATTTCCAATTATTAGATTCTTTAAATTTAGATATGTGACATTCTCACAATCTTTTGACTTTCATGTCCCTGAATAATAATTTTTATTTTAATACGCTTTTTTGTGTGTTTTTTTTCCATATACTGGGGAACATCCCATTGCACGATTGCACAACAATATTAACGAGATAAATAGGTTTCGGACGATGTTGAGAGTCCAAACACCTGGAAAACTCCTATACCGTCCCGTGTCACTGATGCTGATTTTTAAGTTTGGAGCTGTTTGGATAAAATTGTTTCAATAAAAATAAATCGATGTATTTTTTTTCTGAAACTGGAATTATTGTTTTATATAAATACTAGGGGGCTCTGACCCCTGCAAGCTACGCTCGCCAACCCCCGTTCAGACACCGCAGAATATAAAAACACGCTAATCTGATTTGTTTTAAAAATATTAGAGAAGATTGAGTTGTACTGAAAAAAATGCATATCTTCCTGTAAACGGTTTTCCATTCAATTCCCTTTGATTGCAAAATTTTAAGAGCGAATCAGTTGCTGTTAAGACATCAAATGTTTGTTTTCGTTTTTGATTAAAGAGGATAATTTAAACATTTGAAAAGAAGCTAGAATAAAATAAATTAAGTTACAGAGTCTTTGTATCCCAGTATTTTAAACAATCTCTATAACAATAGCCTAAGTCATGTGACTATCATCAACAGTTCCAGGCGGACCACTTCGCTTTTTATACTCTAGGTGCCATTTCCTTTCTTTAATATTAGCCAGGCACAGGTGATAATTCGCCAAATATTATTCTATCGCCATCATATCATCTATATTAAAATAGTTCAAGTCATCAACTGCCATAAACAAATACGGTCTGATACCTTCGCCGTTCATATGAAAGTTTGGCACAGATGCCATATACGTCCCATATTGGCGCGATTCTTTAACAACGCCTATTTGGGTAACGCATCAACAGCATAAACAACAACATCCGACTTACCGTTTCAAGCAAAATGACGATACTTTGACGCCAGTTAAGTGCCCGTTACGTGTATGACATTGGCGTCAGAAAAATATCGCGCCAATATGGTACCGCAAGTTTTCCATTGTTATTAAAAAATCTTTTTTTTTTTCGAATAAAACTACATAGAATTTGCCATGATTCCAAAGAATTCTTGGTACTGTTACGCTAGCCGGATGCAAATCTCTCCAATAGCTTTTTTTCAACTCGCTAGTTAGCATTTTTTTTTTCGATTGGTAATATTTGGCCAGATGTCATATACGCACAGCAAGTTTGGCGTGATCTTTTTTTTTTTTTTACGAAAATTTGGCAAAAAACCTCGTTTTCAAATACCAGTTACATATGCATTTTTGGTATTACTTAGTTATCCCGTCGACCAAAAATCTATCGCCAAACTATAAGATTAAATGCCTATAATAGTTGATCGTAAATGTCACATTCACTTGACTTTCAGCAAGTTACACGTGTTTACGTCATCAAGTGATTTTTATATCGACATTTTATTTGTATATTTATTAATGTTATACTAATTTATTTGTTCTTTCTTTATTTAAAATAAAAATTATGTCAATTTGTATAATTTGGCAAAGTGTTTTTCGATTTATATAATTTCGAGAAACTGGTTAACGGAATAACTAAGTAGTACCGTATTTTTTAATTATTTTCTAAAAAATAATAATTAATAGTTATAGAACAAAATATTTTATAAAATTTATAAAAAGAAATAAAAGTAAATAAACATTTATTATCAAATAAACAACAATAGCCGGGTTACAATGTCAACCTTTTCTGAAATATGAAAAAAAAACATAGGTTTGATTAAAATTTGAGTTGCCATCATTAGAAAAATGTATATAAAATTAAAAAAAATTAATATTTCGAAAACAAATTCGAATTTAAAAATTCTAATTCCAGTTTTGAGATCTGCGAATCAATGCTGATATTTGGTGTTAATTTCATAGCAAAGTAGTCCATATTTTAGGAGAACTCGCTTGAAACATAATTAGTTGTTTATAACCATAATAATCTTGACATTAAATTTTCGAATTACTCTGATAAACCTTTTTCTAATGCGGAACTTCGCGCCACACTTGGCAAATTCAAGGATAACAAAGCTCCTGGAGCTGACTCTATTGATTTCCGAATTCTCAAACGTTCCTTTAATATATTACCAGAGATTTTTACCCAATGGGCCAATCTCTGTCTTTCTTTCCATTATTTTCCTCTAACTTTGAGACAAGGGGAAGTAGTATATTTCCTTAAGCAAGGGAAGACTCCCTCTGAACCCAGCTCTTATCGCCCGATCTGCCTGCTTCCGGTGTTAGGTAAATTACTAGAAAAATTAATAGCTAAACGTCTTATTATTTTTCTCGAATCAAACAAGTTATTAAGTAATAGGCAATTTGGATTCAGAGAGGGCAGATCATGCGAAAAAGCTCTTTCCGAAATCTTGACTTCCTGTGCTTTTAAAATTAGTGAAGGCAAATACACTTCCCTGGTCTCTCTTGATATTAAAGGCGCTTTCGACAATGTTGAGTGGAGAGACATTCTCCTCCAACTTAGCATTCTAAATTGTCCGGGTAATATTGCTGGAGTCATTCTTTCTTATCTTTCTGAGAGAAGCATTCTTGTTAACTGGGGAGCAGGAATCTCTATCCACCCACAGAAAAAGGGTTGTCCTCAAGGTTCCTGCCTGGGGCCAATTCTTTGGCTCCTCATAGCTAATATTATTCTCTCAGAATTCGAAAAACTTGGTTACTTGCTTTTTGCGTTCGCGGATGACTTCAGCTTTATTTTCTCTGGTTTTCGGCGTCTCGACTTGGAGTTGGAGGCTGCTTTTGCTCTCCCAATTTTCTGTCAGCTGCTGGAATCACTGCACCAGCAACTTTCCACTAATAAATCCCAAGCCCTAACATTTTGCCCTAACATTCCTTATAAACTTAAAAGGAAACCCACCATCAGAATAAATGGCACTAGCGTCCATCATGTCTCTAGCCTTAAATTGTTAGGATTGTCAATAGATGAGCACTTGAACTGGTTCTCTCATATTAATTACCTTAAAATCAAACTAGTAAAATTTTATCATAACTCAAAAAGATTAACCACTAAATATTGGGGTATTAAAAGCCATATGCTAAAAATTTGGTACTCTACTATTGTTGAAAAAATTATCACCAATGGAGCATCTATTTGGGGGGGAAATCTTACAAAAGCAGCACTTAATAAATTAGTTTCTATACAAAGGATGTTTCTCTTGCAAATTTCTAGGGGATATAGAACCATTTCCAGTGATGCTCTCAATATCTTGACAGGTATTCCTCCCATTTCCATTACCATTAAATATGAGTTCACTAAAAGCAACATCATCCATTTGGAGAATGGAGCTATCTCACAGCAATTTTTTCCACAAATGATGATTCAGCGTAAGACTCTTGGCTGGCAGTTTCATCCGGCAGATGAGACTTCCCACCTACAAGTAAACCCGACTATAAATTCTTACTCTCCCACTCAAAATGTTATGGTCTTCACCGATGGCTCACGCACTGTTACCGGAGTAGGTGCAGCTTTCTGCGCTACGAAAGGGAGTGAAGTGACTCATCGTTGGTCTTGCAGGCTGGATAACAATAATTCCATTTTCCAAGCCGAACTCTTTGCCATCTTTAAAGCTTTAGAGTGGATTTCTCAACAAAACCAAAATTTTTTAATTCCAGTTTTTAGCGATAGTCTTTCAAGCCTGCAGGCTATCTGTTGGTTTGGCTCAACAAATCCCCAGGTTATTGAGATTAAATCACTTCTCAAAAATCTTCTCTGGAAAACCTATTTAAGCCACGTTTCAGCCCATAAGGGTATCCTGGGAAATGAAACGGCAGATATGTTGGCAAAGGAGGCAACTGCTAAACCATCAGTTGATTTTTCACTTCCAGTACCGCACTCACACATCAAAAGACATCTACGCGCTCATTTTATGAAAAAATGGCAGGATTACTGGGACTACTCAGATAAGGGTAGATATACCTATGATCTTGTCCCAGTGGTATCTTTGGATCTTCTGCTGCTCACTCCATCCACCACAGCTTTCCTTACCGGTCATGGCCCTTTTGGAGCATACCTCTTCAAGTTCAAAAGAGCCCTTTCTCCTCTATGTGAGTGCGGTGATGATGCTGTTGCCTCTCATTATTTCTATAATTGTCCTTTAACAGCTCGCTGGCATATCCGCCGTCTTCCTGTTCTTCCAGTTGGTTGGTTAGCAAATATTTTATCGCGCCCGATTTTGCTCTCAAAGCTTAAAAACATCTTCAACTTCTTATGTAACCTTTCAGTTTTACTCCATCACTGAGACAAAGACTTGGATTCTCCCTTATTCAGTACCCAATGTTGGGTCGCAGCAACTTGTATAATAGTGTCTAACTTTGTATAACACTGCATTATTTAATGTCCTTATGTTTGTTTCGCAAAGTTTGCTAATGTAACTTTTTTTTAATTAAATCTTATATATACCACTCCGCCATCTGTCGCGCGTATTGGCCGGCTCAGCCTCGGCTGAAATTTGTAACGTTTTTTTTTTTTTTTTTTTTTTTTTTTAGACCTCAATAAAGGGGACCGGGAGGGACAATCTATGCTCTACAGACTCACTTCCTAGTCTGAGCAGTCTCTTTCGGGCAGTAACAGTAACAATCAGTCGATTCATATATCCGTTTCATAAATTCGTTTCATACACCAGTTTCATAAATTCGTTTAATTAGGATTTTATATATATAGGGTAGATATAGCTAAAAATTAACCTGCACACATTTTTAGGGTTGTTATTATTTTTTAAGCTCTGTCCCTGGGATTTAGATTTCTTACCATACCTCTTCTAAAATTAAAACAGAAAATCATTTCAGATACAGCCACAGACTTTTTTTCAAGTTTTTTCTCATGCAGAAGTATGCTAGAGAAATAATGTCTAAAATTCTTTGGCAAGAGATTTACTGTTGAATTTAAATCAGCATTTAAATATCAATTTCAAGCATCGTGGCTTTATTGGTAGTCTCGACGTCCCCAATGTTTATTGCTGCACTTTTCGTGTTAAATAATAATAAAAAAAAATAATCCAATGTTAACAACTGTTTCTAAAAATCAATGAACATTGTGGCTATCATTTAGTCTTAAACATTATTTTCCTAAAAATAGGTGGTAATTTTCCTTACCGTTAGATCCTTACCGTCCCTTTTTTTAAAATTTCGTCCTTTTTTCCCAATACCACCCCCTGTTTTTACCTTACCGTTCCTTCTTTAACACTCTTTTAAGACAATGTCATACAAAAATTCTGTATTAAAAGTACAACATTGTTATTATATCTTATTTGAATGTATTGTGGGTACTATGCAAATTCATTATTAGTAAAAATTTAGAAGAAACTAAAAAGTTATAGGGGTAAAATGGTAAGGAAAATTAAACTCGCAAATTTAACATAAATCTCCGTTAAATAAAAAGAATTTCCGCGGCTGACCATTTTTTCATTATTTTGAATCATTAAGGCATCCGTCTATCAGATTGAAATATTATTTTAGCAAGTTTAATTTTGTCAGATTTTTTTCCCAAAAGTCAAAAGATTGTGAGAATGCCCCATATATATATATATTCGAATATATGTATATATATATATATATATATTCGAAATTGATTACAGAAAAAAAATATTAAAATATGTGACATTTATAATGCATGTCGACACATATACCACGATACCATAACGCTTATAACAATTTATCCAAATTATTTATTTATATTAAGAAGAACATTCTCGGAGATTATTTTATTCTTACGTTAAAATAAAACGCTACTTCTCCATTACCTCACCCACCACTTTCCAGAAAAAACTATCGCTAAACAATAGGACTTCACACCAATAATACAGAAGCGTGACGTCACGTTTTTATTATAACTGCAACGCTAGCATGTTTTGAGTGTTCTTGTTTATTTTGCGGATAAGTCAAATTATTTTTCAAATGTAGGATATTAGTTAACGGATATTTATCTACTTCGTTTCGTCGTTTCACAAACATTAATAGATCTGGTATATTCCATCTACTGAATTTCATAGTTGATGCGATAAGCTATTATCAAGATTATCGAATTCTACCATACAAAATTGTGTTAAAGGACATGATATGAGACATTATCAGCAAACGGATAACCCATGTCAGTCTAATGTTAAAAACTGTGATAAGCGAATGTATATTAGAAAAGGAACTTGGATTTATTATTCCAAATTCATATTTTTAACTGCATTCTGATTTATTTAGGGTGGCCAATTGAATTAATATCAATGAAATGGAATAAAAAACAGATGTATTGAAGTCAGATAATGGTGATTCACTGAATTTGTTTTTTCAAAAAGTTTGTCTGATCGTCTAGGTAATATTCCTGAAACTGGGAGGGCCTTAAAAGTTTGTAGAAAATAAAGAATCTTCCGTTATTTATGGGATTAATTACGTCCTTCAGAAAATTTAATTATCAGAAAAGTTTGCAAATTAATGTTCATGTGGACAGCTTTATGCCACAAAATTTAAGGACGGAAGTACTCCCTAAAATTTTTTTTTTTTTTTCATTTTCGGCTTGATACCTTTTCGAAAATCTTCTATTTTGGGTCACATAGAAATTGGTTGAAAAACATGAAGCAAAGATTCGGCATGAAGTGAATATGACCCCTATGATAATACATTTTTGGCTTTAAATCTCTTTTTTCTTTTCTTTTTTTAAATGGAATGTGGCCAATGGGACTGTTATGTTTTTTTGTAAGTTATTTAACAGTAATTTATAATTCAAAGTTGAGACTAGTTAAATTTGTGAAAAAAGAACACTCTACCACAAGAAAGACCTATAAATATATAAAGAACGCAAAATATTGTAAAATTATAAAAGCGTTTAAAAAATATTATTTTGAATACTACTTTTATAATATGTAATTTAAAACCGGATTTTTATATCTATTAGTATTTCCAAACTCTTTTTCAGGACATCGAACGTTTATTTGAACACAATTTAGTATAGTATAAAATATTATAATTCAAGTATGTAAAAAGGGAGATTATGCAGGTTATTTTCAATTATTAGGGTCTTTAAATTTTTTCAAATCGCAAAAATTATATAAATTAACTTTGTTTTATATTATTTAAATACACCAATTGCGCGCTATTGCAATAATTCAGGTAAATTTCTTCTGCTCATGGTTTTTTTTCTACTTTTAATTATTTTTATTAGGAAATAAAGATTATATATCTACCTAGTGATCAAATTAGTAACAACAACTAAGATTTTATATTTCTAATAATCAATGCTGTGCAAACTCGCCAAATTAGAACCATATAAAACTCAAATTCACCTTCTGGAAAATAAATAGTCATATATGTTCTTCTAAGCTCTTTTAATAATACAATTGTGATATTTCATGTTGATAAATTTTCAGTGTTTCACCTCTATCAGAATAAAATTATATGGCATTCTAGCTTTCTTTAAAGTGTATTCTGGCAAAGAATGTTTTTAGAAATGGGCCTAAAAAACATCGACATAACCAGAAGTGACAGTTCATTTTCCCTTTTAGAAATATTTCATAGCCCGTGTGAAGTGGACTGATTTAATAAAACGTAATTTTATGATTTCTGTGTAAAATAATAGATGAATATTTAATGGAAACTGTTTTCTATTTAATCTCTCCAAGAAGAGCATGCAGCAGAAACACAGACCGCGACCAATAGCATTATAAAAGAACACATGAGTGCTCTCGGGTTGAAGTCTTAAATTACTTTAGTGATGTTAAATTCCCAGAAAATTTGTCTATGCAGACTATGTATTAGATAATATATGACATGTTAAAACAAAGGTGAAGTAATATGAAAATGACAGGATTTTACAATTGCTCTGTATTCCTTGAAATCTAATTTTGGAGACAAAACATGTTCTGCTTTTGAGTGCATGTTTGGACACTTTCTCTTTCCAATTACTTCTTAATAAATTTGGATAAAGCGTCCGTCCACATGTTAAGAACATTGAATTGCAAACATCATCACAACACACACGTTTAACACAAGTGTTTTTGCTTAACTCTACACTGACGTTCCTATAGTTCGTGTGAACTGGAATAAAAAATAATGTTTTATATCACAAGGAAAAAAAATCAGAAATTGTAAAATAAATTTAATGACTTTGAGTTGAAATTTTGCCTCAAACTCACGTTTTGCTAAAATAACATTTTAATCTGATAGACGAATGCCTTAATGATTAAAATAAAGAAAAAATGGTCAGCAGCGAAATTTTTTTTATTTAACTGAGGTTTAGGTTAAACTTTCGAGTTTAATTTTCCTTACCATTTTACCCCTATAACTTTTTATTTTCTTCTAAAATTTTACTTATAATGAATTTGCATAGTACCCACAGGACATTCAAATAAGAAATAATACAAATGTAGTACTTTTAATACAGAAATTTTGTATAACATTGTCTTAAAGGGGTGTTAAAGAAGGGACGGTAAGGTAAAAAAAAAGGACGAAATAGTAAAAAAAGAGACGGTAAGGATGGAACGGTAAGGAAAATTACCACCTATTTTTAGGAAAATCCTGTTAACACTAAGTGATAGCCACAATGTTCATTGATTTTTCGAAACAGTTTTTAACATTGGATTAAATTATTATTATTTTTTTTAAATTTACCTCGAAAAGTGCAGGAATAAACCTTGGGGGCGGTAAGACTACCAATAAAGCCACGGTGCTTGAAATTGCTATTTAAATGCTGATTTATATTCTGCAGTAAATTTCCTGTCAAAGAATTTTAGATATACTTTCTCTACCCTACTTCTGCATGAGCAAAAACTTGAAAATAATTCTGTCGCTGCATCTGAAGTAATTTTCTGTATAATTTTAGAAGAAGGATGGTAAAAAATCTAAAACCCAGGGACAGAGTTCAAAAAATAATATCAACCCTAAAAATGTGTGCAGGTTAATTTTTAGCTACATATTTATATAAAGCAATAGTTCCAGTTTCAGAAACAAATTACATCGAATTATTTTTATTGAAACAATTTTATCCAGACAGCTCCAAACTTCAAAATCAGCATCAGGGACACGGGACCGTAGATGAGTTTTCCATGTGCTTGGACCTCCCAACATCGTCCAAAACATATTTATCTCGTTAATATTGTTGGGCAATCATGCAATGGGATGTTCCTAAGTATATGAAATAAAAAAAAACCACAAAAAGTGTATTAAATAAAAAATTATTATTCAGGGACATGAAAGTTAAAATATTGTGAGAATGCCCCATATATATATATGTTTGTGTGTTAATAAAATCCCGCACTAGATTGTATATCGTTTTCTCAGTGAATATATATATATATATATATAAATATTTAATTAAGTATTACAACTTGCATGTTTAATAACAGTTACTTTAAACTGCTAAACTACATAAGTGAATAAATACATAGATATATTAAAACAGAAAAAGCGTAAAATGGTTGTTCATCAAAGCTGAATTTTGACAGAAATTCTGGCTACATATTGGGGGACAACACCCTAACGTCTGTTCGAGGTAAATCATGAACAATTGTGCGTTTCATTTTATTTTTATTTTATTTTTTATTAACTATATTTTAATGCAATATATCAGATATGAGAAAAATATAAAAATTGCATTTTTGAAAGATACAAAGAACAGAGTTTTAATAAAAAATTGTGTTTCATCCTTTTTTATCATATTTAAATTTTAAAATAATTATTTTGTACATATTTACGTTCATTTTATGTATAGCTTATTGTAAGCAGCCTTGGTGGATACGTAGAAGAATACGCATCCAGTCGCAATGTCATCAAAGGGAAAATATATAGAAGTAAGCGAATCCGGAAGCGTTTATTGAATGCTATAAATATGGTCCACATTAGAACAATAAATATATCATCGGTGTTTATGGTATTTAGCCTTTGACCTCGGGAAAAGCTAAATATTTTCTGAAGAGGCGCAGGTGTTTATTAATTAATAACAAAATATGAGACCATGTTTGATATTACTGGAAGATATGTAAGCGAATAGAGGCTGATCCTAGATTTAATCCTGCCCAATGAAATCAGAGGGTCTTCTGTTGGTAAAAATTCTTTTCAGTTGTGTTTAATTTCTCAGGACATAAAGTGGTTTTTTTTCTCATTATCTTCAGTCGGGTTTTTATTCTGAGTGTCTGATCAGTGTCAAATTATTTCACTCCGAGGTATATTTTTATTTTTCATCATGTCAGCGTTATGACGGTATGGTGCGATGCACCTCTCCAAGCATTATTATCGAGGCTAACGAAAAAGACAGGCTACCGCGGTGGATCCGATTATTCTTTTTTTACAGACCGCTGGAGTCACGTGATGCTCGAATGCAACAATGAAGGTGTGCGAAAAGAGCATCACGTGACTTCAGCGGTCTCTAAAAAATGAAGAATCGGCCTGTCTTTCTCGTTAGTCTCGATTATTTTGATGTGAGATCATTTCTAATTGATTAAAAATACAGCTACACCTTTCCCACTCATAATGAAATGTTGTTTTATAATGTATGAGTATTACAATTTTAGTATCTATTTATATCCTATATGAATATTTATGCTTAGTAAATATGTTAGGGATGGACTACTGTAGTCCATTTTTACTTACGTGTATGAAAAATGCAATATGAACATTTAAAAATAAAGCTTTTAAGAATCAGTACTAAAATGCTGAAGTTAATATCCAGAAAGTTTGTACATCCATGCGCTTTCTATTTTATTAATGTTTACCTGCAAAAATTGTGATTAATTTTTGTAAATAAATTATTTACTTTTAATTAACTTTTTTTCCTGATTATTTAATAAATATGATATGTGTGTAATCTATTTTAGGTTGCACATTTTTTTCCAGGTATTTTTTATTTTACATTTTCCCGCCAAATTTAATTTAGTTATTTATATAAATATTTTATGTTAATTTTAAATGTAATTAAATGTTGCGGAAAGTTTAAAAGTAATAGGGACATCGTAACTACACAACGCAATATTTTAATATACATAAAATTTATCCACTTAATTTTTAACTTGAGCATCTCTACTATTAATTTTGAAGCTCGAGTTACCCCATTAATAGAAAGAAATTTTATATTACGATAACAATTTATGATTATTATTATAATTAAATTAATTGTACCAATACAGATTAATAGTGGCGTTTGGTAAATGCTGGAAAGAAGATCTTATAAAATAAAGTGTTTAGTTCTGTCCATCACATATATACACTGCATATATAGAAAAATGTAATATTTGACCTGCTTGTTGTATAACAGAATAGTTAGTGATAATAAATGGACGACCGCTAACCGAAAACACTTTTCTAAAATTTCATATGCATAAATTTTCTTAGAAACATATTTAAAGATGTGTATACATTATTTAAATGAGAATGGTAATTGAATGTATTAAATAATCATTTATAATATACCATATTATTTACACTCTAAATTTCATAAGGAACTAAACTAGTGCATAATTAAAGAATGTACGTTACTATGCAAATAATATGCATTTTGAAAAAAAAAATGTATTTTTTTTTATTTCTCTCACATGCTATTTGTTTCATAATCTTTGCAAGCTTTTAATTTTTGTACTGAATCTTTAAACTATACTCAATACTTTTTTCCGTTTTTCTAATTTTCAATTTTTTTTCTTTGTGTTATTAATGCAAAACCACAGGTTAACGAAATGTATAATAATTTTACATTTTATTAATAGAATACATACTATAAGCATTTAGAAATATATAATAAGCATTTTCTTTTTCATTTCTATTTTAATTTATTTTCGTGCATTTTATTTTTCTTTTAAAAATATTTTAGTTTAATATGACAGAAGAATTAAGATAAATTATCAGTTTAATAAAGAAAGATTTCATTTAAACATATTTAGTGAAATTGGTAACTCAACATATCTTAACTTATGACAAATGCGCCTGTACCATTTACATGTTCACAATTATTAATAATGAATCTTATTTTTTTAAATGAAAATGTGTATATTTTATAAGTAAAGACCTTTTTAAATTCAGTGTAATATATATGTACATTTACAAAATTATGTAAATTGTTGGAGGAAAATAGAAAAAAATAATTTGTAATTTCTTTAGAAAATGTTCATTTGCTTTTTATATATGTATACATTTAAAAAGGCGTTTAACACGAATATGCCATAATAGAGGATTTTATATTGATGAGCTTTTAATCTAACGTAATTTAAAAGCAGTTATTTCAGTTGCAATATGTTTTCAAGGAATTGTACTCTTTTCTTTATTAATGAGAGGAAAATCTTATCTCCATTGTACAGTACCATTGATCTGTATATTTAATGCCCCTAATTGTTATTTTTAACGTACACAGGTATTGTGAAATTAAGTAAGAACACTTCCCGTCTAATATGAGTTACTTATATTATAGCCATATATAGCATAATTTTTAGTTGAATAAATACATTTATTTGCCATTTAGATAATTACTGCTATGGAAAAAAAAATCTACCATTAGTTTCTAGATGCGTGATAAAAGATAGTGTAAAAATAATTTATTACATAATAGAGATTAATATGTATTAGTATAAATTACAGCTAATATTTAATGTATCTCTTCCTTATTTCACATACGATATATTTTAATAAAAGTGATTTGTGATATTCAATGTAGAAGGGAATTCCAAATTATAAATAATAATAGTAATTCTTATAATATAATTGTACTTTACGTAAATAAATAGAAAGCCATATAATCAAAAATAATTATTAAAATAAGAAAAAAAAAAAAAACGCATACATATATTTATCAATTTGAAACATTGATGTCTGAATTGATTTTTCCCAGATATTTTTTTAATGCAAAGTTACAGAATTTTTTTTCATTGGAATGTGTAATTTATAAGTTCAAATTTTAACGTAAAGTATAATATTTATAAAATTCTGTTAATTTGTTTAAAATTAAGTAAGCAAACCTGTGCAATAACTTAAAAATGCAGCAAACAACAGTTTTCATCTTAAAAAAGTAATATTCACTAGAATAAAATGCTAGTTTTATATTAATTGCTATTAATTTTACTTATAAAGGAATACATATCTTCAGAAACTAGTTTATTTATTATTATATCTTTATGTCGGCATTGCTTATAATTTTCATTATCGTACAAAAAAAAAAAAAAAAAAAAAATATATATATATATATATATATATATATATATATATATATTTTACAAGCGCTGCTTTTTTGTGTTTGAAAAAAAAATGGAATAAAATTCCATTTATTTGTAACATGTACTTGGCATTTCTGTTCCATATGATAATTACGATATGAGGAAAAATATTTATTTTACATTAAACTAGATATTGTTATATAATGTCGATTGTTAAAATAATTCTTAAAACGTATTTTTCAATGATTCATACTACAGAATTTTCAACATATAATCAAATACGTTTAGAAGAATTACACAAAACAGGGGGACATTGGGACGGATACACACATTTTAAATATTTTTCTAAGCGTTTTAAATATTATTTATATTTTGAAAATAGCAATATGGATAGTTTAACACATTAAATACTTACGTTGCGCTATCATAAGATTATGTTTGCGATTTTTTTATTTTATTTTATTGTAAATATTTATTTAAACAAATATATCATCACAAATCGTATATAATTTTATATATATAGTTGTAATATATCCTCCTGAGACACAAGAAAATTTGAAACACTTTATTTTAATCTTTTACTACTTTATTTTCAACAAAAAGGCTAAAAAAATATTATTTTTGAAGATGTATTTTTTTTCTAATTTTGTTTAGGAGCATATCCATTTGAATGGATATTGAGGTTTTAAGTACGATGAAATGTAAACACAATTCAATTCAACATTTCACATGCAAAATGTTACTGAAAAAAACTAAATTAACAATAAATTGAAACATATGTATATTTATTATTAATTTAATGAACAAAACTAAATTTTTTTACACATATTTAATCCAAATAAATATATTTAAAATGAAAAACAAATTTCAAAGTGATTGCTTAAAAGGCGCAAAGGCCAACATAGTGAAAAAGGTTCCAAGCCGGGTCTCGAACCCGGGCCATCAGTATAGCGCACTGACGTTCTACCGACTAAACCACTTGGAACGATACCTAGCTCGGAAAATTTCTCACTATTATATGTTGGCAAGGCTACAAACGTAGCACAAGATGGAATATTTAACGTGAGCCACCGACCTTGGGCGAGCACGAAACATAATTAAATCCAGCATCGATAGAAACTATTTTAATACATGGAAAATATTCCAGAGAGAAACATTCGCCTTGCATACAATATTTCAAATGAAAAACAAATTTCAAAGTGATTGCTTAAAAGGCGCAAAGGCCAACATAGTGAAAAAGATTCCAAGCCGGGACTCGAACCCGGGCCATCAGTATAGCGCACTGACGTTCTACCTGTAGCCTTGCCAACATATAATAGGGAGAAATTTTCCGAGCTAGGTATCGTTCCAAGTGGTTTAGTCGGTAGAACGTCAGTGCGCTATACTGATGGCCCGGGTTCGAGTCCCGGCTTGGAATCTTTTTTCACTATGTTGGCCTTTGCGCCTTTTAAGCAATCACTTTGAAATTTGTTTATCATTTGAAATATTGTATGCAAGGCGAATGTTTTCTCTCTGGAATAATTTCCATGTATTAAAATAGTTCCAAATAAATATATTTGAAACAAATTCCTTAACTTCTTACGCACAAAAAATATTGCAACTTGAACATCTAAATTTAGTTTTATTTTTAATACATATTATTAACAGAATAATTTCTAAAATAATGATGTGCTTTAACTTTTATCTGCATTTGTGCTTCTTGTTCTAGATATTGGGAAGCATCAGGAGGATCTGGAATACTTCAGCAAACCTAAAAGAAAACATAATTAAAATTAGATTTCATGGTGCTTGTGAAAAATATTCTTAATTGTATTAATTTAATTTTTTTGTTTATATTTATTAATTTCTAAAGTAAGATAAAGTTAGCCTAAAAAATATCTTACTTTACATATTAAAAAAAAACTTTTTATGCACATAATTTAAAACTTGAACTTTATAACATACTTAAAATACAATTGGGCTTTTAGTATTTAGCTATTGCCTTTTCGTTGGTCAGGCTAACTGAACATAAGCAAAATTATTGACTGATTCTTTAGTAACTTCATTTCCAGATTCAGAAGAATCTTCATAAATTTTATTAATATTAAAATATTTACCACTAGAATTACTACAGTCATCCCCATTTCCTATTACTTCTAATGCTGCTAATTGTTAATCTTTTGGCTAAACTAAAATACAAAAATATGTAATATATTACAGATTTTCTTGGAAATTTACCACATGAGTAAAACAAAACTAATGCTAAAACTAACTACAAGTTTACTCAAGTAAGACCCAAGATCTATTTTAATGGATAATATTAAATTGAGTTTAAAGCTCTAAGTATATTAAAATTATAGTTAATACTAGCTATGGTACTACAAAAAACTTAAAATTAATGTACACACTCCAAAATGTACTTAAAAAATAAAATAAATAACAAACAATTGGAAAAAATTGGAGCTTCCTAGGGACTGGTCGAATGTCACTTTAGCTCACAGACTTCCCCATATTAGAAACAAACCGAAAGCCGTCGCCAGATTAAAAAACCTGAAAGTAATCTTTGAAGTGTATATTATATTGGAGTATTATATTTGGACTTGCTTCTAAAGAGATATTTAATGTGATTAGTAGGTTAAAACAGAACATTCATTTTAATGGATACAAGTTTTCGGGAGGATATTGTTTTATAATTGACTTTTATTTTTGAATTAAAAATTATTAATTGTTTTGAGTTGTACAAAATTATAAATATGAATGAAATAGTACGGACTGTTTTGGAAAATTTGAGTGATAAATTTCGAATTATGTTCATAGATGCACTATAAATAAGGAAATAAAATTCAACAATAACACATAACAGTATTGTAGCAGACAAACTATAACTATGTGTCGCAAATGTAAAGTACCGCTACATAATAACGGCTTCAAAGTATTTCATTTTTGCAAACATGTAGTTCATTTTTACTGACGTTGCGTTTTCGCAACATATCATATCTCTAAAAAAAAAAAAAATTGTAATATAGCTTTTTTCTCTTAATTAGCCGCAATTAAAATTTATAAAATAAAGTTTTATTTTATTTGTGTCAAGTAAAAGAAAGTTTGGTCCTTAATGGGTTTGTGGAAAACGTTAAAGAGTTCATAAGAATAATTTTCTTAAAATTAATTATAAAGATTTAAACTTGTTTTGCCGTAGAATATAAATTCAAGTTGTTAATTTTTCTGCTGCTTTTTTTCCAATATTTTTTTAACCATGTAAATTTGACAGACAAATATATATGTTTTAAAAATCTGCAGAACATCATAGAATAAGTTTCTCGATTCACATTTTCTTAAATCCATATTTATGTAATTCAAAATTGAGATAACTATTAATGAGAAAAAAATCCCCGCTGGCCCGGCCTACAGGCGGAGGTAGATTCCGAAGTTAAGTATATTAATTGCACCAACAAAAACTAAAGCATGATTACACATAAATCCACTTTAACAGTTTTATCTGACCGCTTTTGACGAAGTTTTATTTCATTTTTATGTAATAGCTGGTTTTATCAGAATCATATTAAGGCGGTATTAAAAAAAAAAAAAATACTTTTCCATGCTCAACAACTCGAAATTTTCTGGTACATTTTCAGATTAATTTTTAATAGAAAAAATACGAAACTTGCCGACGTGATTTTTGAAAAGATTTATAATCGACCTGTGTTTTTATTTTTAATTCAATGAATTGAAACTTGATTAATAAACAATTATTTTCTCAGTAGGGCAATATTTTTCGTTTCTAACACAATCACTTCGGGAAATTCTGTTCAAAATGCCCACTTTGACATCATTTTTAAAAATATATTCTGCCTCTATCAAAAAATCGATCATTACAGTACATTATATAGTTTCTTCTGAAGAAGAGAATCTATCAATTGGACGCGTTTGAGAGCAAAAATTAATTTAAAAATGAGCAAGAAAATAAGCAGTTTGGATTTGAATACATTCTTAATAAGATGGTTGTTTTCTTCAACCATTATGTATTTTTTATTTGTTTTTGCTGTAAGAATTGGTCCTAACAAAAACTTGTCTATATAAATGCTGAAGACAATATTAAGAAGATGTATAATAAATTCATGGGGATTTTATATCTTGTGAATTGATGAAGTTATAGAAATTTTTCTTCTTCACCCCCCATTTTTTTGTTTTCGTTTTTATTTATTTATTTTTTTGCGGTACGAATTGGTCCTATCAAAAACTTGTGAGCACAAAAGTTGTAGATAATATTAAGAAGATGTATAATAAAATTATTTGGATTTGATATCTTGAGAATTGACGAGGTTATGATTTTTTTTCCCCAAAAAACCCTATTTTTTGCGCCCCTTGAGCCCATTTTTAATTTTATCAAAAATCTGTGATACATAAATTTTTGGTCCTATTTTTAGAAGTAATAAAAACTTTAAACTGATTTGATAAGTACAAAAATTAAGAAGTTATGGGTGTTTTTCTGTTTTCACAAAAGCCTTCCCTATTTGCACCCCCTTGGTCCGATTTTGCCCATTCACGAACTTGACCGAGATTTTATGTCCCTTGATTTTATGTATCAGTTTGGAAGATATTTGTGCAGAATTGTGGAAGTTGTCGTGTCCAGAAGAAAGTGATATATATATATAGATAGATAGAAACATACATACATATATATATATATATATATATATATATATATATATATACTTTACTACTTTATACCGTAACTTTAAGAACTTTACAGTCTAGGGTAGAAAATGGGAATGTTGATCTAGGTTTGGATTTGTTGAGATATAGAATCAAGACACACAAATTACAAATGTATTGTAACATTGACTATGGCCATGTTAGTGCAATAAATAAAATCTATTTTATAATGGATTACTTGGGTGATAGCCATAGGGGTGTAAATTACAATAAAATGCTGAATAAATACAATGAATTACTACCAGTCGGTAAAATAAAAATAGTTAAGGCTTTTAAATATGATAAGCCTTTGGGGAGAACTATTTTTAATTATAATTTATTTGCTAAAGATCTAAAGAAAAGTATTGCAGGGAGTATCAGCCATTGCAATGATTCTGAATTTGTTAATTATAAAGACAAGTATTATGGACATGTTATTACTGGAGATCTAAAGATAGTAAAGGATGAGGAGTTGAGGAGGTTAATGGAGTACGGAACTAAATATCGTGTGAAACGTACTCTCACTAAAAGTGTTGCAATTAAACGTTTTACTATTAATATAGATATATTTATAAATAAACTAATGTATAGATACAATTTGCCATCCAGTGTTTTTGACGAGTGGAAGTATTATATATTAAGAGATTTTAAACGAGAATTTTCCAGAGATTTTGACGGAGTTAATAGAGAGAAATACAACAAACTTACACATTCAATTAAAGAGATTCAGGAAAATTTTATAATCACCTATGTGGATAAAGCAAATACAAGTTATGCACTGATATGTAAGGTACTTTACGGTAAACTTTTGAATGATTGCTACAATAATAAAAATAGCTATTTACCATTGAATTCGAAAGCTGAAGTAATAGAAAATAGGATTAAAGCGATCTATAAAAAAGTTAAGCTGAAACAAATGAGTCAAAGTTTCCCTTATCTCATACTAGTGCCTAAATTCCATAAAACCCCTATCAAATTCAGGAGTGTGACCTGTGGATTTGGTTCATATATTGGTGCCGCTAGCAAGGCTTTGCTGGGGGTGCTGGAGGGGGTGTTTGACGGAGTGATGGGGGGAGAGACGACTTTTATTATCAAAAATAGCTATACACTATTAGATAATCTGAAAAAATTAAAAAATATTACTGGTTTATTCGCTTACGATTTTGCAGACCTCTATAATACAATTGATTTGACAGATTTAAAAGATAAAATAGTAGATTTTTATAATACAAATAGTACTTTGGATGTTCATTATGATTTTTTCATAAATTTATTTCAGTTAGTAGTACAAGAAAACTACCTTTACGAAGGAAATACAATATTTAAACAGATTCGGGGTATTCCAATGGGGGGGAGTTGCAGTTCCATTTTGGCAAACATTTACTTACATATATATGAAAGAAATAATAATTTAAACAGTAACACATTATCCTACAGATATATAGATGATGTTTTGATAGTTAAATTAAACAATGATATTGAAAATGTTGATTTTACATATTATCCTACGTCTCTGAGTCTGGAACCCTCAACCCAGAATTGTAAAAATATTAATTTTCTAGATGTGAACCTGAGCATAGAAAGTGAAAATTTGATATCTAAGATATTTGACAAGCGAAATGATTTCAACTTTAATACCTTAAAGCTGATATATTTTGATTCCAATGTGCATGTTTCGATTAAAAGAAATGTACTTAGAAATGGATTAATACGAATCGAAAGACTGAGTACTAGAGTTATAGATATGTTTAGTGATATTTTAGAGTGGTGCCGCTTGGGATTCAAGCATGGTTATCCTCGCAATTTCATCAGGAGAATAACTTGTGATTTTATTAAGAGTAGCAGGTACGGAACTGAACTGAACTCAGTGATGGATGAGAATGGAGGTTTTGATGAGTTGATTGATCTAATGAGTTAGAGAGATATTTTGGTGGATGTTGCAGTTCTGTTTAGTTTTTCATAGTTTTTCATCTTTTCAATTTTGGTCTCGGCGAGTGAAGGGGGACGTAGCATGCGTAAAGTCTGACTTAACCCTGCAGTGTATGTCGTTAGCCATACCGCTCGCCTTCTGTTCTGTTATGTCTTGCAATTATATATATTTTCTTTAGTTTGGTTATTCAGTTTGATTTTAAGAGTTAAGTTTATATTGGTTATTTATAATATTTTTGATGTGAGTTTCAATGCAGCTATGGTGAGTGATGGATTTTGATATTTTGTTTGTGGTTATATATATATATATATATATATATATATATATATATATATATATATAAAGTTTTTTACTGATGATGGTTTTGGGTTCTAGGGATCATGATCGGTGTAGATCTGCAAAAAGTTTCAGAAATTCCAACATAGGAACGACGCCAATATGTAGTATTTCATACGAAATCTACCTAAAATTCACTTCTATTTCATTATGACTCAAAATAGAAATATTTAACCAATCTTAAAGCACATACATTAATAGAATGAAGACGAAACGTTTCATTCTGCCTTTTTAAAAAGCAATTTCAAAATTTGTAAAACTCCAATATTATTTCATTCGTAGTCCTGATATTTGGATTTTTTTTTCATTACTCACTACTGATAATTTAGTGTTCTAAAACACATTAAATAACTTTCCTGATTTTAACTATTAATAACAAGAAGAATATATAGTTATCACTTTACCAATATCAATTTATTTCTTGCAATCTTTTTCTATTTATATATTTATTTACAATGCGTTTGGAAAACATTACTATGAAATGAAAAATTCGCCATTTTAAAGGGAATATGTGATTTTACAGTTTCAATAATAGTTTTAATTATTCTGAGATTTCTGTTGTATTTTATGATGGTATCTCATAAATGTAAACGAATAATTTTGAGTTAAAAAGGTAGATGTTTCCTGTGTATATGAATATACTAAAATTCTAAAAAATTAAACAGAACTGTTTCATTAATAGCTTTAATTATTTTGAAATTTCTGTTTTATTTTATGATGTTGTCTCATTAATGTGAAAGGATAATTTTGAGTTAAAAAGAAGAGGTATCTTGTGCATATGAATATACTTAAAAATTAAACATAATTATGTAAAGAACACAATAATAAAATTATGTATAGCACTTGCATAATAATGTTTATTAATATAATTTTCATGAAATTAGAAATATATTTTCTTTCATATGATAGGATTTTCTGTTGTTGAGCACATAAGGAAACTGATTTACGATGATTCATTGTTTTACATATTTATAAGTATCTTATATATTATTTGTATATTATATATTTTCATTATTATCTCAGATTTTTCTATTCGCATTAAAATGAAACAAAATATAGAACAATATAATTTTGTTATTCATATAAATAAGGAATATAAAGTTTATTATCTAACCTTATGTTAGTTTTTTAAACAAAAAATGGAATATATATATATTTAAAAACAAATATAAATCCATATGATAAATTTAAAAAAAAATCAAAATTACAGAATCTCTCTATTCTAAAAAAAAGTAACTACCGCTGTCACCGCCGCCGCCGCCGCCGCCGGTTTTGAATTTTTTGTGACCGGAGGTCTTTCTTCGTTAATATTGATAAAAATAATGCATACAAAAATATGAAAATCAGTGGTTTTATATAGAAATGTTTGATAAACACGCTGATGCAGACAGTTTTCAAATCGAAGAATTATTTTAAGAGATATTTAATACTAAAGTTGGACAAAATCGTTCCACTAAAAAAGTTTTATAGCAGCAAAAACTATACATGGCAGTGTAATCATTTTTAGATCATTTTATGCGTTAGAATTTGCCGGAGTGCAGATTGCATTATTTTTTTTATTTTGACTCATTTTTTCAGGTTTTATTTCTATTTTAAATTCAAATTTTCAGCATTTCTAGAGATATTTTTTACAGATTTCAGAAAATTGTACTAATTTAAACTGTTGCCAACTGTATAAAAAGCGCAAGCAATAATGTTTGCTTCAAATTAAAAATTTATTGACACGTGACTATTATAAACAGGAAAAAAACTTTCAAATTAGAATTAAATAATTATGTATAAAAAGCAGGAACTTATTAAAAATTACGTCATAAAAAGCATACACGTGAACTTTAAAAGAGAAAGGATATTGTAAAATAATAAATTCATTAACATGCGTTAGAAGTCTTAGGAGAAATTACGTCATTTTTACGTCACATTATAGTTATTACATAAAATGAACACAAAATAATATTGCAAAAAAGTTTAAATTTAGAAATTGCGCTAGACATTTATTTAATATTTTGAGAGATATTTTCAACTATTTTTATTAGGAAAGCGCAAATAATATTTCATTGCTAACAAAAGTACTTTCACGCGATTATTTAAAAGAGAAAGAATAGCTTGGTAAAAATTACGTCAGATTAAAAACGATTAATTTAAAATGTCTCATTTAAAAGAACTTTCTTTTCGCTTTGTTAAAAAATACCAGGAGACAAAGACTCTGTTTACTTAATTCCTTTTATATTAGCTTATTTTGAAATGTCGTTACACGTGACTACGTCATCAAGTTATTTTTATTTCGACGTTTTATTTGTATTTTTATTAATGTTGTACGAATTTATTTGTTCTTTCGTTATTTAAAATAAAAATTATGTCAATTTGTATAATTTGGCGAGTGGTTTGGCGATTTATATAATTTGGCGAAATTGGTCGACGGGATAATCACGTAGTACCGCAGCGGATTTGGCGTTAAAATTCCCCAATCAAAGAGAAATGAATAGAAATTCGTTTATAGAGAGATCGCCACTGTTTTTTAAATTATAATTCAATCTTTCGAAATCTTTTTAAAGCCGATCAAATTAGCGTGCATTTAGAGCCTGCGGTGTCTACGGGGGTTGGCGAGCGTAGCTCGTAGGGGGCCGAGCCCCCTAGTGTTAGAAAAAATTGTAATTGTTATTATTAGTTTTAACATTCTGATGCCTATGAGAGCATTTACGCTACTATTAGTGTTCCCGATTAAGTGGATTTTTTATTCCCATATTCCGTATTCACATCACAAATTAAAATAATAATTTTCATTTATTTAATAGCAGATATTTTGTTAATAAGTGAATCGAAATTTACTATTTAGATTTTCTGGTACGAATTCCGACTTCTAAAATGCTCAATTTCTGGGAGGCATTATACCATGAACATTAGAAGGTCAATAACAAGCAATTTGGAAACAAAAAATCAACGTGAATCAGGATGACTATTTATTATTAAATGGCTTTCTTGCAAAAAACTTGATATACTTGCCTAATTTTTTTCATTAATCTCATTTGGCAATTTTTTTACTAATTTGACAACAGGGGTTTGCTCGTGACAACGGAAAATGCAACGAATTCAATAATAATTATATATTAAAATATTTTATATTTACCTGCAAAACTGAACTAGTAGTGTAAAAGTTATATTCAATTCCGTTTAATGGTTGTTGAGTAATTTGAGAACGTACTTACATACGTACTTATATACATGCATACATGCAGACAAAAAGACATAAAAGAGATGATTAACAATATGATCAATTATTCTTCTGTTAAGTAGGAAATTTAAAGTATTTTAAACTCTTATTTCATGTAATAATAACTTTTATTTTTTTTATGTTTTAGATAAATAATAAATAATTAAAAAATAATTCATGATATTCAAAATATAAAAATTACACATTAAATACATCGTCCGCAGCCCTTAATTCTTCTACATATTCCGACTATTTTGCGGAACGAAAGTTCATAGGTTCTCAGCCACATCCTGAGTAAAAGGCACTCTAGCGAAAGCTAGGTTGAAAAAAAAATCGAAAATTAAAACCGGATAAATTTAAAAGTGAAATTACACTAATTAAAAACACCGAAAAGCGGGAACGGGCTAGGGGCACTGAAACTAACGAAAGACCGCTGATGCGTCCAGCTTATTATTAGTATTCCTCAGCCCTTCATTCTACTCTTATTCAGACTCTTTTGCGGAAGCCAGGTTGAAAAAAAATCAAAAACTAAAACTGGACAAATTGAAAAGGGAAATTACACAAATTAAGGACACTGGAAAGAGGGAAGGTCGAGCTAGGGGTGATGAAGCTATCGAAGGACCGTTGCTACGTCCAGCTTATTATTAGTATCCTAAATTATACATTAAATTTCTTTATTACAATATACTAGATATTTTTTATACTTGTTATACGGTTTAATGTTACACGAAAAGAAAAACAGGGAAGCTTTCTGGTATAAAAGAATTCTTTTACCATGAAAGTAAACTACTGAAAATAGGTTCTGCGATATAGGTATATGATACTAATATTGTAAGCATTTGGATAGGTATATAAACCATGCAGCAAAAATTGCTCAGAAATATATATCGTTTAATCTGCAACAACATATCAGAAAACGTCGGTGAAATACATTAGACTTCATGGTATGAATCTATTTAAAAAATAAAAATATCTGTGAGTAATTTCTAAGTAGTACTAATACAAGTTTCTTAATCATACTAATGAATTTTTGTTTGAATTATGTTTTATTACTACAATTTTTATGCCTGTTTATATAAAAAAAATAACTTTTATTGTATTTTATGTGCTGTATTTGTCATTATTTTATGTCTTTAATTAAATTTTATTGTTTCTGGAAATGTTTTTTAAATATTAAAATATATATATATACCTATTTACTTATTCCAAGTAGTTCAACACCTCACTTGAAGAAAATTAACGAAAATACTATCTTTTAAAAATACATACGACTATACTCATAATTCTTTTAAAATATTGCTTTGTATTTTTCACATTTATATGTTCTCCGCTGAAAACTATCTTTCTTTTTCTTTCATTCGACTACGTTTGGAATTACGCAGTAAACATGAACATTAGAAGAAAACCTGTTTTAACGAAGAATATTAATTC
This sequence comes from Maratus speciosus, assembly GCA_963932465.1. NCBI lineage: Eukaryota > Metazoa > Arthropoda > Arachnida > Araneae > Salticidae > Maratus > Maratus speciosus. Next base: position 53,372,388 of record OZ010795.1, read on the forward strand.
AATGAAAAATAATATATATTTTTTGTATTTTGTTTTAAATCATTATTATATATTGCTTTACTGTACAAAATATGCTTACTTACTTTTTTTTCTCAAATATAATAAATTAGAAATATATTGTTATCTGAATTGTTTTTATATGTTTATATTTCTTTACAAAGTAAATCAGACTATTTTCAATTGAATATATGTCTTATCATTCATATCATTTAAACTTTATTGAAATACATTTTTTATATGTTTATGTGCATCCTTAATAAAAAAAGACGCATTTATTGAATTGATTGGGTCTTTTTCGATGTCACATATATAACTATCGAAGCTTAAAATAATTTCACTGCTAAACAATTAAGTACATTTATTCCTGCTTGTAACCTTATATTTTTTAGAATATTCTTTTTAAGAATACATTAAATTGGAAACTATAAAATTAAAATTAATAAAAATATCGATTAAGAAGACAATATATTCTACATTTAAAATAACTTCTATGTGAAAAGAGACATTTTCTTTCAATAAAGATTATAAGATTTATTGTAGAGCTTTTGTTTATATTTGGAATATTGTATCTTTTTACTCTATGGGAGACCATATTTTTTTTGGACTGGATCTATGTTAAATGTTTGCAACTATATTTCATTAGTTGTAAATTAAAAGATTTCTATCATCTGAAAATAATTTTATAGCTAATTGTCAACAATGCGACATCGTTCTGAAAACTAAGGCAATGAACTAACTGTCTTAAAAATAATTCTGTCAATATGCTGTGAATAGAATTCTCGTGTTGGATTCTCAGGTATAATAGAAAATGTGAAAGCACAATGACCAAAACAATACACTTATTAATGTTTTTTTTTTTTTTTGTCATCGGTTAAAAAGAATGCGAAATTTCCTAATTAAAAGGGTTATTAAAATTTAAAGAGACGTACGGAATCTCAGAAATGTCTGCTATTGACAGAATTATTTTTTAAGACAGTTAGTTCATTGCCTTAGTTTTCAGAACGATGTCGCATTATTGACATTAGCTATGAAATTATGTTCAGATGATAGAAATGATTTAATTTACAATTAATGAAATATAGTTGCAAACATTTAACATACATCCAGTCTAAAAAAAAATATGGTCTTCCATAGATTAAAAAGATGCAACCTTCCTTATTTAAACAAAGCTATACAATAAATCTTATAATCTTCTACGAGCAATTCTTGGTTACAGATCATACTGGCCGTTGTACTCTTTAGAAAAATTTTAATGGAATTTTTATATCTAATATACGTGTGTTGTTTGATATATATTAATATAATGTGTGTTATATATCGTCTGGTATTCGGTAATTATCTCGTATTCTATTGGCAATATACATTCCACTATGACTAGCAATATTTCACTTCGAACTCATTAGACATATCGCACAATAGACACAATTTCATCCATTATAAGGTTAATTGGTCACAATAGTGTTCTCTTAAAACTCACCTACTTACAAACGCTAATTTCAACCTTGTGTCTAAAAGTAATTTCCTCCCAACTTCGAGGGAAAAAAAATCTAATACTAGCGTACATGTTGAGACTTTTACTTTGAATGACAAAAGGAAAACTTACTTATATGTTGACACTCTTTATAACGAAAAAAAATATTGAAATAATTCTTAAACATACAAAAATGCTTAAAATACAATTTATTAATATAAAAATTCAATCACATAAATTCTTTCTAATTCCGATCTTTTATTACACGCGGCAACCATTTTAGCAAAATCTTTTTTACCTATCCATCGCATCATCAAATATATCGTCAGTTTATCAGTGTGGATTGTGTGTAAATCACTTGTCAGTTAAAGTAAAATATGTTTTCAAAATTATTACTAATGCAAGGGTTTCAGGATGCCAAATTCATGTTTTGCGCTATATACACTGAAAAAAAAAAAAAAAAAAAAAAAAAAAAAAACACTGTAGATTTGACAGAATATATTCGATCACAGTAAATGTGTTGTATCTTTCTCTGGTTTCCTGACTATATTAACATGGAAAACACAGTAGTTGCGTAAAATTAACAGCACAATGTGCTGGCCATTTGGACGCATTCTTTTACAGCACAAAGTTCTGGCGTCCAAATTGCCAGCACATTGTGCTGTTAATTTTACGCAACTACTGTATTTTCCATATTAATATAGTCAGGAAACCAAAGAAAGATACAGCACATTCACTGTGATCGAGTTTTTGCGTAGTAAAATCAGTACTTTGTACTATCAGTACTTTGTACTGCAAAAATGTCGTTTTTCTTTTTTTTTTACAGTGTACCGCCACCGTACGTTTTCTATTATTCAGGTAAGCAATGCCAAATATGGCTTCTACCTAGATTTCTACGTTTGATTTCAGATGGGTAAATGTAGCTAATACAGTTATTTAAGTCAGTATTTTCCAACTAATCCTAGTCTTAAACTAAATGTACACTGAAAGAAAAAAAAAATATACCGCCTTCATGTAGAACAAATAGGTAGTCATTTTCTAAATCTCTAAAGTAGAAATATAGATTTCTAAAGTATGCTATTAATTTAAACAAATAAACTGAATAGGAAACGATTGAGAATTTCTAGTCTATAATTTTCTAGGTCAAGAAACGATACATTATATTATGAATCATTCGAATTCTGAGAAATGATCACTTGATTTCTAGAATTAATTCATAAATTACAATTATAGTTACCAAAACTCCTTTCTTGTGTCCGCATTTATTTGCACAGATTACTAAATATGTTTGGCCACGATAGTATAGGAAAACGCTCCTGAATTTTAATAGGGATATCTCTTATAGGGATATCTTTAATAGAAGTCTCTAGCAAAGGGAACTAGAATTTATAAGGATGACACGGAACTATAGCCACAATTTATTTTCTAGATGCCAGTGGCAGAATGTTTTTTTCAGTATGCAATCACAAAATTAAAAATTTTATGTAATAATGTTCATGCGACGACTATTTAAATTACGCCAAATTTGCACACAAAAAATTTATCGTTTTAGGAAGATCTTTGATATAGAATATTTAAAACACGATAGTTACATTTTTTTATCAAGAGTGATACCCCAATATTCAGCAATTTTTGGAAGAAAATTTCGCTTAAAATAAATTGCTGAAGACATTTTTTCGCTAAGTCGACAGTTTAAATAATAGGATTCATGTAGTAAAAGCATTAAATTATATATTCTTCTAAAATCTTTGCTGAAGTTTATCGAATATGTCATTTTATGGAAACAAACATTTTATCTTTTGCTTTATTATGCAAGTTCGTAAAAGTTGTTTTTAAATTCGATTTTCCTTTACATTGACAAAGAAATTTATTTAAATTCCATTTAAAAATGAAAGTTCTCAAACATTCTTAAAATATATATTTGGACACAAAATCAAGTTCTTTAATTTCTGACAAATACTTTTGCATATTTGTTTTTCTCTAATCAATTAATGGATATTTTAAATGTATAAGTATGAATATATTTATCAAATGTTTTAATCCTTTTTGGAAATAGTGTTACAAATTACAGTTTACTTTGTAACTTTCAACGCATGTTCATAATAGCACTTAAAGACAAAACCAACTTTTCAAATTGTGTAATAGTATATATCTATCGTGTGATATCCTTTCAAACTACTTAATAAAAAATAATTTTTCGCTTATGATTTATTTCAGATATAACTAAAACAAATACTTTACTTTATTTTCCAAATTCATTTGATGAACTAAATAACAAATACTTTGCTCTCCAGAAATTTAATAACAGTTTACAAAGCTATCCAAAGAAAATTCCACTTCAAAAATTTTAGAAATACCGCCTTATACAATTTTTATGTTGTTAAATGTTTACGTTCTTATAAAAAATGTTATCGAAAATCGATTTTTCTTTACTTTGATGAAAAGTTTTATTTAATTTTGTCTTTATGGCTTTAAAAGAAGCATCAAACTCTAATGTTTAAAATAAAATTCTTACAGGAGAATTTTACAAGGACAACTAGTATGTTATTGGTTAAAGTACATTTCTGATATATTTTTTCGCAAATTTAATAGAATGTTTTTAGAATCGCATAGAATAAAGGTTTTTTTAGGTTTAGTATTATAAAATAAATATTTCTTCCTGACATCATTATATTGTCGATACTTGAAAATTTATTGAGTAGTAGATTTTAAAGATCAAAAGTAACAGAATGACAATTAATAATAATAAATTTATCATATTGATCTTTATTTAATTTAATTTTTACTTTAAAATAAATTTAAATTTAAATTTATATATTTCTATTAGTCTGTTTTTTTTTTGTTTAACAATAATTAACAAACACATATATTTTTTATGTTACTTAGAAACCAGCAGTTTTTTATTATATAAAAATCTATGATGTAAAAATATTTTAGAGAGAATCAATTTTTTATATTGTTGAATAATATTACGTAATTAAAAAATTTTATCTGGATAAAGAAAAAGAACAGAAAAATTATTTATTGAGACCAAGTTCTTAAAAAAAGTATTTATTAATTTATATATGCTTTAGGAATAAAAATTCAATTTTCTGAAATTTATTAGGAAATTATGTGTTACTTTGATGTGTAACATTTGTTCTCTATATATTTAAATAGTAGTAGTTTTACTTTGAATAATTATTGGAAAAATTCATACATCTGAATTAGTGTAACCCTTAAATATTTATTTCTCGTATTCTCTTTTTTAAAGAAGTTTCTTTCATACATTTTTTTAGGGCGAAAATGTTTAAAAAAATTTCACACAAGCGTGCGGATTAATCACAGCCCAAATGCAGCAGTTACGGGTGTTAATGCCACCGTAAAAACGAAATTGCGCTTCATCAATCCATGAAATCTGCCACAGCCATGAAACATCAACGTGCATGCGTGCTAAAAATATCAATGAAAAATCCAATCGGGTGGCCGCATCGCCTGGGAGCAATTCTTGAGCGGAAGAGATTTTGCACGGATAAAACTGTAACATCTGATGCAAAATATTCCTCACCATTGAGTATGGGATCTGCGTTTGTTGAGATACTGTCCGAGCGCTGCTGGAACCCTGCACATTTTCTATCTCATGTTCGACAATAAAAGATGCAGCTTCGTGAACTTGTTGCTGACTAGTCACTTTGCGTCCTTGTCTTGGTTGTCGTGCTTGAGTCCCTGTACTTTCAAATCGTTGAATTATCTTTCGTAAATTTGTTATACTCATCGGACCTTTTCGCAACTTCTTTAATCGTCGAAATTCAGAAAGAATAACATTGCTATTCTCATTCCGTTGATAGTACAGTTTGACTAGCGAAGTACGATCCCGTAAGATAAGAGCCATCGCAAATCAGTTGGTCTCAGAATGATGAGGAGTCTCCCAGCCTTTCCTTTTATACTAATGATCGCTACACAAAACGGATTTTACGCAAATTAATGCCTTTTAGTCGGTAAACAGCACCAAAATTGACCCGGGTGGTAATTACATTTTTTAGAATTGGAAATCCCATGGCCTGCTATGCATGCTCATAAAATTTGGTTATGTTTTGTCCAATACTTTACTCGCTAGAGGGTTCTGAACACCTCACATTAATAATAACCAACCTATATATATATATGTATATATGGATGGATTTTTATGTATATCATCAACATATTGTGGACATTTAATAACAAAAACACTTGCACAAACATGAATTAACCTTTATATACTTTCAGATTTGGACATATGTTGGTACTTATCAGGTTTCAGTGAATAGCAGATAAAGTTGTTTTCCTGCGTTTTATACAACTCCCGTAATAGCTATACATTGTCAATTTAAATCTCATTATATTTAGCAACAGTATTTGCTGAAAAAATCTACATAGAAAATTCCAAAAATTTAGCAAAGTGTAATCTAAAGCAATAATACACAAATTTCCAATTCAGTAACTTAAGGAGTATAAATGAGTAGAAACATCTTCATTCTTCATAAAATACATCATAATATTACTTTATTAAGCATTTTAATTATACAACATTTTGAAATAACTTTTGAATCTGGAATTTACTAAATGAAAGCAATTGAAATTCTATTTGGTGCAATTATCTAATTTGTGAAAACATTTTGCATACATAATAGTTTTTAAATGTAGTTTGCGTTTAGATTTTTAATTATTTATAGCAATATATATTCATGTTGTCATTCATGATACAATTCTTTTAATCATTATTATTTTTTAAATTTTAATATTAATTTCATTTTCATGTGAAAATTAATCAGAATTTACTTTGTAAATATTTTAATATACGAAGAGTGTTTTAATGAAATGATATGAAACGACACTGTTATTATAATTGTAGTCTTTACTCAAATGTAATCACCAGCGGTCTGATACCAACTATCTCACTGTTGCTCGAGGCAAAGATTTCCCTGTCCCTAGAATTCCAGCGACCGTGAGAAGAGCCAGTCCTCCACTGTATCTTACAGTTCGTCGTCCAATTTGAAGCGCTTCCTTTGAGCTGTTTTTTAGTGGACCAAACGGATGGAAGTCTCAAGCTGAAATGTCCAATGCAGGATCGATGAAAAAGCCGCTCAAACTTGAACTTTGCCATTACGCTTTATGTGACCATGGAGATGCGTGGATGCGCGTTATCGTGGATTAGAATCAATAGTTCAGTAAGCAGCCTTGATGGGCATGCGTAGAGTACGGAGTGTCTCACAGTACACATAACTAGTAATTGTATCTCCGCGCTCGAGGAATTTAATGAGTACCGGACTTTCGACGAAGAAAAAGACTCTGAGCATCACCTTGCCTGCTGAGTGACAGCTTTGAATTTTTAGGAGATGTGACGACGCATGCTTCACTTTCATGCTTTCCCGTTTTGTCCGTGTTTCGTAGTGATGGCACTATCGTCACCAGTACCGATCTGCTCCAGGAAACAGGGGTCTTCTTGATACCGGAACAGGTGTTGCAGTACTAGCTCCATACGCAGTTCGTTTTGCGGTTCGATGAGCTTCTAAGGAACATATTGCCATCACGCATTCCGGTAAACCAACCTGTCGTGAACAATTGACCTTGTTTTCCCACACCATCACTGCCACCATAACTATCGTGACGTGAAGATCACTTTTCATAGGATCGTTCACCTTGCCTATGAGTTTTGCAATGATTATCGCGTTTGCCTTGTCTGATCTGGTGCTATTTTCCAAACCCTCACGGCTTCACGAAAACAGGTACTCCACTTTCTGACAGATTTCTCAGACACACAGTCTCCTCCGTATACGCCAACATCCGGCGATGAATATCCACTTGTTTAACGCTTTCCGCAGTCAGAAATCTGATAACACCTCGCTTCACCCCAATCTCAATTTTTGCAATGGGAACGCTATGATGTCCTCACACGCACTATCGTGTCAATACAAGACATAACTGCTTGGTCCTCTCTTGCTTCATTGCACAACCACACCGGAAACTCCAATAGCGTTTCTCGCTATCCCACTACATTATCCCAAAGCGGCATAACCCCTTTCAGCCCGAGCCCATAAGATCGTGCGAGTTAGACATTAACCAACACTTTAGCTTCCTGTACGTAATAAAAACCGGAATCGAACGATAATGCTGGTCAGTAAAATATTATATAGCAGAATAAAGGTATATATAAATGTTATACAGACATACATACAATAAGTACAATAAACCCAACTGGAGTGAAAAATTAGCCAGAGCCAGGAATCGAACCCGGGACCACAGTATACAAGACTGCTGCTCTAACCACTGAGCTACTCCGGCCGATGCCAAAATAACAGAATATTTACAAACACGAAACAAACCTATAGGGAAGTGGTATGTACGGAAACATTCTCTTATTTTAGCGGGCTGCACATCTTGCCCGATTGGAAATGTAACGAATCTACCAATGCATTGATAGTAGCGTATTTCTGCAAATGCAAATAGGGAAAGTTACGAATATTTTAGAAAGCTGCTGGCATTTTTTTTATAACTCAGAAATCGCATCTTCGACTTAACGAATTTTTTTTTTCTTAAAAGTACATACTTTGGGAATTATTCTGTAATTTTTTAGTTGGTGTAAGTATAAAATTACTACATTAACAATTTTTTTTTAAATATTTTTGTTTATTTTTATGTGTTAAAATTTGTGTAAAAATATGAAAAAAATATATGATGTGAAATAATATATTATTCAATAAATGACGTTGGTTTCATTTTTTTAACTTTTGTACTTTTTGAGAAAAACGTATTTGAAAAATAGTAGCGCCGGCGCATACTTCGTGGATTATCTCAAGGACAGTTCAAGGACAGGGGCTAAAAATACTCTATATTGTATTCTCAATGTTAGCCTTATTACCACACTTGTTATTTCAAACATCGGCCGTGGGGGCCATTTCGCTATGCTTATCCGGCTAGACCCTTTAATGTTTAAATAAGTGGAACATAAAAAAAAAAATATATATATATAAATTATATACGAATTTGTTTTCTTTTCGGAAGTGCAATTCCATTACTGGCACGATCGTGCTACTTGCGTTAACGCATATTAAGATCTTTGCCATAAATGTAAGTTTTTCTTCAAGTATGTTTTCTTTTCTGTTTTAACATTGTTGACTATAGACAAAATTATTAAGAAAAATGTGGACACACAACTAATGTCATATACATTTATATGGGTGTCGGTATGGGGAGGAAGGAGACATTCCTCCAGATTTTGAAATTTGTTTTTAATTATCAGATATTTAAATAAGAAAATTTCAAAACATGTTTCATCATTGTTAATTGACTATTAATCCCTTTTTTTTTTAACAAAACATGCATATTAATCTGAAACTTTCAGATGTCTACGATGTTGAGAGGGAAAAGACATAAAATTACAACTCAAGAAGAAGCTCTTTAAATGTTAGCAGCCTCTTATTTTGAATTTAATGACATGTCAGATGAGAATCACTAGTCGGCTTTTCAGAAAGGAAAGACATTCATAGCACACGTATTGGGAAGAGAATCAAGTTCAGATGAAAATTATGTGGAAGCTGATTTAACGATACATGTTTCTGTTGAAAACACGGGTTACGTTTTAGATTCTCCTTCGTCATCAAAATGTAAATATAAGTAAATATGTAACTATAAGTGATGATGAAGATGACAAAGGTCTGACTGCTTCACTGAAGAAGTCGAAATATTTCGACCGGCCTGCTAAAATAACAGGTTCAGATAAAAGATATGATGGATGTAGCCATTTTTCATGTTGTGATGACATTTCAAAGCCTCGCAAGTGCTGTTATGGAAACTGTGAAAACCAATAAAAACTCGTTATGAAAAGTTCAACGTATATTTGAGAAGCTCCAAACCATAGCAGACGAAGTCCATTTTGGAAAAAAAAGAGATAGTCCAATTAGAAAGTGAAAAAAACCTTTTTTTCCACTCCCACACTGGATAAGACTTTTTTCACATACTTTCTCAAATATTTCATTTGTTCACAGACTTGGTTTACTGTGGGATTGGATAAAACAGATTTTATGTATCTCCAAAATTGACTATCTCATTTTTTTAAAAATGGACTGGGTCTACTATTGTTGTTAGTCCCTCATTTATGTCTCTCGAAGACTAAGACATGCTTCACGAATTTTTACTGTAAATAAGTATTCAATAAAAATGTAATAAATTACTAATTTACATGCTTGTTAAATCTTCAGTTATTTATAAAATTATTTTTTGCTATTAACTTTGAACGAGAAAAAGCTTAACTCGCATGATAGTTCGTGTGCCCACAGGTTTCCGGGGGTTGGTAGATTTATTTATTTATTTATTTATTTTTTTTACGCATCGGGGTCAATGTCTAATAGCTAAAAATAAGAAAAAATTAAATGCGAAAAAAATTCTGGTTTTAAAGGAATAATGAAACACCAACCTGCTTGGTTGTTACGAAGTTTCGTACCTTTTAATTTGAAAACCCCTCGTACATCTAAAGTAACGTGATTCGTGATAAAGTAATCAATTTATTTATTTTTTTAAATTAATATGTGTTTATTTTTTTTAAAGGTTCAATTAACAGATATCTTACTGAAATCTAAATGTCAGTAAAATGTAAATTTCTTGCACTGTAAAATAATTATGCTTGTTTTTTATTTTTTTTTTATTTTTTTAACAAAAGTTATGAATTTCACAGCTTTGTTTATTCCGTGTTTTAATCCTTTTTTGTCGAAATATACCATTTTTGATTTCCAAATAACAGATAAATTTCTAAAGTTTTGAAACTTTTAACACTTAGCTGATTTCGAGGGGGAAATGTCTAAGTATGTTTAGAAGTCATTGCAATTTTCAAGAGAATTTCTGGGTTAAAAATTTTAGAAAAAAATTCCACAACTATAGGTTTTGTGGGGTACTTGTCTAATGCAAATGCTGTATGTATTAAAACGTGCCTACATAAAAAAATAATAATAATGTTGCGTGATGTTTGCTTTTGATGCTTTTGATTCTTTGCTATTTGATGTTCTCGACTACACGTCGGCCTAATTATTTAAATTTCCCGTATTGTGGAAAGTATTCATTAGACTTAAACTTCTCACATATTTAGTCACTCTTTAAGCACTATTAAACACTGACCATTAATTTTAATTGAGGTGACACAGAGTACTATATTCCAGATTATTTCTATTTTTGAATGTACAGGATGGCCGTAATTAATATGCACGTGTTTGAAGTAATCAAACTATTAAAGTTAAACTATTTGGAATATGTTTAAAAATTTTGGTATCTTTACTTTTTAGAGTATGCTTAAACTAGCTATGCAATGAAAAAGAATATTTTGAAATTTTACAGATAGATGACGCTTAAATATTAGAGATGTTTTAATACCAAATATTACGAAAAATAACTTATTTTAATTCAATATCCTTTGAGGCAAAAATATTTTTCAATATTAGTGCTATAATTACTATCATTTAAAAAAATCTTTAGCATGGGAAATTCTCCATAAAAAACTCAAAATTTAGCTTTTTGGAAATTATGTTTCTTTACACATAGTGTCATCTGTCTTAATCTGTTTTTTTTCCCTTAATCATAACTTACTTCAGAATGATCTAAACTGAATAAATTCAAAATATTTTTTAAATATTTGAATTGTTTAGCTTGAGCGTTAAACACGTTCACTTTAATTATTATCACTTAGAACATATATATATATATTTTTTTCTGAACCACAATTTCTACCCTACGTGTCCGATATATTTCCAGGAAAGATCAAAATGCGATTGCGTTCATTTTAGCGTCAGTGGTTGACGTTACGCATTTAAGCTGATAATCATTCAGTTATTTTAGTTTTAGGAAATGGCTAAATATGTAAGATTTATTTCAATGAATATCCTTCTCTGTGCAGGTAATTAAGGTGTTGGTCAAATTTTAAATTGTCACAAAATCCAGTATTAATAGAATATATTAATAGTTGATACGTAAGGAAGATTTAAAAAAGAAATCCCATGCGAAATTTTGCTTTAGAGCAGCAATTACGTCTAAAATATTTGACCATGACACCATGGCACAATTAAATGTGCCATTTTATTTTAGCAAATGGAAATTTGAAAATCGTCTGACTTGCCATAGCAAAGCATTATGAAGCAAAATAAAATGTTCCATATTTTCCTAACTAAAGAACCAAATTAAACCAAAAAACTATACAGCTAAGTCCAGATACCTCACGAACATGCCAATTAATTTCAAGCTAATCGGATGATTTTTGCGGCAGTTATCGTGGGACTAACAGACCGAAAACAAAACTTTCCGTATTTCCACAATAAGCCTTCACTGACGTTTCGCCAATTACTGACTCCATGATTTATTTTTTCTTCTGAAAATATAAGTGTTTCATTTTTTATTTGAAAAAATGCGTCCGTAAGGGAAAAACATGTGAAATAAATTAATTAAAATAATAATTTTTTTAAGGTTATTCTGTAAAAAAAAATAACATTGTGGAAATCTACTGGTCATAATTTATTTTTATGTTTAATTTCAAGTCAAAATACTGAATATTTTTCTTTTTTGTAAAGTGTACGACAAAATGTAATTTGTGTAGCCTAGTAGAGCCTTGGCTTCGCTCATCCTAATAAATAGATCGTGGTAACAATATAGCGTGATTTTAGGATATGTCGGGCAAAGATAAATTTAAGAGAATATCAGTTTTTAAATGAAAAGAATGTTCAAAAAATATATTTCATATTTGTATACTTCGATATAAATAATTCCGAGCGTAAATTTCAGCCCCCAAAATACACTATCAGTATAAATATACAAGCGAAAAGAAAAATCTTTACGTTTTCAGATAAAATTAGACTTTAAACATTATTTATCTATGAAAGTGATTTTAAAGAATTTTGTAAAAATAATAGTGTTAGATACTTTCTAAATTGTGTGAAATTCTTATTTTCGAATATTTAACTTTATTTTATTAGAAAATATTTAACATTAATTTATTCTATTTTGTGTATTTAAAGAAAACAGATATGTGAAACGAACAAAAAATAATATCATAATGTTTTTACGCAAAATTAGTCTTTTGTGTTTTTGTATTAAATTATTTTTAGAACTTTCAGGTTCAGTACCACTGAAATTTATGTTAATTCATTTGAAAAAAAAAACTATTTTTTCTAGATATTCATCTTGTTATGATAATCTATTAGTTTTATTGGAGTATATTTTATTAGATTTTATGAGTTTAATATTATTCTGAATATCGGATAACAGAATATTAAGTTCCTTTGCATGTTAAATTCAATACACGAATGTAATTAATCTCTGAAGATCAGAAGTAAGTACGAAAAGATGGCTTGCAAATATACACATATTAATATTACCCACTAGTCAATTGTGAAAACATCATAAACAAAAATATATCTATAAGAACTTATCAAAGTATTTAAATCCCTAGTCTCAAATTTATGCTGAATTTTATTTAATAAAACTATATTTCATAGAAATAATTGCATCTTTAATTTTTTTGCGTAACTTTTTTATCTTAATATCTTTATAGAAATTTAAACTTTAGTAATGTTTAAAGTAAATATGCTTCCCCATTAGGATTATGAGAAATTTAAATAAATAAAGTCACAGTCCTTACTGATATTCAAAAATCTATGTTTTATAGTAGCAATAATAATGAAGTAAAATTAAAATTTTTGATTGAGTTTCTTTTATTATCTTGCGGAAATAAATTACTTATTACAATAATTATTACCATAGTAGAATATTTTTATTTATAAAATTTCTTTACAATAAAGAATTTAAGAATTCATTTGAGAAAACGCCACAAATTTAATAAAGAACAAACAGAAAAATATAACGCAATTAAATATAAAGTTCTCCTTGTCATAAATTTGTGTTTTAAAAATGAATTATCTTTTCAAGTCGTTTTAAACAGTTAACTTTCGAACATTTTTTAAAAAGTAGAAATGAATGTATTTTTTATATATCTTTACATTTTAATTATAATAAATACATATAATGAAATGATTTTTTTTCATTTTTCTACTTTATTTTTTTAAAGGTTACATTAAACGTATTTGTTATTGATTATGAAAAATTAATTGTGAAATATTGGGCAAAATTTCACAGAGGTCAATTATAAGATAAATTCAAGTTATTGGCATTACATCCAAAGTATTGAGATTATAATGCATTGGGATATTTTAGAATGAGAAATGTGAAAATAGCACACTGAGCAAAATAATTTTATTTTCTATTACACAATCTTAGTCAATAATTTGGTAACATTTAACTTCCAAAAATTCTAAAAGGTTTTTTTTTTTTTTTAATCTATTTTTAATACAAGTATCAAAAATATATTTTTTTAATATTTTGATAAAAATGGATGTGAAAGAGATAAGTCCATACTAAAATTTACTTTAAATTCACAATTTTTTCATGCGGGTATTTCTTTTGTCCATATTTCATAATTACTGCCATTTTTCAATTAAATGATTAAATAATTTGAATTAGTTTTAGTCAATAAAAAATAAAATGACTTGATTATTTCGTATTTTTTTTTAAGTGGTAGCAATCAACGAAACATAAATTTTAAAAACCACCCTTCAACTTGCAACGTAGATCATGACTCTTTTGGCTAATTTCCACTTCAGTCCTGAGACAAATAGTACATGAGACCACAAAGAACAGTTAAAAAAATAGTATAAAACAGCTCCAAAGGTATATCACCCTATAATCAATGCTTACGTTATTCACGCATTTAAAACTTTAACCGGCTGGCCCGGAATTTACCGTTTCTAGAAATCATGTTAATATGGCTTCAGACAAAAATATTTTAAACGGAAGTTTATTTTGAACGATCTATGGAAAGAAGTGATATTAAGGATAGTATAGCATGAAACTGCAATTGAGAAATATATATATCCTCGAATTTACAAGCATTCTTATAAAAATACAGGAATACCCACGGACGGTGAAAGGGTTTTAATAACAAGTGGTTAAGTGTGATCACAGATCGCACAGAGGGTTTCGTTTAATATTCCTTTCAAAACACTTTAACCCTTTGCAAAATTTGCTAGTTCCACATTTCACAACCAGGGGGCGCACTCTATTCTAAAGAAACCTCTATTTGAACGAAACTATGTTTTACAAACTATCCGTAGTTATATTAGTCGAAGGAATCGGGCCCATAGAACCCGAGGTAGGTAAGCGCCCAGTGGCGGTAAAAACTGGAACTATAATATGTACCGCTGTGGTGCATAATATGAAATAGTTGTCAAAGGAGTATCGGCAAAAGTTTAAAAAGTGCACACCGAGGGAAAAGTGTGGAGATTAGAAAAATTGCTAAAAATACAGAAGTTAGAGGCCGGAAGGTGAAATATTATAAGACTTTTTTAAATTGTTATGATTTTTCGTGTGATCACAAGTATTCTGTTATAAGTATGCAGAATTTCGCATCTTCAACTTAATTAGGGACTGAGTTAGAAAGATTGCTTAAAATACACAAGTTAGATTTCAGAGCGGTAAATATAAGACTTTTTAAAAATTTTAAGATTTGTCTTTTGATGTGAGGTGTTCAGCTATAAGTATGCAAAATTTTAAGTCTCCAACATATATAGTTTCTGAGAACGGGCTTCGTGACAGACAGGCAGAGGAACTGGATGAATAGCTTTTCGTCAGATGAGTGAAACCCTAAAAATGTCTAAAAGTAATTTTAGAAGAGTCCAGAAGTGTAAATATAAGATTTTTTTCAAAATTTTATGATTTGTTGTTTGATGTGAGGTGTTCAACTATAAGAATCCAAAATTGCCAGTCTCCAACTTAATTAGGGCTCAGTTAGAACATGAAACTTAAAATACACATGTCAGATTCCAGAGGGGTAAATATAAGACTTTTTCAAAATTTTAGGATTTGTTGTTTGATGGGAGGTGTTACGCTATAAGAATCCAAAATTTCAAGTGTCCAACATTTATAGTTTATGAGAACGGTCTCTGTGACAGACAGACATGCAGATGGGCGCACAGACAGACAGAGGAGCGAGACGAATATGTTTTCGCCAGATGAACGAAACCCTAAACCTGACTAGCAGTAATTTTAATAATTATAGAAGCATTTAAAAAATATTTTTAAATGTCTTATTAATATCTCTTTCAGGCGACACCAGGAATGAGGAGGTAATGTAAGAATTATTGTTCAAGTCTTTCTGTTAATGAAATAAAAATATCTAAAAATGTAAGATTTTTACGTATTTTTTTATCATATACATACACATTAGTTTTTTAATGACTTTTTTGAGTGCACGTTCTATGTGTAATATTATACAATTAATGGCAGGATAATTAATGCTGTATAATGTAGCACTTAATATGATTTTGTTTTAGAATATTATTTAACCCCTTGCCTATGGAATATATTTGAGAAAAACGTGCCAAAAATGGGAGAAAATTCTCTTTAATTTTGTTTGTAACTGCAAAATTACAAAAATTTGAAAACTGGCGCGAAACTGCTGAACTTTTCCAGGGAACCTATCGCCATCTATTGGGAAAATGGTAAATTACATATTGTGGATTGGACGAGCTCGTTCTTCACGTAATTAAAACACTGATTTTTCTCTTGTCCTAACCCTGTTCGGACCTTCCAAAATCGGCGCATTTATGTTTCCCGAACTGAGTTCGGGTGTCACAGGCGAGGGTATGCATTGCATAGTTAAATACAGTCTCTGTTGTGGTGAAAAATGCATATGACGCATTATAGGACAAAACTTGAAGTACATATGAGAAATGTGAGAAAAAGTGTAAATTAGATGGTGATTTATAATAAGTTTCGTAATGTCAAAGTAATAATAATAATAATAATATAAAAAATCTAGGTTTATGAATGAAAAGGGATATCCAAAATAAAATGAATTTAAACCAGTAAACAAAGTTATTAGACGTAGAATAACGTAATTTTGAGATTCAGAGTAGTACAAAAAACTACTTTAATGTGCAATATATTAAATAAAAAGACAAAAAACAAATATAAATGTATTTTGTATGCTGAATATATCTGTGTAGGTTGCTTGCTAAGCATCATGTTGTCAAAAATATCATCTTACAACTTTATTGAAAAATTACTCGAATTAATTATTTATTAGTTTTTTAAACACTGAAATGATGTATGACAAAATATTATTTCAGTTGAAACTTAAAAATCGTGTTTTCTTAAGGATTTTCATTTATTCAGGTTGTTTTATTTAGAAAAAATGTAAATTTCATAAATAGGCATTTAAAAAGCTGTTAAGTTTGATTGAAAATCAATATGAAATTTTGTCTAATGTTAAATAATATTTCTCTAAATACCGTTTTAAGTACTGAAAGTAAGCTCCCCTCAGAAATTAAGTCCCCCCTCTCATGTGAATTTTTCATTAAAAAAAAAAAAAAAAAAAAAAAAAAAAAACCTTTATGAGTCCTTTTTTTTAATTTTGTTTTCTGACGCACAGAATCCTTCTGTTTTTTCAGGAAATTCAGTTTTTTTCATATATCCTAAAAGAACGAATCTTATGCAATTTATTTTTATCTTATCTCTCTACATATCATTGTATCAGAATTGAATATGTTCTCTATATTACACTATTAATGTTATACTCTTAATGTATACTAATAACGTACTATCATATATTGTACTATTAATGTATACTATTGATTTTCATGCACAACTATTTACACTGAGTTTAAGCTTTATAATTTTTGTTCATATTTATTTCATGTCGAAATTATTTTATGTAAATTTATTTATTATTTTCGTT
The DNA here is from genome assembly GCA_963932465.1 of Maratus speciosus. Lineage (NCBI taxonomy): Eukaryota > Metazoa > Arthropoda > Arachnida > Araneae > Salticidae > Maratus > Maratus speciosus. The sequence continues at coordinate 53,389,643 of OZ010795.1, forward strand.
AATGAAAACGGAAGGGAATTTTAAACTTTTAAAAAAATGTTAATTTGATATGATTTTATTTTGCAAACTGTGTAAATCCTGTAAAATTTGTTAACTCCTCCCCCGTAAAATAACTAGAATTTCCTGTCTGATAAAGGGGGGGGGGGGGCTTATTTTTGGTACTTTACGGTAGGTAATCGGTTTAACATATGTAAATTAAACCATTATTACAATACAATGGTTTAAGTTACTTTGTATTAAATATGCAAAAATGATCAGATAAATGAGTGTCTGATTATTAAAAAAACATTCTCGATTTGCTATTTATATATTTCGCTAATGTGTTTTGTATTCGAAATATTCTTCTAACTAACACATACGATAGTGATATATACTTTAAAAGATAGAAAAATATAAAAAATTATTCATTTTTTCATGAAGGAGGCTGGAAGAAATTTTCTTATTTTCCTTTAAATGATGAAATAGGGAACATAATTTTTATTAAAGAAAAATTTGCTTAAAAGGTGAATTTTATATAAAAGATGTCACAATATAAAAATATGTTATTACATATTATACTTTAAAAAAAAACTTAAAAAAACGTTCCCAATATTCGCGCCGAGCGCTTTCAATCAAAACCTTGATCATCTAAATTACATATTGGTTTCCGCTTAAATTTCTAGAAAAAATCAACACTCTTTCAAACATATGATTAATGTGAACGAGAGCAATTTTTGTTACCTGACTTTGTTTTTCCAATTTTAGGAAAAACATAGTTTTTCTTCTGCGATGTTTACAAAAATAAGAAATATCTTTCAGTCAAAGTCAATAAATTTAGAAACAAGATAATATAATAATTTGCGTATAGAATTTCTCCTTTAATGCGTAGTAAAACAGACATAACAAAACATGATTATAAATATTCAATCGTTTTAAAAGTACATGCAAGTAGGACTAAGCACAAAATATTTCATGAAAATAATTTGAAATATACTTATAAATTATCTTTAATGTCTCAAAAATTATTATTATTGTTTTTATTATAAAAAAATCACGAACATTTTTTTTAACTGAAAAATATAAGAACACAGCTTCTAATATTATTATTCATATGTGAAGTATTATTATTTTAATTACTTGTTCATAATGCATATCTTGAAATAAATTATAAGTTTCTCTGAAACATTCCAAAATATGATAAGATTTTTCTGATTTAAAGATTTGAACACTATGAGCAACAAACCATGACACTTGAATAATTTATGAACATTTGATTGCATAAAACCTTGAAGAAATTTAAAGCTATACCGAGATATAATCCATTCAAAAACGTTATTAAGATTTTCACTTTCTTGATTCAAACTTAGAAAGCACTTAAAAGTCATTTTACATAAAACAAACTTATATTATCACATTTAAAACGTATTAATTTGAATTCATAAATAAAATGTACATTTTATTTTAAATAATTAAACACTTGTACGGACTTAAAGCTGACATATATTTAAATAAACGGTAAAGTACGAGTATTACTCACGCTCAGAGGGTTCCGTACTATAAATATATGAATTATTAACTGTATTATTAAAAAAATCGTTACAAAAGAAAAAGAAGACTTTGTAAATACGTAGGGTTTGGTATAGCTGTAAATATACTAGAAAAGTATGAATGGGTATACCGTAAAAGTTCAAAGAGATATGAAGCCTAAACAATATCAAATATTGCTATTCTGCATTTTTATATAAATCTTTTTCTGATTTGCTTATGATGAAGTTAATTTGGTACTGACAACAAAAGTAGTGCATATTTAAACTTCATTTGGCATATTCAACGTAGTATTTTTTTTTTTTTTTGAGTGTAGCTGAAAAGCAAGCCCCTTGTTCAAAGTTTAAATATGGCATTGTGCAACGCACGCTTTGAAAGGAGGTCGGAAACAAGCAACACCGCCTTTTTCCAGATAGGTTTTTATTAGATTTGAAAGACACGGGAGGCGTATTGAGATATATAATCAATGCAAACTACTCGCGATTCCCATAGTATTTATGTGAATAATTCTAATTAAATTAGTCTGTTTTTAACAATTTGACATTTATTGCTTTTACCGTAATACATGATTGCAATACATTTAATGATACGAATGCATCATTAAAAGGTGTTATCTAGGCTTTAAAAACCGGTGGTGCATAGAGTACGCCGCCCCTGCCATTATATATGTCCAAACAGTCCTTGTCTTTAAGGGTAATGATTAATGGTACCGCCTAACTAATAATAAGCTAGAAAAGCGGGAAGGGAGGGCTCGGGGCGATGAAGCTACCGAACGACTGCTGCTGCTTCTAGCTTATCATTAGTCTCGGTCGGCGGGTAGGGGCTTGGCGGATGGGTCAACCGCCGCGGCGCGCGGCCTTTCTTCATCCACAGCCCTTTATTTTCCCACTTATTCCCACTCTTTTGCGGAAGCTAGGTTCTTAGGTCCCTGGCCACGTCCCGAGTGAAAGACACTTTAGCGAAAGCGAGGTTGAGAAAAAAAAAATCAAAAATTGAATCCGGACAAATTTAAAATGGAAATTACACAAATTAAAGACACCGAAAACCGGGAAGGGAGGGGTCGGGGCGATGAAGCTACCGAACGACTCCTGCTGCTTCGAGCTAATAATCTTCTACGCTAATGACCGACGATTTTTTCTTTAAATCATTATCAACAATGTTTCTATACATCTGCTACGATGAGTACCTCCAGTTCTTCTCAACAATTTAGCTGAATGCCCGCAAATCAAAATTTGTGTTTAACGGGAAAATGTGCTTTTCTCAAAAACTATAAAACCTAGGGTAATCGCTATAATTTTCCTGCAAGGTTTAAACTAACGTCTACTTCCTCTCATTTTTCCATAATTTTAGTTTCACTAGAATTCAGAAATAGGTGAGGGGGAATATATTTTTGCACTACATTTTCGGCGATATCTCTGAAAGTATAATACTTAAAAGGAATATATTTTTCAGTTCAGCGTTACGAAAGCTTTCACACGATACCCCCCCCCCCCACTATACACAAATACATATATATATTTTTTGTTAAAGTAACTTAATTAGTCCTTCTATGTTTTTCCTAAATATATTTGTGAAAGTTTAATAATCTGAAAGTATGTGGGTCAATAGTCTTTATTACTTCACCCAATTTGAACTTTCCATGTTCCATAGCTTACGAATAAAATGGCTGTGACAGACAGACAGAGACAAGAGTGATCTTATAATGGTTCCGGTTTTGCTTTTTAAGTACAGAACTCTTAAAAGCTGTGAATATTTAATGAAAAATTTGAGTTTTATAAGATTATTTTAATTACGTTACTATCTCCAAAAATCAATCTATTATTATATCGTTGTTAACCTATATATCAATCTATCTATCTATCTATGAAATCTCTACATATATTTATATATAGGGTAATTGCACCAGAAGTCGGCCACCCCCCGGTAGTCGGCCACTTTGAGAGAAAATACTTTATGAATAGCTTATTTTTGATTTCACGTGAAATATTACAATCCCCCTATATGTAGCCATTCTTTATACGTCATAAGCCATCAGCAAATAATTGTGGGTATTTTTATTGCGTTAGTAATCAGCCATTTTTTATTTGGTTGCGGTTAAAAAACCGTTTTTGCTATTTTTTTGTTAACCGATGACACAATTTTTAAAAGACTAGTATTAATTTATTTTTTATTATTTTCTAAAATTATAAGACCCTACTATTAAAAAGTTTAATAAACTAATGTTTTTCAGTATCAAAATTAAATAAATGTGTTTGTATTAATTAATTTTAATGTGGTCGATTATTGGGTATTATATTTACTTACATGCTCAGTAATTGGTCACCATGGTTGACTACTGGCTAAAAGGCCATTTCACTTTTTTGAGTCTATTTTTAATAATTTGATTTTTTTCTTCAATATTTTGATTTTTGCAATTTGAGATTTATATAAACCTTTACTTGCATTTCATTTTATGTACACTATATATAAGGTGTCCTGGGGTAATAACGCCACATTAAGATTCTACCAATTTTTACGGCTTAGTTTTAGAATTTTTTTCCCCTATAGGATTTGATACAGTAACTTATTTATTATGTATACAAGAATGACTATTTTAGCAGATAGCAGATTCATAAAATATAGTGGCGTGATTTCTTGACCAATGCTATTAGGCGTTATTATCCACCTGTTGGGTAATAAAATAACGTGTAAATCGCGACCTTCACAACGGCTCTTATCACAAATGCATCCAAGAAATTCCTTTGCACTTTACCCTGGCTCATACGATGTCATTATTATTTACTTTAGTGTTGCATTTTTAGACTTTATAGTTTTTACAAATAAAAAAATGAGAAAAAGACTTAAAATATATCTTAAGACTTAAATAAATAAGACTTTAATAAGACTTAAAAACATATCATTCTATAAGACTTATATATCTATAAGACATAAATAAAACTCATTCATGCACAAGTTATATGAAATTGATTTGCGCTCATACGTTTGTCAGTGACTGCAACGTTCACGAATTTCGTTCGTTTGTGATCGCGAATTTCGCGAATTTAGTACATTTTGAGAATGTTGCATCCAGTGCGTTTTTTTATGAGTGCTATGCGGTTATTCATTCCTTAGTTTTTGCGGCGTTAACGAATTTCGTTTGTTTGAGATCGCGGATTTCGCGAATTACTGCGTTTTTGAGACAGCTGCACGACGAGGTTGCTGCACCCAGTGATGTTTTTTTTTTTCGTTGTTAAAGAGCGCTTTGCTCTCATACGTTTTTTACTGATTGCGGCGTTAACGAATTTCGTTCGTTTCTGATTGCGCTATGCGCTCATACATTCGTTACTGATTGCGGCGTTAACGAATGTCGTTCGTTCGTGATCGTGGCTTTCGTGAATTACTGCGTTTTAGAGACCACTGCTCAACGAGGTTGCTGCATCCAGTGATATTACTTTCTTCTATCTTCAATAGAGAAAGTATTGTAATCGAAATTTTTTTCGACTTCCGGATTTCCACGGATTTACACGTTTTAATGGTCAGATATCCCAAAAAACATGTTTATAGAAAATGTCTGTCTGTCCGTGTGTCCGTCTGTCTGTCGCCATTGTACCCTCAAAAAGTGTATGAAATTATGCATAGAATTAAACCAAATTTTAATTTTAAGTTTTTGTCTATGGCAAGCAGATCCTCCCTGAATTCGGAAAAAAATCGCCGGGTGGGGGCGCTGTAATAGCGATTTTTGTGCGATTTTGAGTATTGTACCATCCAAAAGTGTATGAAGTGATGTATATTAATTGAACCAAATTTTTAGTTTTAGTTTTTGGCTATGGCAAGCAGATCCTCCCTGAATTTGACAAAAATTCGCCGGTAGGGGGGGGCTGTAATATCAATTTTTGTGCGATTTTGAACATTGTACCATCCAAAAGTGTATGAAGTTATGCATAGAATTAAACCAAATTTTTATTTTAAGTTTTTGGATATGGCAAGTAGATCATCCCTGAATTTGAAAAAAAATTGCCGGTAGGGGGCGCTGTAACAGCGATTTTTGTGCGATTTTGAATATTGTATCATCCAAAAGTGTATGAAGTTATGCATATAATTGAACCAAATTTTTATTTTGAGTTTTTGGTTATGGCAAGCAGATCCTCCCTGAATTTGGAAAATATTCGCCGCTAGGGGGCGTTGTATTAGCGATTTTGAAAATTGTACCATCGAAAAGTGTATGAAGTTATGCATAGAATTGAACCAAATTTTTATTTTACGTTCTTGGATATGACAAGCAGGTCTTTCCTTAATTTGGAAAAAAATCGCCGGTAGGGGGCGCTGTAATAGCGATTTTTGTGCCATTTTGAATATTGTACCATCGAAAAGTGTATGAATTTATGCATAGAATTGAGCCAAATTTTTTGTGTTTGTTTTTGGTCATGGAACGAAGGTCCTCCCTGAATTTGGAAAAATTCCTCCGGAAGGGGGCGCTATAATTACGATGTCTGTACCATTTTCATTATTGTACCATCGAAAAGTGTATGAATTTATGCATAGAGTTAAACAAAATTTTTTGTGTACGTTTATGGCTATGGCAAAGTCCTCCCTGAATTTGAAAAAAAATCTGCCGGAAGGAGGGCTCTGTAATAGATGTGTTTGTGGCATTTTCTTTATTGTACAATCGAAAAGTGTATAAAATTATGCATACAATTGCACCAAATTTTATTGTGCATGTTTTTGGCTTTGGCCAACAGGTCCTTGTTAAATTTGGAAATATCGCGCGGTAAAGGGGCTCTGTGATAGCGATTTCTGTATACTTTTCTTGATTTTTCGTAGTTCTATTGTCCGTTGGAAGCTCGTGCAAAGGCGGGAACTCGCTTCCTGCTAAGCCGGCTATTCGCAAACATCTGATAACAACAGAATAAGGAAAAACTATTAATTTTAACAAATATCATGATATAGATTAACTCGTTTTTAGTTCGTTTAATTGACTGAAGCAGAAATTTAAGATGAAAATGAAAGTTGGTATAGTATTGAACTAATAATATTGAAGTATTAACATGTGTAACTAGTTTTTGAAATATTAAGATGTATAAGATAGAAGAAAGTTTTGGGATTGGCACATCCAACTAGTTTTTTTTTTTTTCATGAGTGCTATGCGCTCATACGTTCTTAACTGATCGCGGCGTTAATGAATTTCGTTCGTTTGTGATTGCGGCTTTCGCGAATTTCGTGCCTTTTCGAGACTGCTACACGACGAGGTTGCTGCATCCAGCGATTTTTTTTTTCAGTTTTGATGAGCGCTATGCGTTCATGCGTTCGTTACTGATCTCGACGTTATCGAATTTCGTTCCTTCGTGATCGTGACTTTCGCGAATTACTGCGTTTTAGAGACTGCTGCACGACGAGGTTGCTGCACCCAATGATGTTTTTTTATGTTTTCATGAGCGCTATTAGCTCATACGTTCGTAAATGATTACGGCGTTAACGAATTTCGTTCGTTTGTGATTGCGGCTTTTGCGAATTACTGCGTTTTAGAGATTGCTGCACGACGAGGTTCCTGCACCCAGTGATGTTTTTTTTCGGTTTTCAGGAACACTATGGATTCATACGTTGTTACGGATTGCGGAGTTAACGAATTTCGTTCGTTCTTGATCGTGGCTTTCGTAAATTACTGCGTTTTAGAGACTGCTGCATGACTAAGTTGCTGCACCCAGTGATTTTTTTTCGGTTTTCATGAGCGCTATTAGCTCATACGTTCGTTAGTGATTTCGGCGGTAACGAATTTTGTTCGTTTGTAATAACGGCTTTCGCGAATTACTGCGTTTTAGAGACTGCTGCACGACGAGGTTTCTGCACCCAGTTATGTTTTTTTTTCTGTTTTCACGAGCGCTGTGCGTTCATGCGTTCATTACTGATTGCGGCGTTAACGAATTTCGTTCGTTCGTGCTCGTGGCTTTCGCGAATTACTGCGTTTTAGAGACTGCTGCACGACGAGGTTGCTGCACCCAGTGATTTTTTTTCGGTCTTCATGAGCGCTATGCGTTCATATGTTCGTTACTGATTGCGGCGTTAACGAATTTCATTCGTTTATGATCGCGGATTTCGCCAATTTAGGGCGTTTTTGAGACTGCTGCACGATGAAGTAACTGCATCCAGTGATTAGTTTTAGTTCTGATGAAAGCTATGCGTCCATGCGTTCATCACAAAAAAAAAAAAAAATAACAAAAAACAAGATTTTTTTTTTTTTTTTTATAAAATTGCATAATTATATCAAAAGGACTGTTACTATAAAATCACAAATCTATAATAATAAGATAAGTACTAAAATAACAGATATAACAATCGATCGCTTTGTCACATGTATTTAAAATATCGAATAGGGGAAAACAACTGAAAAAGAAACCACATTTTCATTTAAATAAGGATTGGCGCCTCATTCTGCTCATATTGTTCAAAGATACTACGAGACAGACATATTTGTAATGTACTATTCGAGATATGCAACTTATTAAAATTACATTTCGAAACTCGATTACGAGATAGTAACGCGAAAATGAAGAATTGGCACTGCGTTCTGCAAATATCTAACCACGAAATCCCAAGATAAACTGAAATATTTGCATTGTACTAGTCGAGACATGCAACATATTAAAATTTCATCCCGAAACTCGACGGCATGATAGTAACGCTAAAATGACGATTAAAACGACGACCCTACTGCTGATATCACAATAAGATATGCATCGACAGATCAGTCATTCATGTTCTGTTAATAATCTTGTCCTACATCATAATTTCATTTTGAAACAGGATGAAGTAATAATTTTTCTCTGCCCGCAGCCTAGTCTACGGTGGTTAAACAAAAAATTTGAAAGGCCCAGTACTAGATAATTTGGTACTTTTAACTTTACTTTCCATAAGAAACAAGAATGTAAAATCGTGCATGAAGAATAGATTATAAAAGCATTTCCCATGACTTGCAGAATTCTTCAACGAAATTGACCTGCTTAATACCGTACAAAAATTAAACATTTTAGAAAAGGCATAATAATTTTGAAAACCGGATTATGGTCCCTAACCGTAAAAGTACTTCAATTCTTTTGTGCAGTCCTGTATTTAATCTAAAGATTTGTATATCATTCTATACATAGTATGATAAAACTTAGTATAGTAAGAAAATGCATAACAGGTTGAAAATTTACCTTCAGCAATTTCTACCCCTATACGGAAACATGCTTGAATTATTTTGTACAGCCCTGTATATTACCAATAGATTTTTATATGCCGCACATATTAAGCTAAAATTTAATTAAGGGTAAAACTACTGAAATGATACTTCCACACATTATTATCCCTGGGAGGTCATGTATTCAGTTCTTTGCGTGACCCAGTATATGGTTTTATTTATATTATACAAACATCTCTTAGTATACTAAATATAGTTCAGCTTGAAAGAGCATAAAAGCCTCTTTTAAGCCATTCACGCTGATACTCCACAAACTTACAAACTCTTTTGTGTAGCCTTGTATATGATCTATAACAGTTATACACACTGCATTGTAAGCAAAGGTTTAATTAAACTCAAAAACGCATGTCATAAACAAAATCACACTTACAGCAATTATCGCTAATAGAAAGATACAGTACTGTATTCGAATTTTTTGTGTTTCCCTGTAAATGAACGATAAATGCTATGCATATCATGCTATACAACGAGTATTTTGTAGTAAGCCTCAGTAATGATGTATATCAATTTCATTATATTTGATGTAGTATAAGAGAACTAAAATGTGCTGCAAACTGCTTATCCCCTGACACTATTATGTAAAGGAATTCTTTTGCGGGGCCCTATAAATGAATAATAAGTTCTTTGGACTCCATATTGTCTAGAATGCGTAGTTAAATGCACTTCATAAATGCATATCAATTTCATTATATTTGAAATGGCCAACATCATTAAAATAAACTTGAAGCAATTTTTCTCATTGAGCGTAATGCATCGGGATATTTTTGACTGTCCCTGTAGATGAATTATAAATTCTACACACTTTATTTTCAATAACGATCGTGCTATTGTTAACGTCAAAAACATACAAAAATTTGAAGGAGATTCGAGTATATTTGCGAGTGTTAGAACTCGGACAGACTGAAGACAATCCTTTTCGCAAATACTTTTAAACTATGTTGAAAAGTGTTAAATACTATTATAATATTTTAAATTATTACAGCAACATTATAAGAAAAGAATAAATTAACACATTTTATCATTAAAATGTTGTTCTGTTTATAAAAGTTATACTTAAAGTTATTTAAATAACAAAGCATTCAAGTGGCCGACTACCGGTCCAGTGATGGCCGAACACTAGAATTGAGTGGCCGATTACTAGTACCTTTAAGTTTAACTTTTTATAAATAAAAACCATAATCAGTTTTTTTTTAAAACAATTGCTGAAACAGTAAAAGAAAAGTGTACATTGACATTTGTCGCTGTTAAAAATGTTGCATTGCTTTTTAAAATTACGCTTTGAGCTATATACTTAAAGAAAGCGCTTAAGTGGCCGACTATTGGTGCTTTTACCGTATCTATTTATTTTTCTAATTCCTTACTATATAAAAAATGCAAATAGTTCCATAGTGAAAACGTCTTAAATATTGAACTGATATTCGCTTGCTAACGCAGCTAATTGAGACAGTGAATTCATCATGCTAGTATCTCGGGTGAATTGTCTAATCAAGTATGTAGCTATTGTAGCTCATTTACGAGGAATCTTTTAATATCTTGTCATGAAAACTTATTTATTTTGGGAGTATTTGAGTTTTTTAATCAAGTAAATATCTCTTAAAGTTCGTTTTCGCCGACCTCCCTCCCTTCCTCCCCAAAAAATGAAGACTTTTCATCAACATAACATGCGAAGTGTGGTACCAATTCGAACCTAATTAGAACATATCAGATGTAAATTTCCAACTGGACGAAAAAGGTCCCAGCTGGAAATTTACATCTGATATGATTTATTTACCAGTTAGAATAATTGTGTTAAAATTAATCTAGTCTAATTACGGTAATACAGCTTATTTATGTTCCATATATGGGTCATTCCATGTCAATTCAACCAAATTTTTTATGGTTTGTAACCGGACCTCAGGGATTTGGATGAAACTCGGTGTATATACTAGTTCTATCATGATATGATTACATCAGAAAAATTTCCTTCCTAGACCTCATAGTTTGTGAGATATGGGGGGTCCAATTTTTGGATTTTTCTCAAATCCCACATTTCTGAGTCTGTATTTTTAGACTGCAGTTTCATTTTCAAAAAATTGTTTCTCTGGATCTAAAATGCGAATCATCTTAAAAATATCACAGTAAGTACATCAAAAGATGCAGATTTTAATAAAAAAATATTTAAAAAATTAATTTTAAATATTTAGGGCCAAAAAATTAAACCAAAGTTGAAAGTTATGGTTATTTTTCCAAATTCTTGTGATTTTACGAAAAATGCTCTACACAAAAAGGCAAATGAAATGTCCAATTTTTTTTTTTATTGTAAATGCAAGTTTACACTTTGGGCTTTCTAGTTATGAAATAAAAATGATGTCTTTCTCATGACTTATGCAAAATTTTGCCTTCTTTTGGGAAACTGCACCAATCAAGAAAAAAAAATCTCTGACTAATTTTAGCTGAGGTACCTAACTAACTACCGTGGTTCCTATGACTTGTTGAATATATTATTCAATTTTTCTTTCTTCCTTTCTTTTGCAAAGTAAAGTTTTTGCTTTTTTTTCTTTCTTCTGAGTAAAAGGGGGAAAAATGTCTATGAGTGCAGTCTATCCTCCCTCCATTAAATTTTGTGCATAATCCTTATGTTTCCATTATTTATTCATTCATATATTTTCTTTTATTATTCGCATTTTTTAAAAATTTAAACAACCCCTTAACTTTGTGTTTACAATATAACTGTAAACAAAAAATCTTTTGTTGATATAGAATAAGAAAATGCAATAATGACTTTTTACCCATAAAATTTTCAATATGTTTTTTTTCTGTGTGTGTATATGTGTTTGAATTAAAATATTTTATTTATATTTAACATTCTTTTAAAATTTTCTATCTTATTATCTTGGATAATTTTAATCATTTTAAATGTTTTTTATAGTTTAAACACCTTATATTTAACAAAGCCTAGTTTATTTCTACAGTATGAAACATATTTTTACACCTGCCTTGTATAAACAAATTCTGACAAAGGCAGGATAAAATTATTTAGTTAAGGCAGGTGTTTTCGAATCTGTTAATCAAATTATTATTAGTCTGCTGTTTCTCATAATAAAAGGATCTATTATTCCCCGTGCTGCAAATGAAAATAATAGATGAATTTGAAGTACCTAATTATGCTGCAAGACCGTCATGACAACTTCTGAGAGAAAAGAAAATCTTGTCTATGCCAGAAATAAGAAAAATTAAAGCCACAGCTACAGGTCCATAAACAATTGAACTAATTAAAAATTTTTATAATTGTAATGAATATCGAAGAATTATGACTGAAAAAAAATGTAGTTAGCGTTGCTAAGAATGTACTATGCACAAAAGCGAGTGATATTATGTGTATCTACATGAGTTGTATTCTCTTTTTAAACAGGAATTTACAAAAAACTAGTTGGATGTGCCAATCCCAAAACTTTCTTTTATCTTATACATCTTAATATTTCAAAACCTAGTTACACATGTTAATACTTCAATATTATTAGTTCAATACTATACCAACATTGATTTTCATCTTAAATTTCTGCTCAAGTCAATTAAACGGACTAAAAACGAGTTAATCTATATCATGATATTTGTTAAAATTATTAACTTTTCGTTATTCTGTCGTTATCAGCTGTTTACGAATAGCCGGCATAGCAGGAAGCAAGTTCCCGCCGCTGCATGAGCCGCCGATGCACAATAGAACTATGAAAAATCAAGAAAAGTATACAAAAATCGCTAGCACGGAACCCCTTTACCGCGCAATATTTCCAAATTCAAGGAGAACATGTTGGCCAAAGCCAAAAACAAGCACAAACATTTTGGTTCAATTGTATGCATAATTTTATACGCTGTTCGATGGTACAATAATGAAAATGGCACAGAGATCGGAATTATAGCGCCCCCTTCTTTCGGAATTTTTTCAAGTTCAGGGAGGACTTGTTTGCCATAGCCAGAAACACGCACAAAAAAATTGGTTCAATTATATGGATAACTTCATACACTTTTCGATGGTACAATAATGAAAATGGTACAGACATCGCAATTATAGTGCCCCCTTCCGGCAGAATTTTTCCAAATTCAGGGAGGACCTTCGTGACATGACCAAAAATAAACACATAAAATTTGGTTCAATTCTATGCATAACTTCATACACTTTTCGGCGGTAAAATATTCAAAATGGCACAAAAATTGTACAAAAATCGCTATTACAGCGCCCTCTACGAGCCATTTTTTTACAAATTAAGGGAGGACAACCTTGCCATAGCCAAGAACTTAATTTTTTTTTTTTTTTGGTTCAGTTCTATGCATAACTTCATACACTTTTCCATGGTGCAATATTCAAAATCGCACAAAAATCGCTATTACAGCGCCCCCTAACGGCGAATTTTTTGCAAATTCATGGAGGACCTGCTTGCTATATCCAAAAACTTAAAATAAAAATTTGGTTTAATTCTATGCATAACTTCATACACTTTTGGACGGTACAATATTCAAAATCGCACAAAAATCGCTATTACAGAGACCCCTACCGGCGATTTTTTTTCCAAATTCAGGGAGGACCTGCTTGCCATAGCCAAAAACTTAAAATAAAAATTTGGTTCAATTCTATGCATAACTTCATACACTTTTCGATGGTACAATATTCAAAATCGCACAAAAAACGCATTTACAGCACCCCCTACCGGCGAATTTTTTCCAAATTCAGGGAGGACCTGCTTGTCATATCCAAAAACTTAAACTAAAAATTTGGTTCAATTCTATGCATAACTCCATACACTTTTGGATGGTACAATATTCAAAATCGCACAAAAATTGTTATATCAGCGCCCCCTACCGGCGAATTTTTTTCCAAGTTCCGGGCGGACCTGCTTGCCATAGCCAAAAAGTTATAATAAAATTTTGGTTTAATTCTATACATAACTTCATACACCTTTTGATGGTACAATGGCGACAGACAGACGGACAGACGGACAGACGGACACACAGACAGACAGACATTTCCTATAAACATGTTTTTTGGAATCTCTGACCCCTAAAACATGCAAATCCGTCGAAAACCGGAAGTCGAAAAAAATTTCGATTACAATACTTTCTTCTATTGAAGATAGAAGAAAGTAAAAATTGAGAATTATAACTCTAGGTATTCAATTTAGTATTAGCAGCACTGTTAATTTAATTGATTTTGTGACAAGCTAAGTAAAATGTTTGGAAAATGTTATTCCACTCTTTTATAACGAAAGCTAAATCTAATTTCCTAAAAGAAACTAAAGCAAACTTTGGCCTTCAAAAAGCTATCGTTTTGTAGGATTTCAGCAAACATTTTACTTTTCTCATTCAAGGTGAGACTTAAAGTTACCATTGGACCAAAGAAGCTGCACTCTTGATCCAACTGTTATATACACTCTCTTTCTCAGTATTAGATTATCAGCAAGCAATATACACATTTTATCTTATGATATGCATCATGATGTCACTCTTGTGTGTTTAACACAGAAGGAAGTGATATCATTTGTAAAAGAGCTATTTCCTAATGTAAAGAAAGCCCTTGACTTTTGTGATGGGTGCTCTGGCAATATAAATATTGCAAATTTTCATAAACCTTTACCAAAATGAAGAGAATTTCCCCTTAAGATATTTAAATTATTTTCTGGGGGTGGGGGGGGAGGAGGGGAGATAGCCACCGATTTAATGATTTAGATACTAAATCACGAAGATCTTCTACTATACCGATGTTTTGTTGTGTTATTATGTTTGGAGTTACAGTAAGATAGGAAAATTGACATATATATTAGAAGGTTCTCAATGTTGCTTATTCATAATAAATATAAATTTTAAATTGCACAAAAAAAGAACGTTGCAAAATAAGTCTAAGTGATACTGCAAAAGTACGTCATTTATTTCTATATGTATATTTAGCTCAGTTATATTTTTGAATTTCAATCTTTTAAATATAATGTTTATTCTGATTTTTTAGCTTTAAAAATTTGCATATAATTTATCAAATTCATTATTTGTTACATAAAAAAATACAACAATCTAAATCTTTAAATTATTTATAAGCAATTTAATTTAATGTATTAGATTTAATTAATGATTAGTTCAATTTTAATAAAAATGAAGTTTTTCTCCTAGCTTATGTAAAAATATTCGAGGAAGAAAAAGATTATCCCAATATATCCCGTCTAAACCGGCTAAATATGGGATCAAAATATGGTGGGTATGTGATGCAAAGAATTATTAACCTCTTAACGGCCAACTATGCACACGTTAAACAGGTACAGTCCGTAAAATAAACCAAAATGAAAGAGTTGTGAAAGACTTCGCCTCTCTATTCAGGGATTCTGGACAAAACATCAGCATGGACAACTTTTTTCTTTATTTTCTTTGTTCAAGCCTTTATTATGATGGAATCTCACAATGGTTGACACTTTGAAAAGAAATAAACCTTATATTCCCCAAGAAATAAGGCCATGTAAATCACACAAATTCTATCCACAGAATTTGGATTTCATGATGACAAAAATATTTGTTCGTATTTTCCAAAAAGGAACAAAGCTGTCATTCTAATCTCTACTGCATCATGATAAAACCATCACAGGACCGAATGATAAACTCGAAATGATTCAGTTTTATAAGGAAACGAAATACGGAGTGGATATAATTGATGGATTAGTGAGGCAATATACAACACATAGACGTAAAAACCACATGGCCACTTGCATTATTTTTTCTATATTACGTATATAGCAGCACTTGCTACTTACATTATACTTCAAATAATGATATGGTTATAAATAAAACAGACAATCGTCTCCTGTTATTGTAGAAATTAGGTGACATCTTGATGCTTCCAGCAATTCAAGATCAATCGCAAAACGCACAGGATATGAGACATTTTTCGACCAAATCATTGAACGTAAACTGAAAAAAATATTTGTCCGTATTTGAAGCTGACACATGTTCAGACCCCAGTCCAGAAAGCTTAAGGCGAAATTAAACAAGAAGGATAAAAGCAGTTTGTGTCAGGTGTGTTGTTAGAACCTCAAAAACGGCCCAGAAAAACAAGAAAATCATGTAAACAATGCGAAAGACAGCATGTGATGTACATTTCTGCACTTTTTGCTATTGTACAGCTTGTCCACAAAATTTCACGTAAATGAAATATTTGTTACCTTAAAAAATATGACTAACCCTTTATTTCAAATTAAATTAAAGTTTTATTGATCTAAATCTAAATAATCTATTAATTTCTATATTTTTCAACATAAAATTGGCATGGGTACCCGGGTACCCTGATCATTGATGACAGGTATAAAAATATTTAATGCACTGAAAAAGTAATAAAAAAAGCCAAATTATAAAGTGATTATACCAATGGACAGCGAATACTAGAATTAATGGGGATCTAAATTGATTTTAGTTTCTTTTGATATTAACACCTGAAAACGGGATGAAAAGAGAAAAAAGGTACCCGGGTACCCGGTCATTGACACATAATTCATAATTCCCTAATTTTTATTTAATTGCCTCATCTTGATTCCAAAAAAAAAATGTCAGCCAAATTAAAAATTTACTGATTAATTAACATTCACGTCATAATAGGCAACTTTGAATGTGTACTACTTATTATGTTAAATACAATTAGATTCCATGCATGCACCGTAAGATTAAAAAAAACAAACACAAAAATAGTCTATGATTAAGACTGATCAGGACAGTTTTGTTTTAAAATTTTAAATATTATTAAATTTCTAAATACAGATACATGATTATATATTTTTAATATAATTTTTTACTACCTTATGTATAATTCTATAAAAAAAGTGGTTTCTAAAAATACTAATTGAATAATTTCTGTATTTTTATTTCAGATAATTTTCCTCTATTCATAAAAAAAAAAAAAAAATACTTAAATTATATTTTCCTTTATGGCGTAAACAGATATTAAAGTTTAGGAATTAAGATCTTTAATTAGAATCTCAAGCACATATTCCTTTTGTTTGCCAATACTTGTCTTGAGACCTCTGTTTTGCTAGATTATTTCATTAAGCTAACTTCGTTGAAATACTTTTGATAAGCGTTCTTTAATAATATATTCTTTTGCGATATTCGTTTAAAATATGTTTTCTTGGTTCTGTTTAAATTTTCAAGTGCAGTTAAAACATAGATGTTCCAATTGATAAAGCAATATGATATATGTAAATATGATATTAAGTTTAAATATAGATATATACATATACATAAATATAATTTATTAAAACAGAATTTTTTTGTACCTTAAAAATAATTCTGTAAAAAATTAACGTACGGATGAATGTACACTTGCATTCGTGAGTAATGTGCACGTTTATTTTGGAAGAGTTGCAAATTCGCTTAGTGGAATTTTAAAATAATCAACATTCTATTCTGCGAATAAAAGGAATATTTTACAGTCTTCCAAACATAATTTCCAAGTTTCGTTAAATGTTACAATATACTAGCAAAACCCGTAGTTTTGCACCACGATTGTTGAAAATAGCAAAGTGCTATTTTTTGGGCTTATTTACAAAAGACAAGAGTACTTGTTTTTATGTATGAATATTTGAATATTACTTATTCATTCACATTTACAGTAACTTCACTCTTGTACTGCATTGGATGAGTACCAGACTGTTACTAATGAGAAAATGCACAAAATTTGTAGCTACCCTTCAATCTCAATTACCCTTCAATTTTGGAAACTCTAATCCATTTTTGGAAATTTTAATGATAATTCTAAATCAACTGGAAAGAAAAAAAATTGAAATTGAGAATTTGCATAAAGCAAGACATAATAAATATAGATCTATAAAAAAATTGCAATTCAATTTTTTTTCGAATATTAATTTCATAATTCATAATTTATATTATAAAAAAATTTTATTTACAAACTCAATGTATTTATGTTTGGGTTTTTTTTTATTATACGCACGCACAAATTATCACATTTGGATTATAATTTCAGGAGATAGTAATAAAATTTTAATTTGCTTATAATTCAAAAACTTGTCGTTGAAAAGACTAGAAATTTCATTTCTACGTATAATTTGGACCAAAGATTTTACATATATTACCAAAATTTTGTGTTGACATTGAAAAGAATAAAATTTGGTCTGTTTTTTTTATTTATAGATTGTCCCCTAAGGAAATTTTATATACATCATTTAAAAGTAGAGTTTATTTCCAAACGATTGGTGCCAGTGAGTTTCTTGTATTATAATTAGTTGCAGAGTTAGTGGGGGGTGTTTACATTTTTTTAACGACTGTACGTATTAAATGTAAGTACCATGTCAAATTTCATGGTTCTTGTACTTTACATTTTAATAACATTTTTATTTTGAATTTTTAAAAGTCTGTAGTTTTTAATCCGCTTTTTTAGCCAGTACTACAGATTAATCTTAAACACTACACTGTTAAAAAATTGCAGCATTCTCTCCAGTTATTTAACTGTTTTATCGAAAACGGTTACACAACCGTAATTTAACACTATTCTGACCATATTATTGGCCAATTTATGGTCAGAATACAGTTAAATTACGGCTATGAAACAGTTTTTTCAAAAAACGGTCGAATGACTGTACTGAATGCTGCAAATTTTTAACAGTGAATGTAAAGCTTCGTGTTTCTAGTCTCAATATGGCGTAAGGTGATGCAGGATTGCGGAATCTGTTTTATTAAATAACAATAAATGAAGAGATTTGATGGATGAAGTTATATATAACATAAAAACAAGCACTCGAAACACTTTCGGTATCATTTTCTAAAAGATTAACCACTTAAATGCACACTAATATGAAACCATTGAGTGCAAGAGTTCGCAGTTCAAGACTGCGCAATATATAAAACGAAGTCTTTTAGTTACAAACGTCACATTTGTAAGTCACATTGTCTAGTGCATTTCTTGCAGAGATTGGTGGCAGGAAGAGTGCGCAGTGCCATAGACTACGCAGACTGTGGTCACTACAAACGTCACATTTGTAGTAACCACAGTCTGCGTAGTCTGTGGCAGTGTGCACTCTTCCTGCCACCATTCTCTGCAAAAAAAATGCACTAGATTCAGTCCACTAAATTGGTTCTCTATGCATTTCTAAGAAGTCTGGACATATCGACAGCTTTTAATTTGGTGCAGTTTTTGGCTTCATGGGTTTACTTTACAGATTTTTGGTAGTGTTTTTTGGCTTTTTTCCGCAGCGTTATCTTCAAGCTGTATTTTCTGCGGTTAACAGCTTAAAATGTTAAACTTTGTGATACTCTTATTGTAGTATAGCTAAACAGACGATTCTGGATAGGGTGACAACTCTGTTATTTTGACGTAAGATGAAGTTATTTAAGTCGTAGCTATTCCTTCCAAAACCGAAGTTGGATTTCTTTCACACTGAGCATGCGTCTTTTATTTACATAGCTTTTCTGCTTTTTCTAAAATATCATTTTTTATTGAAATGAAATAATCACTCATTTTCAGTAATATGTGATTCAATTGACATACGTGGCCCAACAAGTTTAGATTAATTTTGTCTGGCTGCTTGTCAGACTGCTTCTTTTGTCAGCATATGTATAAAAAGGTTATTTTTGAAGGCTATAGATCAGTTATTTTAAATTCTGCTTTAGAAACAATAGCAGTTTTTCAGAAAGCAGGTGCGTAGTCTTTAACACTTCGGCACTGCGCACCCGTGCACTAACGTCACTAAATAGCCTCGAAACATCAATAATGCCGTCTATTGATAAACAAGTCTAAATCACTTAGGTGACAGTTAGTGAAATAATAACCTAATCCATAAAAAAACAAAAAAGTAAATTCGATTTGCAATCTTTATTACGATCCTGTTTTCAAAAACCATAAATATTATAACGAGAAGGCCAAAGTAACTTTTTCTCTTCTAAATCGTTAACAATTTTACAAAAATATGCAGTTTTTTCACTATACACTTATCATGCCATTGCATTGTTTCCATCTGTAGGTAAATTCAAATCTTTGTTTTGGGATTAGATAATATCTCTGCGTCTTTTTGTACACCGCGTACTCTTGCTCAATCCTACACTATGTAAAAATCATCATTTTAAACCTTTTGACACAAGAGTTTCAAAAGTTTTAAAATGATGATTACAAATGATGATAAAAGGTACAGGCCAGGATTTGAACCAGAGATCCCTGTTTCAAATCCCGGTCTGTACATTTTTCGACCAGTTTGAAAGTTACAACACATATGATTCATTTATTAATTAGAAGAATTGTGTTAAAATCAATGTATTGTAATTACGCATACAGAATTTTCTGAAGTTTCAATATCTGCGATTTCTTCTGTTGAGCTGATTCATATGTCAGACCAATTGCCATGATCCATAGTTATCTGCGTGAATTAGGTACCTTTTATCGTAACCTGTACCTTTTATCGACCAGTTGGAGAGTTACAACTCGTATTGTTTATTTACAAGAGGTCCGTGATGTCCGTGATGGTAGAGCATTTGCGACTTCAATCAAGAGAACTCTGGTTCGAATCCCTGCATAGGCATTTTCGCTTTTTGAAATTTACATCTTTCAGATATCATTTTCCCTGAAACATTTATGAGCAATAATGCAGGTTCGACTTGGAGTGACCAGTCCTGCATTTGTCATAAAATAAATAGATAACGATCATTCTTTCCCTTGAAAATATTCATTTCCCTGAAATGTATTATTTCCAATTTTGAACCCCTATATCCAAATATTCTCTGTATATAGCCTAGTAATAGCGGAGGGGAAAAAGTCCGAATTGGCAATTAATTAGGGGAAAGCTGGAAATTGTTTTAATCCATTTAGTTTAGATTTAGAATGAATATGCTAAGTTTCCCCCTCGTAGTAGGTGAGCGTTAGAAAATATGTACAGATTTATAGTAAAAAAACAACACGTTTTTTTAAATACCACAACAATATCGCAAAACAGCTAACTCTGTCAAAAACATTGGCAACACAAATGTTGTAGAGCTTAAAAATCTGAGTAAAATGAGTACCTACACTTAATATTTTTGTTGAACATTAAGGTCACAATTTTACTTTAAAGTTTTAGACCCGTGGTCAGGGGGTTGAACTCAGAATTAATTAGGAAAAAGCTGGAAATTGTTTAATTCCTTCAGCTTAGGTCTGAAATGAACGCAGTATATTTTCTTCCTCGTACTTGGGTGAATGTTAGAAACTATGTACATATTTATTTTCGAAAAACAGGTTTTTTTTAATTACCTTAACAATATCTCAAAACAGCTAACTCTATAAAAAACATTGTCAACACAAATGTTGTAGAGCTTAAAATTCTGAATAAAATGAGTACCATCATTAATATTTTTGTTCAACATTAAGGTCGCAATTCTATTTCATTTTTTTTTTTTTTTCAAATCAAGAACTTGAAGCCAGGAGAGACCGAGTTAACTTAAAATTGTGGTCCTAATATGGAACAAAAATATTAAGTGTAGGTACTCATTTCATTCAGAATTCTAGGCTCTAAACATTTTTCTATTAACATTTTTTTTTTATAGAGTTAGGTGTTTTGAGATATTGTAATGTTAACTTGGTCTCTCCTGGCTTCAAGCTCTTGATTATGATTAAGGCAAAATTTTGAAATAGAATTGCGACCTTAATGTTGAACAAAAATATTAATGATGGTACTCATTTTATTCAGAATTTTATGTTCTACAACATTTGTATTGACAATATTTTTTATAGAGTAGCTGTTTTGAGATATTGTTCAGATAATAAAAAAAAGGGTATTTTTCAAAAAAAATTATGTACATGTTTTCTAACATTCACCCAAGTACGGGAGGAAGAAAACATTGTCCGGAATGGATTTAAATTAATAAAAATAATTAAATTAAATTATAAAATAATGAAAATAAAATTAGTAAACCGTACACACGGAGTGATAGTTGTTATTTATTTATATTTATTTTTCAGTATGTAGACGTAGATTACAAAATTCTAAATGTTCGTTAACTTTCCTTAAATCGAAAAAAGGATAAATGAAAGTGTAAAAAAGTGTGGGTTCATAATTTTTTAAATATTAGGTCAGTATCACTTCTCCTAATATATATATTACATTAAAACATTAAATGAAAATATATCATTTCGTTGGCATATTTGAGTTATGAAATGCTACTAATGGTTCTCAGGTTTCAGTTCATGCTTTGACATAAGCTTGGTTTTCCGTAATGAAGACCATTAGCAAATGGTGTGATTACGAGACTCTGATTAGACGCAAGAATGTTTTATGAAACCTTGACTTGTATTAACATTCATATTCAAGAACATCGGAACGATAATGATAATGTAAGGAAGTGAACCCAATTGCAGGTAATTTTGCACGTGAAGTAAAAATCGTATTTTATTTTTAAAAAAAAAAATTAAGGGGACGAGGAACCATAAAAAAACTTAAAAATCAATTCTTTATTTTTTGTAAATTTCACTTTAAATATTATTCAAGGGTACATTATATGCATTATGGCATGCATTTTTCACAAAAAAAAAAAAAAAGTTTTACGCGTCGTCTTAGAAATCTTCGAAATGCCCTATGCGCGTCCCATATCAATGAAAATTCCCAATAATTTTTATAAAAGTTTGGTTTATATATATAAATAAAACTGTGCATCGAATTTTATATATTTGAATATAAAGGTAAAAAAATAAATAATTAATTAAATTTTTAAATTTTTACGAAAAAAATTTCAAAAAAATTTGATTTTTTTTTCATACTTTTATATTCAAATATATAAAATTTTGTTTTAATTCAAAAATATTAAAATATTCAAATATCGTTCAAATATATAAAATTTTGTTATAAATAAATTTTGTTTTAATTTTTTTTGTGATAAATGCATGCCATAATGCATATAATGTACCCTTGAATAATATTTAAAGTGGAATTTACAAAAAAAGAAAAAAAAATGAAAAATTTATTTTTTCGAAAATTTTCCTTTTTTTTACCTTTATATTCAAATATATAAAATTCGATGCACAGTATTATTTATATATATAAACAAAACTTTTATAAAAAATATTGGGGATTTTTATTGATATGGAATGCGCAGGGGGCATTTCGAAGATTTCTACGACGACGCGTAAAATGCCATTTTCTACCCCAAAATATTTTTTTTTTATTTTTTTGTGCTAAATGCATACCATAATGCATATAATGTACCCTTGAGTAATATTTAAAGTAAAATTTACAAAAAAAGGAAAAAAAAATTAAAGTTTTTTTTGAAATTTTGAAATTTTTTCGAAAATTTTCATTTTTTTTTAACCTTTATATTCAAATACATATAATTTGACGCACAGTTTTATTTGTATATATAAACCAAACTTTTATAAAAAATATTGGAGGATTTTCATTGATATGGAACGCGCATGGGGCATTTCGGAGATTTCTAAAACGACGCGTAAACCTCCAGTTTTTTTTCTCCAAAATAACATTAATTTTTTTTTTGTAATAAATGCATGCCATAATGCTTATAAGGTACCTTTGAGTAATATTTAAAGTAAAATTTACAAAAAATAAAAAAATATATTTTTAAGGTCCCTCGTCCCATTAAATAAGTTCCGCTGAATTTAAAACATAACTTTTATAATATGAAATAAAATTAGCAAGCGGAATACGGCATCAATCCTCAAGTGAACAGAACATTTCTGAAGACAAAAGACCACAAATAGGTAGTATTCCTCGTAATAACGAAAGTTATCCATAGCATAAATGAAATGTATGCTGTTCTAATAATATGAGCTGATTATAACAATTCTTGAACGAATATTTATTTTATTTTTTAGACCGAATACAAAAAAAAGGTATCTTATTTAAGCATCGACAAAATATTCAAATTTTAGCTCAGAACTGAAGCAGCAGAATCATAAGCTTCGTGTATTAAAATAATAAAATTCACGTGCATGTGAACTTTTCAAATTGCAATTATAATATAACAAAACCATTGATACGAGCTACACGACGAACAACCACTACCAAACTCCGAAACATAATCAAGCATGCCAGTCCCATACACAAGGCAAGGATTTAGATTTGCGTACAGATGCTCACACTGTGATTTTAAAAAGTATTAAATTCGGGCAGCTTTCCATGGACGTGACAGCTTTGTAAACACTACGGGAAATATAGTAAAACTCAATGTATAAAACAAAAACAGATAGAAATTTGTTTCTGTATTGTTATTTTCTACAATATAGCTTCAAATAAACTACCTGATTACCCGTAGTATTTGAAATCCCGTAGTCATCGCTTTTCTTCAAAAAATATATGTCGTAAGTCCTGACAAAACTCACTTTATACGTTCTAAAATAATTGAAAATTTCAGAGTTTCATTGGATTGCGGCTGAACCAGGATGCCTAACTCTTTATGTGCTGAATTATGAATTCATGAAAATTTTAAATCCTAAAGCGTTATTAGTAAATTTTTTAAACTACATTAGAAGATTTACACAATCATTTAATAAATTTTAGAAGGATTGAAAGATTTAGAAGGATTAATTAAATTTTAATTCATAGGGATTTTGAGCAGTATTTATAACCCCACTCAAATCATTTATTTTAAATATTTTTCTTAGTATCTTGTAGAATTAGAAAAAAGTACAAATATAATGTTCTTACAATAGAAATATGGAAATATTTCCGAATTTAAAAATCCCCCCCCCCCCCCATCCCCCAACGTCGCGAAAGCTGAAAAGATGTCAAGGCAAAAGAAATCATCCTTTTAAAAATATTTTTGTTTTGTGTAACCAATAATGCTTTTGGAACAGAATAAAGTAATGTATCTATAACTCATTCTAAACTGTATTACTACTAATCGAGGTAGTATTAAATGAATTTTATAAGAAGTTATACTCGAAGTTATAATTTTATGTTACTTGTAAGTGCCATCAGTAGATAAACGTTTTAACGCATTCTTCATTTTTACACTTCTCATAAGTTTATCGAAATATATTTTTCCTCTACTTCTGAAAACTGTATAATTAAAAGTTCTCTGAATAGCATTACATTCTTCTAAAATTAGTTTTCATGTACCAAAGTAAGCATAGAAAAACTGGAATAGCTTTAGCATGAAATCATTCTATTTCTTTGATATACCAAGGTACCGCTGTGTTTATAGAAATATGTTCAATAGTCGCTCGAAAATAATAATAATTTTATTCGTAAAATCTAAAAATAGTTAGTTCCTTTATTTCATATGATACGAGATGGATTTTTAATTTAAACTTATCTCTGGGTAATATCCACTTTTTTCTATTTTGTATGTATACTATATAGTCATTAATCTCCGAACACGTAAGATTTCGGACATTTGATCGAATATTTACAAATATACTTGTCGGAATCTTCTAGGACTTCATGATTATAAAGAATATGTTTGACAGCATATTTATCAACGACGATTTGATAAGGAGGACAATTAAGGTGCCAACAAAAATGAAAGAAATATAATAATATTTGGGATCACCCTGTAAATTAAAATGCACCGAATGATCTATCGCATCAGAATACAAATATGTTGACACAGAATAACATGTTTACCCATTTGTAATAATATAACTTATATTCTGGGAGAAAAAGCAAATTTTCTTTTAAGTTCAAAAAATTCTTGCATGTTTTTAGCTTATATCTTCCAGGGCTTTAATCGAATGTAACGCTAATTTCAGAAAAAAAAATAGCAGAGTGTAGTAGAAACAAATAAGTGCAATCGGAATATAAATATATTAAATATTTTATGAAATATGAGTACTTGTATGAAATATTATGAAATATTTGCGCATACGCAAATGATAAGATTTTTTTACATAATTTAACCCATTTATGCCTGAATTTTTGTTTTCACAAATTTCTTGGTAAAATAATTTTAAAATGTTACAAAATGACCTGGAAAAATACTAAAAAAATTACGATAAAGTATTTTTGTATTTATTTGATAAAATGTAAACGTACTAAATATGGGAATATCCTTATGTGGAAAAATGCATAATTATATGATTTGTCTAAATTTTTATAAATTAAGTTTTTAAATTTTATATTATATACTATAATTAGTATTTTTACGAACTATTAAAAAAATAGAATTATTTCTTTACGGAGGCTAATAGCATTATAAGTATTATTGATAAGAAATTGAGAATAATCGTATATGAGGCTAGAAAACAATTTATTTCAAAATCATCTTGGAAAGGACTTTACATAAATAACTGTTCCCTAACTGGCTAATAGAAATATGTGCCCATTTGCGCCTAGCGCCCAATATTTTGTACGTTACAAACATGCCTACAAAAAGGCTTGAACATATAATTTCGCAATTTAAAAAAATACGTATTTCAAAGAAGTCTACAAGTTAAGATTATAACTTAGTTATTTGCATCCTTGATACAAAAAAATACAAATAAACTTACTTTTTAAATTTCGTTGTCTTGAAAAATGAAAAACCTATAAACACCAAAAAAAGGCCTTCATTTAAACAAATAAATATCAATCTTATGCTGTCATCTCTCGGTGATAGATAAAGACAGCTATAGATAATTACTTCATACAGTTTTCATGTCGTAAAGAAGATGAAAAGTATAAAAAATTATTAAAATTCGAAACGTCCCAAAAATGGGACACTAGGCATAAATGGGTTAATAATCAAGTCAGCGGAATAATTCATAGACAGAAATCCAGTCAAATATCGTGAAGAATCAGAAAGATATCGGTAATAGAGTGGGCTGATTTTTAGTTGCTCTCTAAATGCAGCTGAATGATAAGGAATTTTTACCCCAAATTGTCATTTTTTATTAATTGTCTTTCAGAAAAAAAGTTATTATTTTTTTATATTAGAAAGTAGATTAGGAAGAAATGCGCAATTTTGATATTTTTTTTATCCTTGTATAGGCTCGTTCTGATGGCTATCCAAGAAGCATTAATAAAATAAGAAAATTTAAAAATAATTAAAATTTAAATTGACAACTTGTGGAAAATCCCTTATCATTCAGCTGCTTTTAGAGAGCAACTAAAAATTAGTTCACTCTATCGACGATATCTTTTTGAATTTTTGCGATATTTTACTGGATTTTTTTTACGGGTTGCTCTATGGTTTTGACTATTAAATTCGGTTAAAAAAATCTTTATTAAAATTTTGCGCATGCGCAGATAAAAAGGATTTCATACAACTGCTCATATTTCATAAAACATTTAATATTTTTATATTGCAATTGCACTATATTTTTTTCATTAAATTTTCGTAACTTTTCTGAAACTGGCGTTAAATTTATTTGAAAACCCTGCGTGATATAAGCTAAAAACATGCAATAATTTTTTTTAACTTTACACAATTATCGCTATATCTCCATGAATATACGTGCTATTCATACACAAATCATTAAATATGTTGAACAATATCCCCATATTTGTATTCTGCAGATATACATCATTTCCTGCCTTTTAGTTTACACATGAAGTACAATGCAATAATGAGACCGAAGCCGCAGCGATCGTCCAGTAGCTTCAGTGTTCCGAACCTGAACCTTCACTCTTTTCGATGTCTTTAATTTAATCAATTCCCCTTTTAAATTTGTCTAGTGTCATTTTTTTTTTCTTTTCAGTCATGGCTTCCGCTAGAATATCGGCAAAAAACGTCGGGTGGACACGCGAAACTCCGCACTCCTCGAAATCTGCGGCGGTTAATATAAATCCATGCCCAATTCTGAATGCTGCAGTTATATCGAAGAATTTGCTATTTCCATGGCGACAACACATTTCATTGAAATCATATTGACTGAGTTCAGAATCGGGTCCTAAGAGCAAGATTATATTATCGAATGAAACCCACTGCAAAGCCTTAATTTCTTTCCTTCTCATCAGTACTGGGTGACACGAGTTCCATCCTCGACTGAGACAAATTTATCTCAGCGCCATCTATTGTTTGTAATTTGAATTAAAATCGAGAATCAAAGTAAAATAATTCCTGACATCATACATAATCCTCCTGCAAGAATTTTGTTAATATTTGTCCTGTCGGCAAGTTATTTAATTTTAAATTCAGTCCGTCCTTTTTAGGACACGGGTATCCCGTAAGGCAGGGTGACGTCACGGCGACATCGTTGTGAAGTCACACTGTGATTTTGTGACCGTCGATGAGACGTCACGTGACGTCGATGTGACGTCATAGTGACTAGAATGCGAGGTCGTTATGGCCATTTTTGAGGTCGTTTGTGACGTCACATTGTGACCAGTCTGTGAAGTCACGGTGTGACAAATTTGTGAAAAGTGTGTCATTTGTGACTATTTTGGCATTAACTTTGTGACGAACCTGTTTCGACAGCGACAATGCTTTGACGTCTCACTGTGACTAATTTGTGAAATATGTGTCATTTGTGACGAACTTGTCATAAACAATGTGATGATTTCAAATGAAAATCAAATTTCAAATTAATTGCTTAAAAGGGCAAAGGCCAACATAGAGAAAAATATTCCAAGCCGGGACTCGAATCCGGGCCATCAGTGTAGCGCACTGACATTCTACCGACTAAACCACATGGAACGAGACCCAGCCTGGAAAATTTCTTACTAGTACATGTTGGCAAGGCTACAAACGCAGCACAAGATGGAATATTTATCGTGAGCCGCCAACATCGGGTAAACACGAAACTTAATTAAATCCAGCATCGATTCAAACTATATAAATACTTGGAAATTTTTTCCATAGAGAACCATTCGCCTTGCATACAATATTTCAAATGAAAATCAAATTTCAAATTAATTGCTTAAAATGCAATTTTAATCAGTTTTATTCTTCCAGAGATTGCTCACAAATCGGCATTTTGAACGTTTTTAGAACGCTTTTCTCGCATTTTTACCCCCTTTAAATTTTAAATTTTAAAGAAAGATTCATAGAGATCATTTATATCTAATAAATATATTCCATGCAAACGTTCATTAATCTAGTTCCTTCCATAATTAAAAAATCGCATTTTTAGAACGTTTTTAGTTCCTTCATATCCTCTGGGGTAGTGGAAACAGACATAAAATATAGCCTATCTTGGAGCAAGAGCTCTCACCCTCATTTTTACACCATTTTATTTGAAATCGGTTCAGTACTTGCTGACATTGCATAGAAATCGCAATTTAGAATGTTTTTACAACGCTTTTCGAGCGTTTTCACCCTTTTTAAATTTCGATTTTTTTAGGAAATGTTCTTGGATATCATTGATATCTTATAAGTCTCTACCATTCAAAATTTCATGATTCTAGGCCCATCCATAACACAAAACCGCAATTTAGAACTTTTTTTCTACTGCAACCCCAAGGTGGTAGTGATCCAAAAATAAAACAGAGCCTTGATAGAGCAAAGTCTGTCACCATACAACCATTACTTTTGAAACCGATTTTATACTTCCCAAAATTGAGTAGAAATCACTATTTAGAATGTTTTTTAGAACCCTCTTCACGCATTATCACCTCTTTTAAATTTCGAACTTTTTAAGAACTGTTCTTAGAAATCATTTATATCTAATAAGTAACTGGGTCAATCCATTTCAAGTGGTCCAGCACTGGTTGCTCGACTATTTTTAAAAAATCTGAAATTTTTTGTACAACAACCCTAACATGATTGAAGTTCAAAATGACTATTATTTTAATTTTATTAATTATTATTATTTTTTTTTTTTGTGAATGGCGGTCATCTTTGTTTCATCGTCTGAAGCAATTTTCTCACATGGAGGATTTACGGAATTGTAAATAATTCATCGTTTATTTCTCCAATTTAATTGCGGATTAAAGCAATTTGTACAGAATACATTGGCCTAAACATTTGGTAGTAGAGTAGTTTCCGAATCTAACTGCTTATTGGTGAAATTTAAACATAAAATTTCAGTTTTTTTTTTCCAAATTTTGTCCGTTTACAAGGAGAAATTTTTCTATCGAAGAAAACTGTCAACATGATTTTTTTTTTTACAAATAGGCCGAAAGTACTTGTACCCATATGCCGAATTCCAGATCTGGGACTTACTCTCTCTTCGCTAAAAAAAATCCCAATTTTTTTTTAAATGCCAAAAATCGCACTTTTGAGGCTGTTGGGGCACGAGATAAAAATCTAAAGTTCTGGTTTCTAAGAGTATTGTATGGTAGTGTAATGCTCAAGAAATTTCAGGGTGGAGATTTGATTACAAGATGAGATATGGCAAGGGGAACATGTCAAAACAATCCTGCCAAACTATTGTTTTGTTGTACACTGTAAAAAAAAAATTGTAAGGTTACTAAAAATTTTGTTGGAAACTGGGATTCCTAGAACTTTTTATGTAACCACAACGAAAGATAATCATGTAAAATTACAAAAGTTTCTTCAGTAACTGTTACTAAATATTTCTTAGTAAACGCACTAGTGATTTTTTAGGGCGTTTCCCCAAAAAACTCTTGTAAATTTACTAAATATTGCTTAGTGAAGTTACTAATGCTTGTTTAGGAAGTTTACTATATAAGTTTTAGTAAATTTATCAGCGAATATGTTGTAAACGTACTATCTATATTTAGGGTGTTTTCTAAAATTTTTTTCGTAAATTTACTAAATATTGTACTGTAAATTTACTAACGGTTTTTCAAGGTAGTTTCTCTAATTAGTTTTTGTAAATTTACTAAATATTTCTTAGTAAACTTAATAGCGATTTTTTAGGGAGTTTACTAAAGAATTTGTGGTAATTTTTCCAAAGATAGTTTAGTAAACGTACTAAGGATTTTTTAGAGAGTTTCCCAAAGAATTCCTTGTAAGTTTACTAAATATTGTTCAGTAAACTTACTAAAGATTTTTTAGGGAGTTTACTAAAGAATTTTTCACAAATTTACTTAGGATTATTTAGTCAAGGTACTAACGATTTTTTTAGGTAGTTTCTTAAATAATACTTTGTGAATTTTTTAATGATTTTTTAGTACACTTACAAAGGAATTTTTAGTACATTGACTAAGAATTTTTTTCGTAAATTTGCGAAGGATTTCATAGTACATTTACTATGAATTTTTTTAATATTGCATCCAAAACATATACTTTAGCAAAAAATTGTTGGTAACTTTATTAAAGTACCGTCAGAAAAATTACCAATGATTTTTTAGTATTGTATCTAAAATAGTTTTAGTAATCTCACCAGAAAGTTTTTTGTAACCGTGCAAGAGATATTGCAGTAAAGTCAAAATCCTTCGATCAAAATAAGTAATATGGCCTGACGTGTTTTTCAGTCATACCACAGCAATTGCCAGCAATTGAAATATTTGTATGTTATGCTTTAAAAAACTGACTGAAGCTTCACTGTAGATATTCAAATAGGTACAAAATCCTTTCCATATTAAATGAGCATTATAACAACAGCAGTAAATAAGCAGATAAGCAGAAGCAGATCTTACGGTTTTTAGTTAAATTAAAAAAGCGAATAGAAACAATAATGAAAGTAAATTATCATTACTGAGTTTATAAAGTATGCCTAAATTTTTTTAAAAATGTTATCGATACACTGTTAAAAATAAAGTGTGATGTTTCACCAAGAAAATGGTGAAAAGTCGCTGAAATTTAGCTGCAAGCAAGATATTGGCGATAAGTTTTACCAGTTTATTGGTGCTTTCTCAAATACCATTATATCAGTGAAATGTTAAATAATGATTGAGGTTTTTTATAAATCCAATTTTCTGGTGAAAGGTTGAACCATAAATCAGGATTTTTTTTTAATCCAATTTTCTGATAAAAGGTTTAACTATAAATCAGGGGTTTTTTTAAATCCAATTTTCTGGTAACAGTTTGAACGATAATTTAGTTTTTTTAATCAAATTTTCAGGTAAAAGGTTGGACCACGAATCAGGATTGTTTTTAAATCCAATTTTTTGGTAAAAGGTTAAATCATAATTCAAGGTTTTCTCTATTCTAATTTTTTGCTAAAAGTTTGAATCACGATTCAGGATTTTCTCTCATCTTTATGGGGAATGGTTACACCGGATTGTAGTTTTCTTCCCCCCCCCCTCACTTTGGTTTTCAATTTATCATTTTATGGTGTAATAATAAATAAAATTTCAGATTATGCGAGATTATCTTGCAGTAGGAAAGCTTATTTTTTTTTTTTTTCATTAAACCGAAAATTATTTAAGTTTTAATTATTGATTCTATTGTCTTTGAAATATATTTAAAAAACAAATGTAAACCAATTTGATCTAATTTCACAAAGTAATTGCATTTTTCCCCCACAAATATTACCATTCTGTCCTTTTACATTTTGGAATATTTCTTCGCACTCAGTTACACTTATAGTCCATTTAGCGTATGCTTATTCACAAAGAAAATATAAAAAAAATAATTTTCTTTAGATTTAAATACATACCCTGTTTTTATTATTGTTTTAATTTAAACAATGTCTGAATAAATTTTTTCAACCAATATTAATTTTTGCACGAGTTTGAAAAGGTTTTTTGCATGATGCACTTAGCTGCTACTTTCATGATGTTTTTTTTTTCTTTAATTTTTGTGAATCTATAGATGCTGAAATTTTCATGTTATACAGTTTTCAAATTTTTACCTTCTTTTCACAAAACAAAAAATAGAAATATTTTTAAATTTTATATTGCAACACAGCTCAATTATGCAAAATTAATTGATTTGTATATAAAACAACAAAAAAAGTTTAGTATTTGTTTCTGTTTAACATTCAATAATAAATATAACACTTTTGAATAAATAAAGCACAAACATAATGAATACATAATCAAAGTATATGCGTAAACACTGAAATAATCAGCATTAAAAAGGCGGCTATTAAGTAGCAGAATCTATTTAACCTCTAATATCAGCTAATACAAAAGTATTACTTTAAACTTTAAAGCTTTTTTTAAATACACAATGTATTTCTATAGTATATTGTATACTTACTTTGAAGGGTTAATTTAATAACAGCAGTGTCGCCACCAAGCGACTAATTATTCTTACATATAAGTATTTTTTCAGTATTCCTAAATGATAATCTATGACGACGATTTATTTTTTAACAATACTCGTAAAAAAGAAAAATATTCACCACCAGCAGCCTTGCAATAGCTGAAAAAGAAATGGTTACAGACACTATTAAATAGCAACACATTTAAGTCGGTTTGCGGTATGCCGCTCCATTTATTGAAAATACAAATTATATAACCATTAAATAATATGTATAGTATGTCAGACTAATATTTACTGTAATATAATATCATTTTACATAGAGTTTCTCTCAGACAGTTTTAGGAGGGTGCTACACCCTCTCTGACCATTCAGGTCATCAAATATAAAGAATTCTTGAAGCTTAGTATTATCTGAATCAGGATTTCAAGTCAGGTAAAATGGAATAGATCCAAGCATCAGGTTAATTTCTCCACCTGTTTTAAATGAAAGAGTAAATATTTTAAGACATAAAATATTTCTTGTGCAGACATAACAATAATCAAATTTCACACAGGGGAAATAATCAAAAAATTAAACAGTATATCAATTCAAATCTCTTTTACAAGGAAATCTTCATCATTTAAAAAATCAATCTGTGTTCGAAATAATTGGTGGTCCGCTGGTCCAAGAACACCAAAAATTCATTTGAACCACTAATTTGAAAATTTTAGTGGTCAGCAGGAACTCCCCCCCACCCCCTCTCTCTCTCTCACACAGGGTCACAGGTTAACTTGAATTTTCCCGTCTCAGAGAAAACGGCAACGAAACACAAATCGCACAATTTTATTTATTTTAAAAAATAAAACTGCATTAAACCTTAGTCAATTGAAATATTGGAATTAAAATATCTAAATTAATAATTTTATAGCTTTTCTTTATGTGCTGTTTATTTAATTTTTAGTTATAATTTTATATTTTATTAGGCTGAAATTTTTGGATAAATGCAAAGAAAGTTTGTAAGAAAAAGCTGCAAAATTCTCCATTTGTTAGGCAGAAGGAAAATATTGTGAAATTCTTAAATCAAATGTGGAAAAATATTGCAAAAAGCGTAAGTTGGTTGAGGGGAAAAATTCGTCAATCAATCGTGATTAACAAAAACTAATGCTTGCCATTTAGCTGC
Organism: Maratus speciosus; assembly: GCA_963932465.1. Classification (NCBI taxonomy): domain Eukaryota; kingdom Metazoa; phylum Arthropoda; class Arachnida; order Araneae; family Salticidae; genus Maratus; species Maratus speciosus. The sequence goes on from OZ010795.1 coordinate 53,423,446, forward strand.
AATAGGGTGTTAACGATTTTAATCAACGATTAAATCATGATTTTAATCAACTGATTTTTTAAAGAAAATTTGTGATTTTAATCAATGATTTTTTATGGTCTATTTCAATGGTCTGTAGGGAAAAATCATTTGTAGTATATTGGAACGATATTACACTATTTCAAACATATAGAAATTGATACACATCACTGAAATGTACAAAAAGATGCTTACTATAGAACATGATGAGCATAGCATTAATCGTTTATTTATGGGGGGAAACAAAAGGATTCGCTTATAGTACTATATAAATAAACAATAATTGCTGGAAGTTCGTTATCTGTTGTGGTAAAGTTTTTTTTTTTTTTTTTTTTTTTTTTTTTTTTTTTTTTAATTTAACTAATTTAGTTACTTCGTATGTATAAAATCTGTAAATCATATACAGGGCTGCAAAACAGATGTATACATTTCCGTTTATTGACGAAATATGTTGAAGGGGAATTTTCAACTGTGAAAATGCGTTTCTTAAATGAACTAATGTTTAGCATACTATTTAGTATATATTCAAATCTATAGATCATATATAGCGTCGCACAAAGGAATTCGGATATTTTTCCGATGACTGATAATTGCTGAACTTTAATTTTCAAATGTGTTACGTGTTTTGTAATTTGCTTACTTAGCCCTCATATTTAACTTTATTAAACGTTGATTTTTTTTTTTTTTTTTTTTTTTTTTACATAATTCTGAATATGTTGGAAAATAATAATCTGCCGTTGAAGGTTGAATATTTTACGTTCTTGTTTAAAAAAATATTTTTATTTTGTATGTGTGTGTATATATATATATAATCTGCCGTTGAAGGTTGAATATTTTACGTTTTTGTTTAAATTTTTTTTTTATTTTGTATGTGTGTGTATATATATATAGATGGGCGAGTTGTAAAAAATAGGGTAGGTGGGTTTAACCGGGTAGCGCAGATCCCTCCTTCAGTTGTACTTCTGTCTATCAGCCAACACGAGAAATTACTTGTCGGTCAACATTATGGCATTTATAGCTGATTGAAACGCTACTGTGTGCGGTTTTTTTAGTGTAAAGGGATTAGTTTCAATTACTCTTAAAAAATTGTTTTATTTGATTCTAGATTTTACGCGTATAACCACTTTTCAGCATATTAAATATTCCTGAGTACTATATTTAATTCTTTCTTTTCCTGATAATATTTTAAAATTTTTACTGATCTTTTGCTTATAGGATTAAGAGTAGTGACGCCATGTTTTAAACTTTGTCATGTTGGGGTAAAACCGGGTACTTAAGAATGGGTCAAAACTGGGTATACCCGATTTTGTCCGACACTCATAGAATGTTTTTTTAGTATAGTTAATAAATTAGCATGGAATTTTAAATTGCATTCTTAATGCTGTTAAGTTATAATATAATTCTAAATCTATCTAGTTATAATGAAAAAACTTTAATTTTGATTTTGTTTTATATTAAAAAGTGGGTCTAATTTTTAACTTACATTTATGAAATTAAATAATTTGCAATTATTAATGAAATTAATAATGGTACTAATTAAGGCATAATTTTATATTATGCTTATTACATTTTAATAAATAACTTTCTAATCTGAGGTGTAATAACTTGCGTTATAGGTCCACTTAAAATGCAAATATATTTCGTGACTTGTTTCTCTAAATAAAATAATCTGCCCAAAATGACAAATAATCCATAAAATCTCAATCCTATGTAACTAGGCTATATAATCTGTAACAGGATTTTTTTTTATAAAATATTAAACAGGCAAGAAAAAAACCTCTTGATGAATGAAACTTTCCCAGACTCATTTGCTGTATATAATAGGAGTGGATGGATTACGAAAAAGGTCTTTATTTTATTTGGTTAAAAAATGTATAGATTTTTCCAATCCTTGCCCTGAAAAGACCGTTCTTTAAATCCTTAATAGGTGTTCAATTCATATAAAAGAATCCAGTTAATCTAGTAAGAGAAAGCAATGTATTTATATATGCTTCTTTCCTTACGCAACGCATCGATTTCAACCCCTTGATGTGTCATTCATGCATCTCTAAGCTCATACTAAGAACAAGAAGTGAAGAAGTTGTTATTTTCCAACTCTGCGCGATGTGTAACAATTTACCAAACTGGAAAATTATTTAAAATTGCATTTTCGAGAGCAGCAATTGTAAATACTGCAATCAGAACGTTCGAATAAACAGGGATTTTCCCCTACAACAATGTTTTTCCAGACCATCTTTTTGCTCCTTTCGGAAGTGACAGAGAAACCCATGAAAGTCATGATAACACACCCAGGTCTATGCAGCAACAGGTTTGCATAGCTGCAGAAATAAATATTTCTGAATCATCACAGGATAATGGAGCTCAACCTTCCGAACATAAACGAGTTGACAACATCTTTCACGTCGAGCTGCTTCCAGATGCAGCAGTTAACATCACGATCACAGACGTCATCACTCATTCAAAATGTTACATCTACAGAATGCATTAGTAAAATTATCCATTCGACATCTTCAGACTATGTAGCACACCAATCTGTATTTTCAATTTCGCCTAAAATGTTATTATCCCCCTTCTAAGGAAGGCTTTAGAATTGAGAAAAGAAAGGGAAAAACTTATTTTGATTTCTTCTCACTATAAATTACAGATCGAAACAGATATTAAGGAGAAATAAGCCAAACAAACTGCAAGACGAAAAAAGAAGTTTTTTTAAAAGAAGAAAAAAAGAAACCAAAAAAGATTGAGGACACATCTTCAGAAGAAGAGGATACTGAAACATGTATGTTTTGCTATGAACATTACTCAAATTCTAAATCCAAATACGATGTTTGAAATGCCACGGATAGGCACACGAAGCATGTAGTAATGCAGAATATGATGACAAATTCATCTGTGATTTTTGAAGCTAAAAGAACTCTAAAACGTACAGTGTAAAGTAAGCAGGCCTATACAACATAGAAAATTTGCTAACGAATTATGTTTTTTTTTTTTTTTTTTTTTTTTTTTTTTTTTTACACATGGAAGAACACATGTGCAATTTCGTTTTGTTAAAAATAATAAAAATGTATTTTTTACTATATTAAGCAAGACCTTTTTGACAAAAATGAGTTTTCCAGTAGTTTTAAGTGGATACCCAGTTTTACCCAACCTGCGAGGTAAAACCAGATTTTTTGCATACGTTTGAAAAAAGCTATTTTTTTATATAAACAATTATATATATATATATATATTGTTTGAAAAGAATGTTTTTAATGTAAAACGAATCCTTGGCTATAATAAAACAGTGTTCAAAGTTTGTTTTCCCATTTCACAGCATTTGAGATTAACAAACTTTTATGGTACCCGATTTTGCCCCACCTTCCCTATATATATTTAAAGGATGCTGTAGATGAAAATAGCATGAAACATTTATTAGCTCCTTTCTACATCTGTTTCTACTAAATTTTTTGGTAACATGCAATTTATCTTTTAAAATAATCAAATTTTCTATTCGCATACACTTTACGGTAGTTATCGCGATATATCACCAATATTAACACGTTGATATATTCCGATATTAAATTTACGATATTCTCCCCACCTAGCAGTTAAACTTTTGAAAAAAGAAAAGTTTTTCCGAAAACTTGTAGCAATTTATTCCAGGATGATATTTTAGAAGTATCAGCAAATATATATATATATATATATATATATGCTCTAAAAGTTAAAATCTCCTAACTGATGATGCAATTGATTTTTAAAAACATGAGTTTTAACTCTTTCAAATACATTGGTGAGTGTAGGTCACTTCGCGCCTCACAAAGACTATTTTTTCTACCATAAAACTAACTAAACGTCCGTATTTTAACACAATCTTTTTAGAGCAACTCAACAGGCCAGATTTACATTTACCTACGAAAATTTCGAAACATTCGGACAAATATAAGTATTTTTTACTAAATAAAATTCGCAAAAACTTCGACAAAATTAGCAATAACCAGAGTTACATCGTGGTAAAAATCTTACCAGCATTTTTCCCACTAAATATTAATATTTTTTTACTCGGGCTACGAAAACATTATGTTTTTAACATCTAAAAATTTCAAAGAGACTGGATGATAACGACAAACTTTAAGAATTTAAAATACTGGAAGAACCTTGTCCCTCCCCCACTTCCCTTTCCAGGCTTATTTCAAAATTACACATAAGACTCCAAAAATCAAATTATGCAGAATATTAATACCAAATAATAATTGTTACTGATCGTAATTAAAATCTCCCGTACGAGGGCGCTGTGTCAGCGCCGTAATTTTATTTATTATTCCAATCGTCTGCGTGTTGACGATAGATTGTAATTTAGTTACTAGTGAGTGGAAACACTGAATTTTTGTTGTTGTTGTTATTGAGATAATGGAATGTTTGATTTGGAAACGGCCAGAGAGACTGTTTCACTCTTAACAATTATTGTTTTAAAATAAACAAATATACAGTTCACTGCGAAGAGTTCCTTAAAAATGGTGTCATTGAGTAACTTTTGTTTTATTCTTAACATAAATTGGTCCTTCGAGGCCAAAGTAAACGGATTTATCGTTTGCTTTTAGAGTCAAGAATCAGCGACGAGACTTGGTTTCTTCGAATAAGGTAGGACTTTTTCTTTAACATGTCTACTGAATTAAAAAATATTTTGACAAAAAAAAGAGTTTTAAAATGTAAAATTACTAAATTTGTGAGTGAAATTAAATTAAGTGACTCTGATGAATGTTCTTTAGAACTTGTAAATACGAAATGTGATCAATTCAATACAGAATTGAAAGAAATGTTTGATAAAATTTATTCATTGTGCGATGAAGAGGAAATTGATAGATATATCGATGAACAATCATCGATTGAAAAAGAGTTAGATGAAACTTGGTTAAAAATTAAAAGAGCGAAACAAAAACAAATAAATGTTCTTAATGAATCAAAGCCGAAACAAGAGAATAGTGTAACGGAAGTTCGACTTCCCACGATTAATCTACCTTCTTTTAGTGGAAACGTACAGGATTGGATATATTTTAGTGATCTTTTTAAATCTAGCGTTCACAATAATAGCGCACTTTCGGGTGCTCAAAAGTTATCATATTTGAAATCTTCGCTTCATTCTGAAGCTGCAAAAGTTGTACAAAGTATAACGATTTCAGATGATAATTATCAAACAGCGTGGTCCTTATTAGAGGAAAGATATTCCAATAAAAGACAACAAGTGTTTGCTCACATTAAAAAATTAATGTCCATTAATTCAATACAAAGTGAAACACCTAGTGCTATTCTTAATTTAGCAGATACCGCCAGTGAATGTATCAGATCTCTAGAAATTCTCGATCAAAAAATTGAAGGGTTTGCGGATACAATAATAACTTATATATTGTGGCAGAAATTAGATGGGTCCACAAAATTATGGTTTGAACGTGAACAAAAAAAAGACGAGCTACCAAAATTAAAAGAATTAATCGAGTTTTTAAAAAGACAAGCGAGAACACTGCAAGTTTCCAAACCTCTTATAAATAATGTAACTCCTAAACGCAATGCTCAACAACGAATCACTAGTATGGTATCTACATCTAATGGTAAAAACTCAAAAACATTTAAATGTGTTAAGTGTCAGAGTAATGAATTCCACGGTTTGCACAAATGTCCAGAATTCTTAAATCTTTCAGTAGCTTCTAGATATGAATTCGTAAAGAAAAATAATATTTGTTTTAACTGTTTAAAATTCCACTCGGTTAGAAATTGTAAATCTACTTATTCTTGTCGGAAATGTATGAAAAAACATTCGAGTTTACTGCATTTCGAGAATGAAAATGAAAAGCAAATTCAAAACAGCGATAGAAAAAATGAATTTATTTCAAAACCCGAGGTCAGTGATTGCAATACCCAAAACCAGAATCAAATCGTAGCGCATTCAAATCTAGACCCGAATGCTGCAACATTTCACATTTCTAACGAAAGAGCATTTTCAGGTACATCTGTTTGTGAGATGAATTATTTAAGTTCTGGCATCTTATCAACTGTCATTGTTTATATTAAAAATAAATTTGGTGAATTTAAGCCGTTAAGAGGTTTGATTGATGCTGGATCAATGAGTAATTTCATTACGATTCAGTGTGCTGATTATTTAGGAATTAAGAAAGAAAAAATAAAAGTTGCGGTTTCAGGATTAAATGGCATCTCCGTGAATATTAACTCCAAGGTAAAAGCATTAATTTCGAACAATTCAAATTTTAAGGCGGAAATAGAACTTCTTTGTGTACCAAAAATATCGGATACTATTCCAGTAAATCGGATTAACGTTCCAACAGAACAATACCTTAATAACATTAAATTAGCGGATCCAGAATTTTACAAACCTGGAAAAATTCATGTTCTTTTGGGAGCTCAAATATTTTATGATCTTTTAGAAGTCGGTCGAATTGAAGTCCCCAATTCTAATTTAAAATTCCAAAACTCGGTATTTGGATTCATTGCCTGTGGAAGCGTATTAAATCCTGACAATCAAATCACGCAAAATACTCATTGTGGGCTTGTTTGTAACTATGAAGATTTGACAAAAGAAGTTCAAAAATTCTTTCAGTTAGAAACATTGGGGATAAAAGACGATCCCACATGTACTGACGAAGATAGAGCATTAGAAATATTCGAAAAATCTGTATCTTATAAAAATAAACGTTACGAAGTTACCTTACCATGGAAAAAAGATTGGCGAGAAATGAACGACAATCTCAAAATAGCCAATAATAGACTAAACTGTCTTAAAGTGAAAATGAAGCGAAAATTAGAGCTTCGTGCTCAATATTGTGAGACTTTGAAAGATTATGAAAATAAAGGAATCATAGAAAAAATAACGGAAACGCACAAGCCAGTGGAGAAACCACCTTTTTATCTTCCACATCAACCTGTCTTTAGACAAAGCCTGACAACAAAAATGAGAGTAGTCTTCGATGCCAGCTCACACGATGTTGGCGAATTATCGTTAAATGATTGTCTTTGGCCAGGTCCAAATCTAAATCCAAACATATTCGATCTACTTATCAATTTTAGATTAAACAAAATAGCATTGATAGGTGATATAGAAAAAGCCTTTCTGCAGATATCCCTAGCGGAGAAAGACAGAGATGCAGTGAGGTTTTTATGGATTGGAGATAGAGGTATAGAAATATATCGCTTCAACCGAGTTCTTTTTGGTATGAATGCTTCCCCGTTTCTTCTTGCTGCTACTCTAAGAAAACATATCAAGAAATTTCAAGTTAGATATCCTACAACAACAAAGTTATTAGATAGGTGCCTCTACGTTGATGATTTCATCGCTGGTGCTGACAACTTGCAAGATGCGTTAGAAATCTCTCGAAATGCTGTTTATATTATGCGCGAGCCAAGTATGAAACTCAGAAAATGGTCAACTAATGATAACGATTTGATGGAGCAATGGAAACAAGAAGGGTTTGATACTCAGCCTCTACACAACCCAATTGAATTAGGATTTGACTCAACAAAGGTTCTAGGAATGTCTTGGCATACGAGTGAAGATTGCTTTATCGTAGATGTAAAAGGCTTATTAGAAATGTTATCAAAAAATGAAAACACCAAGCGCTTCATCCTGCGTGCTATTGGAAAAATATTCGACCCTCTTGGCTTGCTCACTCCTTATACTATTCGCATGAAATGCCTATTTCAAGATCTGTGGTTGAGGAAAATTGCTTGGGATGAAGATCTACCAATAGAAGTTAAAGAAAAGTGGCTTCAATGGTGTTCTGAGATCCCACGCCTCTCCGACCTAAAAATTCCAAGAATTGTGCTAAATTCAACGAAAGAAGAAAATTCAGATGTGGTAGAGATTCACTGTTTTTGCGATGCTAGTAAGAAAGCCTTCGGCACTGTCATATACCTCAGAATTGTAAAAGAAAATGCTATTGAAGTTAACCTTGTGACTTCAAAAAGTAGAGTTACACCTCTTAAAAATATCACTTTACCAAGATTAGAGCTATTGGGAGCTTTACTTGCTGCCCGACTAGGTAATGCAGTCAAGAAAATAGTAGATCATAAGAAGCCATCAGATGTGTTCTTCTGGACAGACTCGAAAATCACCTTGTACTGGATTAGAGGTTCTAGTAAAAGATGGAAATCATTCATAGCGAATCGTGTCAACGAGATTCAATCTTTGACTGACTCCAATTCGTGGTTTCATTGTCCGGGAAAGTCTAATCCAGCCGACCTCCTTACCAGAGGCGTCAGTGTTGATATGCTCTTAGAAAAGGATTTGTGGTTTAAAGGTCCCCCCTTTTTGAGAGAAACTGTTCTCCCAACTAATGACTGCAACATCCAAAATTCGCCAGATGACTATTCTGATGAACTAAAGAAAACAGTTAAATGTGAAAATGATAACTCTTTAGTTACTCTAGCTATTTATGATCAAAATTATTTATTAGATTATATTATTAGTGTTAGTAATAATTATATAACTATCATTCGTATTTTATGTTATGTGCTTAGATTTATTCATAACCTTCGAAATGTTAATGGAGTGAAAGATCATCTTACTTCTAAAGAATTGAATGCTGCAGAATTATCACTGATAAAGATGGTTCAACAAAGTGAGTATCAGGAAGAAATAAAATGTCTTCAGAAAGGTAATTCGGTACCAAATAAAAGTAAACTAAATTCTTTAAATTGTTTCTTAGATGAAAGTAATATTTTAAGAGTTGGGGGTAGATTGGGTAACTCATATTTGACAACAAATGAAAAACATCCTATGGTTCTGCCAAGTAAGCATCCCCTTACTTTAATTATTGTAAGATATTTTCATTTAAAGTATTTACATGTAGGATCACAAACATTGTTGTACCATATTCGTCGTAAATTTTGGATAACTAATGGTAGAAACATCTGTCGCAAAATAACATATGAATGTGTCACTTGTTTTAAAAACAAGCCTGTATTAGCGAGTCAAGTTATGGGTGACTTGCCCAAAGAGCGTGTTACACCTTCATTTCCATTTTCCATTATTGGAACTGATTATTGCGGCCCTTTTTACATTAAATTCAAAAATCAAAGGAAAGGTACATTTAATAAAGTGTATGTATGTATATTCGTTTGTCTCTGCACCAAAGCTATTCATCTAGATTTCGTTTCAGATCTCACTTCTGCAGCCTTCATTGCTTGTTTTAAGCGCTTTGTTAGCAGAAGGGGAAAGTGTTCAAAAATATTTTCTGACAATGCAAAAAACTTTGTAGGGGCAAACTTAGAATTGAAAAGGCTTCACAATTTGGTTAGACACCCAGATGAAGCATTAGCTGATTATTTTGCAAGGGAAAATATCGAATGGAATTTTATTCCTCCGAAAGCGCCGAACTTCGGTGGTCTTTGGGAGGCAGGGGTTAAATCATTCAAATTCCATCTAAAACGTGTAATTGGTAACGCGCACCTCACTTTAGAGGAATTTCTGACAGTAATTCTAGAAATTGAAAGTGTTTTGAACTCAAGACCTCTGTCCCCATTGTCATCAGATTTCGACGATTTCGAGACTCTGTCACCGGGTCATTTTCTTATAGGTAGGCCCTTAACGTCTATTATTGAACCCCAGCTCACTGAAATTTCGGAAAACAAACTTAGCAACTGGCAAAAAATAACAAAATATAGCCAGCAAATATGGAAATTATGGAAGCGAGACTATCTGAACACCTTGCAGCAACGTAATAAATGGCAAATAAATAAAAACAATATAAATGTTGGTTCTCTCGTATTGATCAAAGATGAAAATATGCTCAGCACAAAATGGGCAACAGGTAGGATTTCCGAGATATTTCTCGGTAAGGACAAAAAAGTTCGAGTAGTGAACATTCGTCTGCCTAACGGTACAATAATAAAGAGAGATGTGAGAAGTATTTGTCCTCTTCCAATTAATGGAAACTAATTTCTTTAATGTATATATTTGGTATATTTTGAATATATTTTGTTGTTTAATTTCTATAGTATGTTTTATTGTATTCAAATGTAAAGTAATTTAGCCATTTTTCCTTTGTTATTAATTATATCTTTGCATTGTTATATGTAGTATTATGTAATTTTATATTATATATTAGAGTAGTTTTGAAACCTGCAGGTTTCAACGGTCGGGAGTATGTTACTGATCGTAATTAAAATCTCCCGTACGAGGGCGCTGTGTCAGCGCCGTAATTTTATTTATTATTCCAATCGTCTGCGTGTTGACGATAGATTGTAATTTAGTTACTAGTGAGTGGAAACACTGAATTTTTGTTGTTGTTGTTATTGAGATAATGGAATGTTTGATTTGGAAACGGCCAGAGAGACTGTTTCACTCTTAACAATTATTGTTTTAAAATAAACAAATATACAGTTCACTGCGAAGAGTTCCTTAAAAATGGTGTCATTGAGTAACTTTTGTTTTATTCTTAACATAAATAACAATACCAAAAAGCATATACTTTCAATTCTCTTTGAAATACTGCAATACATTTAAAAAAATACAAAATTAATCTTTAAAAAAAAATTCACTGTCCGAAGTCACTTTTCTGTTTTTCTGCGCATTTTACTTTACGACTCACATTACGTATATATTATTGAAAAATACACACTTAATGTTATACAGTAGCTTTGAAATGATAGAGTATTGATTTGATTAAGATATAAAGGGATTTAAGGGTGAAAAAAAATTAGTTTGAAAAGAAAAAACCCACCAAGATTTTGGTATGAAAATAAAATCTATATATATATTATAAAAAACAATTATATATCTGTGCGTAACGCTGACGTCATTTTGCAAATGGCAGCACTTTGAAATCTGGAATGAAATTTAGGTTTTGCAATTTCCGTGTTCAGCTCGTCGTCAGCTTAAAATTCCGAGTAAAACGAGAACTACATTTAATATTTTTGTTGAACATTGTTACAATTCTATTTCAAAGACCCGTGATCGGGGGGATGTAACTCACAATTATGTGGGTGGGAAACTACAAATTGTTTTAATCCCTTCCGTTTAGGTCTAAAATGAAATTACTAAGTTTTATCCCACGTACTAGGTGAACATTAGAAAATATGTACATATTTATAGTCGAAAAACACTTTTTTTAAAATTATCTTAACAATATCTCAGAAGAATTAATTCTTTCAAAAACATTGTCAATACAAATGTCGTAGAATTTGAAATTCTGAATAAAATGAGTGCCTATATTAATATTTTTGCTGAACATTAAGGTCGCAATTCTATTTCTAAATTTTGCCTTAACCACTAATCAAGAGAGAGAGTTATCAATCCGCCCTGCCTCCATTTATTACATACATGTATTTTCTTTAAGTTGTTGAGGCCCTCGTGATCTTTCTGTAATTATGTTAATGCTTTATTTTGTATATTTTGAGGATTATAATTTAGTAGTTATCGAGAAAGAGGTACATAATTGACAGCCGTTTTACATGCCATTTCTCAACTGATATCGTCAACCTTAAACCTTAGTTTAAAAAAAAAAAAAGTAAAGCTTATAATACTTTTTTTCAATATAATGAAGGTTTTAAAATTGTATGAACTTAAGATGCTCGTATACTAGTCGAAAATAATTTTTATTAAAACCATCTTAGTCCTTTTCGTAAAATATCGAAGTTTAAAATCGTGCTATTGGTTGACCTATAATTCCTCTAGCGACAAGAATCCTGCACACTCATTTGTTCCCTCGCTCCTCCCCACTATTTTCGACCTCCTTAAATGTGATGCATACGCACTGTTATTCACTATATATGTCAAATTAAATGCGACACATAATTCAAATACAATATCAGAGATCATAAACAATATTTCCCATCATTTACAAATCCTTTTTGAAATGTGCTAAAAAATCATGAAATAATGCACTTTTTAAGTTATCTATTTGTTCGTAGCGGCAAAGCCGCACCTAGTAAGGCGGGAAAATTTAGTACGTTTATTTCTGACCTACGTCGAAGGGATTAAAACAATTTCCAGCTTTCCCGTATTTAATTCCGAATTCGGCCTTTTTTTTTCCATTTCCTACCACTGGGCTATAATCCGTAATCAAGAGTTTAAGCCATAACTCTGAAAATATCCAAAATAAAGTCTAAAATAATTAAAAAATCCTCAAATAGGGGAGACCGGGGGAATGGCGACACCTTAAGGGAATTTAAATTTTTTCACCTCGAAAAAATGTTTATTTTTTAATAGTAAAAATTCTAAAGCTGAATCATGATCTTTAGTATCTGTATAAATTTAACCGTAATCATAACTGTAAAGTAAGCATACATAAAAAAATATTTTTTAAACCTCTGCACAGTGGCGGGATTACCCAGGACACTGGGGTAATTCCGCCACTCTTTAATGACTTAGTACATGCATCAAATGGATACTAGGAATCACACAACCTAATAAAAATAGTTAGAAAGCAATGCAATTGAGCAGAATAATGGTTAAGCTTACAATTTACTTCATATTTCAAAAGTCACTCTGCTGAATCGGCTCCACTACATTAAAATGAGGCCATGTCTCACCCGATTTTCATGGCGGCGGCATTACCCCGAGGACACAATATGGCGGAAATCCCCAAGCAAAGCCGAAAGAAGAACCGAACTTGTTCAACACATTGCATCAAAATGTCGGCGAATGCATGTAGATTATGGGTCATATTATCTTAAATACCTAATGTTACAATAAAAGATGCTTATCTCTACTCATTTGAAGCTCCAAAATAATAAGCAACTAGATGAAAACTACATTTTTCACTAGAACAAACGAACGACGTACAGCAAAGTCACTCTCACTTTAGGCACTGTTTATATTGTTGGCCGCTATAGTGTAGGCACATTCACTATCTCAAACTGCCCTTAGTTTTTAAACTAGGTGGGGGTGGCGGCATAACCCGGGTTGGGGGCATTCCCCCGGTCTCCCCTAATACCTCAATAAATTAAAAAATATATATAAATTAGAAACAGGGTTAACTGAACCTCGTCTGTTCTGGCTTCAATCACTTGATTTACGAATTAGGCAAAACTTTGCATTATAATTGTAAAAATTCAACAAAAATATTAAGTACACATTTCAATCAGAATTTTAACCTCTACAACATCTGTATTGACAATGTTTTTGATAGAGTTAGTTTTTTTAGATATTGCTATGATAATTAATAAAAATGTGTTTTTTGACTATAAATCTGTACATATCTTCAACCACTCACCTAGTAAGAGGGAGAAAACTTAGTACATTCATTCTAGACTTAAAATAAAGGGATTAAAACAATTTCCAGCTTTCCCCTAATTAATTCCAAATGCGGCCCTTTTTTCCTCCCCTACCACTGGTCTATAAAGAGTTTTAAAGACTTTAAAATTCTATGTGCTCTAAGTGTTTTTGGTTTGTTTTTTTTTTGGGGGGGGGGGGGAGGATGCCAATTTCGAGTAGGAAGAAAAATCTTGATTATTTATTGTGACAATAAAATGACACAGAACAGATTTTCTTTTTTTTATTTAAGCAGTTTTAAAGAGTTTTGAAACTAAGTATTATTACTGTGAGAGGTGAAGAAAACGGGGAAACGAAATTTTGAAGGTGAAATTCAGATAAAATTTTAATCAAACGGATATGATGGAATGAATAGTTAATGAAATTTAGGACTGATTATTTATTCACTTAAAGTAACAAATACAGTAGAGCAATTTTTTTTAACCTTTAACTGATGTCAAAGAAATTGTCACATAACTAGTGTGAAGCCGTCTGTGAGACCGCTCCAACGAAAGATGAATAAAAGCCGCGATAAACTTATAGGTTGTTTTTGTACTAAACTTTTTGCACAGGTGTGTTATAATTAAAATTCATCTATTCAAAAGTCTCTGGTATTAGTACTAAAGTTTCAAACGAAACAAAATTTCAGTAGTGTTTGTAGATAAACTGAAATTTGCAAGTTAAACTATGAAAATTGAAAAAAGCACTGGTCTGTGAGACCGGTAACATCAGTTAAAGGATAAAAAAAAAGTTTTAAACAGTTTAAACTTTCGTATTGCGGAGAAGGGAGTAAAAAGGGGAGGTGAAATTTCAGAAGAAAGGTTAGCACAATGGCGGTTTTATCTTTATTTTTTAAATCAGAAATGAAAAGAAATGCAGAAGACTTCCACCCACGATTAAGAAATAATATAACAGTAAAGCACTTTTAAGGACTTTTAAAAAATGTATGAAAATAAGCACTTTCAAGCACAAAAAAAAAAAAAAATCCTTTTGAAAAATGCAAGTACTTTTAAGGACCGTACGAATCCTGATACATTGAAAATTTTCCGACTACAGAGTAGTCCTGCACGGGTCAAGTTGCACCAGACACAAAACCGAATATTATACTTAAGTCAATCCGCAACTCGACCCGAACCCTCCAAAAATATTTCCTCGATCCGCAACCTGGCCAGAATCAGCCAAAATAATTTTCGACAACCTGCAACTCAACCCAGGCTTATTTCAACCCGAACCCGAAATAAAAGGAAAGGAAATCGTGTTTTATTGATTTTATGAAATGTAATCTACAATTACATCTCTAATAAAAATTTATGTTTTATGTAGGAAAATGGACAAATGTATATACTTTAATATTCAAACATATGTGGGTATCATGCCCACAAGTATTTGAAGTGAGGACAGCTTGTTAAAAAGCGCCATCGATATTCACCATCATGGTTGATCTCAATGGCGCTTGGTGACAAGTTGTCCTCAACATGGCTCACAATCGCATGACACACCTAAGTGATGTAGGATAGGTGGGGGCTAAAGTTACGCACTTATCATTAATTTTGATTTTTAACGAACACATTGATCTAAACTTATGTGACGACTGATTAAAATGTTGTATTAAAACCTTAGGCACGTTCCACTATCAAACGACATTCTGCCAAATTATAATTCCGTGAGAAATTGTAATTTTTAAAAAAACATTGCTCTGCGTATCTGTGCCCCATTGGTTGGACTAAAAGTACTCAGTGATGAGGTAAAGATACACAGTGCGCATTTTTGCCCCATTACGGCCCGATTTTGCTCCATTTTCACTAAAATGAATGAGTAATGTAAAAGAATTTGTAAATTTCGATAGTATTTAAACTGAAAATTCTAAACTAGACCATGAAAAAAACAGCGGTCTGCGAGATCGCAAGTAGCAGTTAACCTCTAACTGTTGTGACAAAAATTGTTTCATAAATACTGTAAGCGGTCTCCGAGACCGCTTAATCGTTGATTGAATAAAATGGTTGACTGACTCATAAGAGGCGGTTTCTGCGCTAAACTTTATGGAAAGGACTATTATAGTAAAATTTCTCGCATTCAGAAGCCTTCAACTATACTTCTAATTTACCAAACGAATCAAAATTAAACTAACATAACTACTTAAATTGAAAATTACAAGTTAAACTGTGAAAACTGAATATTGCAGCGATCGGTGAGACCGTTAACAGGAGTTAAGGATTAAGGTTTAAAACAAAAGAGATTCATGAAACAATATTGATTTTTAAAAGTAGGTCGGCAGATACCTACGTTATATATTAAAAAAAACTTAACTAGAAAAAGGAAAATGTAGTTTACTAACTTATATTAGTTAAGTAGCTATTATATTTCATCTAATACAAATTCAGAAATTGTGGAAAGCTTTGCATCTAGCTAAAACGATAGGGCAATGTCCCGTATCTTAAACATGTGCGTATCTTTGTCCCAAGAAGGATGCGTACTTTTACCCTATTCTGCAGTATTTTGCTTAACCGGCTACCCATAAGTATAAACAAATGTGATCGAGGCAAACTACCGCATTTAGAAGCTAAAAATCTTTCGATCTCCACTAAAATTTTGGATTTGTAAAAATTCCAGGTACTGTCAGCTAAAGAATAAAGTGAAATTTTAAAAATATTAGATCAAAATTCGAAAATTTAAACTTACCTCATTTTCTTAGCACAAATTGCTACTTTTATCAAAGGTTTAAACAAATAACTAGTACACTTGAAACAAAACTGCCACCTATTGGTCATGATAGCCGAAATGTTGCTTCATATGATATCAGCCGGTGCGTATTTTTCCCCCTCGTATCTTTACCCCTACCTACCCTATATCTCTCTTTGCATGATAAAGTAAAATCTCGGCATTTTATCGCTCAGAAACTCACGTAAAATTAAAATGCAAATGTTTATATTTAGGTTTTTTCCAAGTCTAAGATTTTCGCAAAAAGTTTGAGCAGAACAATTTTTCAGATAAAATAAATACATATTTCAATATGAATGAGTTATTATTAAATTTACTACTTAACCTTTAACTGATGTCACAGAAATTGTCACAACTAGTGTTAAGTCAACTAGTGTGAAGTTGTCTGTGAGACCGCTTTATCGAAAGATGAATAAAAGGCACGATTAACTCATAGGATGGTGTTTTTGTACTAAACTTTTTGTACAGGATTGTTATAATTAAAATTCACCTATTCAAAAGTGTCTGGTGATAATACTGAAGTTCACAACGGAACAAAATTTCGGTAGTGTTTGTAGTTAAACTGAAAATTGCAAGTATATAAAAAATGGCAAAACTATAAAAATTAAAAAAGCTGCGGTCTGAGAGACCAGTAACATCAGTTAAAGGTTAAGAAATAAAAAGTATATAAGAAATGTGATAAATTCTTTTTATTTAAGGCACAGTTAACCATTTATTCTTCTCTAGGAATAGGAAAAATATTACCAACATTTCATTTTTCATATACACGCATACACATGTATAATATTTCCGATAGTTTTAAAACACATACCCATGATACGTGTGTATAGATAGAGAAGTGCCCAATATTCGGAGTTAGAAGCATAGGAGAGAGTATGGAGGAATGGGACACCTTTTATAAAAATAAGAAAATGAACTTTGTTTGACACAAAAACAATATTTCAGTTTATAGAATACAAAATGAAACACTTTCTAATGTCCTTGAACAATATAGAAACATAATTTCAGAAACAATTTTATAATTAAAGAAATTGCAAGTTTCAAAATTTGTCCCATGCTTAGTTTAATCCATCCTTAGACCCATGCTTGAAGGCTTAGTTTATATTATGAATAATATACAGTATAATGTTCCATAAATAGGGAAACTATTACATCTATGCATAAACAAGTCATTAATATTCAGAAAGCATAAAAAGTATATGAAGCAAAATTACTTCTGATTCTTGAAATAATCTTTTACTTTATACAATTGAAATCTTATGCAACTTTTTTGAACTGGAGATTGGGCTACCATTGCTTCATCTATGCTTCATCTCGATTGATGAAATGTCTAGAATGATCATATTCAAAAATTTTTATTACCACCAAAACAAAAACAAATTTTGCAGGAAATTTCCCAGGAAAGTAAAAGAATATATAAAATTTATTAAGTTAAACTAGCTCTTTGCATGTTCACCAACATAAATGAAAAACAGAGGAACTTCGAAGGATCACTTTTTGCTTCGTAATTGGTTTGATTGAGAGATCAAGAATAATACAGATTATAAAATATTTAAGAGGTGTGTGTGTGTGTGGGGGGGGGGGGGGCTTATGAAGAAAATTTTTAAAGTAAAATTTTTATTGTTTAATTTTTTTTATAAACAAAAAACTTTGAATTTTATCCATTACTGGCACACCTGCCCTATACCTAGATTTTTAACCTGAAAAAAAATATTTTGGACATTCTTTTGAAAAATCAGTCAACCCGAACCCGACATACACGATTCAAAACCCAAACCGACCCGATCTGAACCAAAAAAGTAAAGTAAACCCGACCCGATGTCGGAATCTAGTATAATAAATACCGATTACACAGCACGACTCTAATATTAAGAAAGATAATTTTGGTATACATTTTAAGTATTCTGCAGAAGAATAGTGGAATATTTGGCCTTCATTATCAGTCAAAGAGGGGGAGTACTATTCATTGTATCACTAATTAAAAATAAAATATTTAATCTGCTAACCATATTGCAATAAAATTTTATTTATTACATAAAACATTAGAAATTGCACGCATGTAATAAACACTGATGCAAAGAATAGTCTTGTGACTGAATGATAAATATTTAACAATAAAATAATAGGATGATTACGCATTAATACCTGCTAAAATCATGTTACATTATAATTCGAAAACAAACGGTCTTACTGTGTAGTTCATTTTTACTTATTAGGAATCAAGGAGAATGGAAATATAACAAAATTTAACTCATAAAGAAGAAATATTTACTTACCTAATTTGAAATCATAATCAAGATGGATGCCTTGAACACCTCTGTGGATGCGTGAACAGTCATTACGTCATCATTGAAGTCCTTTCTCATTGGCTGACAGGTGCGACTAAGATATTTCATGTATTTGTACTATGCGAGTGGTAAATATTTTACCCGGTTACAGATAAAATTCTAGTAAACATACAGATTTCTGTAGTTTTACAAAAACTAGTTTTGTAGGATTACAGATTTTTTTTTACAGTGTAGTCACGGGTAAGTATTTATTACATAGTGTCATTTAAATTTATTTTTTTGATGATCTTTAAATAATAGTAACAGAAAATAAAGCCTTTTGTAAAGCTTAGCAATTAATTAACAAGTGCTTTCGGTCCACAAGTACAAGTGCTTTGGGTCTATTTGTAAAAAAAATTATGTCATGTTAACAGTTTTCCTTGCTATAAAAATTTCCTTTTGCAAACGGACAAATTTTGGAAAAAAAACTGAAACTTTATGCTTAAATTTCACCAATAAGAATTTATTTTTGGAAACCACTCTATTATGAGATTTTCAGCCCCATGTAATCTGTACAAATTGCTTTAATTCGCACCTGAATTGGAGAAATAAACGATGAAATATTTACAATTTCGTAAACCCTTCTTGTGAGAAAATCACTGCAGACGATGAAACAAAGATGGTCGACTCAAACAAAAATTAATAAAATTAAAATAACAGTCATTTTGAACTTCCATTATGCTAGGGTTTTTGTACAAAAAATTTCAGATTTTTTAAAACTGGTCAATCAACGAATAAATGATTTTCTGGGCCACTTGAACTGGATTGACCCAACTAATATTTCAAATCTCATATTTCTAGGCCCTTCCGTAACGCAAAAAGTGCATTTTTAGAACGTTTCTTGTTTCTACACCCCCTTTGAGGTAGTGGCACCGAAATAAAATATAGCCAATCTTTGAGCAAGGGTTGTCACCGTTATTTTTTAAATCGGTTTGGTCTTTCATGAGATTGTGTAGAAACCACCATTTAGAGCGTTTTAGAATGCTTTTTGTGCATTTTCAACCCTTTTAAATTTCGAAGTTTTTAATAACTGTTCTTTGAAATACTTTATGTCTAATAAGTAACTAATATTTCAAATTTCATATTTCTACGCCGTTCATTAACGCAAAAACCGTAATTTAGAACGTTTTTTTTTCTCCTGCACCCCCTTTGGGGTAGTGGCGCCGAGATAAAATGCCTATTTAGGAGCAAGGGTTGTCTCCGTCATTTTGACACCATTATTTTTTTTAAATCGGTATGGCATTTCCTGAAATTCCGTAGAAACCGTCATTTAGAACGTCTTTTAGAACGCTTTTTGTGCCTTTTCACCTCTTTCTTTTAAATTTCGAATTCTTTAGAAAATGTTCTTAGTTATCCTTTTTATCTTATAAGTAATTACCATTCCAAATTTCATGATTCTAGGCCCTTCATAACACAAAAATTGCATTTTTAGAACGTTTTTTTGCTCCTGCACCCTCTTTGGGGAGTGGCCCCGACATACAATTTAGCCTATGTTCTAAGTTGGGCTAACACCATCATTTTGATACCTAAACTTTTGAAATCGGATAGGTAGCCCCAGAGATTAACTCTAACATACAAACAATTTTTACTTCTTTATAATTGCCGAAACGTCAGTGAAGGCTTACTGTGGAGACCCAAAATTTTTTGGTTTCTGTCTGTTTGTTAGTATGTCTGTCTGTTCTGCGATAACTTCCGCAAAAATACATCTGGTTAGATTGAAATTAAGTGGGCATGTCAGTAAGGTCTCCGGATTTAGCCGTATAGTTTTTGGTTAAATTTGGTTCATTCGTTCGAAATATATAGAGCATTTTATTTTGAGCCATAATGATTTTCTATGGCAGATCAGACGTTTTTCAAATTTTCATTTGTTGAAAGAAAATGGCGCTTTTATTAATGCATTTAAATGGTATATTATGAATTCTGAAATTACCAAATAAGCGTTTTAAATTATTTCTACTGTTTTAGGATTTTGTCAGTATATCTGTCGATTTTTTAAAATTAGGTGTATGAATTTTTGTGGAGCTTTATACATGTTTTACAATAATATAAAACATTTTGTTCTATCATTTGACTTATTTGACATAATACATATTTCATTTATTTTCTTTTGTCAGTTGCCAATAGCAACTGCATTTTATAGCCGATAAACAAAAATAATTAATCCTGATTACGAAACAATAAGCAGAAAGTCCGGCTGAGAGAAATAAAAAGTTAGTTAATCTTTAATAATTTGGTGTGCAACATACCTTTGTGTAAAACATTAACGACGTTAGTTCCTTTATATGTTTTAATTTAATATGGATACTATTAAAAGGTTATCGGAAAAGAAATCTTTTACATTTACAAATCTATGCGATTTCGGCAATTAGCAGTGTACACGATAATGAATGATTATCCAGTAGAATTAAAAGTCTTCAAATATGCCTATTCTTCGTGATTTTTGTTCACGTTTAGCATGTTAAAACTTAAGTTTGAAATGTTAGCATGTTCAAACTTAAGTTAAGAAATGTATTTTTTATCGAACAAATTACCAGAATAAGAATTCATCAGTACTTCAGAACATCATTGGCACCGTGTATAATTTAATGCTTCTAATTTTCGAACCCTTCAAAGAATTTTTTATGTTGCTAAATATTTATATTAAAAAATAAGTAAAATGCCGATTGTAAGATTCTGAATATTATGCAATGTGAGATTAAAAGGCAACCACTTTAAGATCTGACGTTGTGGCTCCTGATCTGCAGATTTACTAGTATTAGTATAGATATTGAAAAAAAGGAACATAATCCTGAAAAATTGAAGTTTTGAGAAAAGTTTTGAGTGAAGCAGTGTTGCCAGTGGACTACTTTTTTTTAATTCTGATTTCTTGATTGGCACCACTTTTTTGAAATAGTAAAATTAGTCTTATTTAATAACAAATTAATTAACGCTTAACTAATGGGATTTTAAGGATTCCAGAAAAGTGGTGCCAATCAAGAAATCTGAATTAAAAAAAAACAGCCCGCTGCTGTGAAGTGCTCTTAGAAAGAATGAAAAATCCATCACATTTTTTTTTTATTTATATCAAAATATTTAATACCGTTGAAAAGATAACATTTTAAACTATATAATCATATGAAAAAGTAAAAATCGATTTTTTTGTTGCATTTCGCTTACCCGGTTCCCTTAACATTATAAAGGCCGCAAACAGTGTTGCCAAATCTGGCGGTTTTAATTAACCAATTTCGAATTCACACCAGACATATTTCAATCCCAATTATTGTCGTTGTATTCACGAAATTCTTATGATTAAAATAAGCCAAAATAACTTTTCAATCATTCTGGGGATAATTTATAATTTCTTAATGATGTACTGTCAGGAAAAATAAACAAAAAAAACTATAAATTTATGAGCTTTAGCTGCTCAATTTTCACGGGCAACAGCCTTATTTGATGAAAAACGGTCTCGTACATTAAAAAAATATGCAGTACGACCCCCTACATTTTCCTCCGCTAGGGTGTAACACTTTGTTTTAGTCCTGTTTTGACAATTAATTTCCGTTAACCGCGACCGTAACATATTTTTTAACCCGCCAAAAAACTATTCTGTGATGATTATCTTACCTGCTACGTGCTACGGAACAGTAAGTAAAGATTTATTGTGTTTTGAAGTGCATAATATCTTTGCCCAGTAAAATTACGGGTTGCACAAAATGATGGGCATGGAATTTTGTTTACGGTGTATGACTGGAATCTCTGCGGTCGACGTCTTCCCGTAATTTAACGCAGATATTTTTAGATACTTAGAAAATTAAGGGCACTCCACATATTCTTGCAGTTCTAGCCCGTCTATTACGTCAACGGTAAAATCAAAAACCATCTAATACAGTACGACCCCGTACATTTAACTCCGCTAGTGTGTACAGGTACACGTTTGAACAAAATGGTGGGCACGGATTGTTTTGCTTTACGGAGTATGACTGGAATCTCTGCTACCGGCCTCTGCCCGTAAATATTTTTTACAGTGTAGTTTTATAAATGACGTTCAAATACGCCATCGTGGCCTGTATAGTGGTTATAGCAAGAAACTATGCATTCAAATTTCTATATTTAACCTCTTAATCGTCGCGCCTGATAAGTGCCGAATACATTTTTAACTTTAGATTGTTTGATTGCCACCACTTTTTTCAAGCTTAAATATTCTCTTCATTTAATAACTAATAAAATGTCGAGAGAATAAAGTAAATTGCATTATTAAAAAAAAACTGGTGGGAATAAAACAATCTGAATAAAAGAAAATAAACCTACACCGCCCATGACAGTCACGGGCGCGACGATTAAGGGGTTAAAGGTCCCAATAAATATTTTTTTAAGAAATGATTGAAAAAGATTTTGAATATAACAGAAACATTTAATGTAATCAGTTACGAAACAATAGGTTTAAAAAATAAGGAAATCAACTGTAAAATGTAATAATAAACTTTAAACAGTGTAATCTGATTATTTGAAGAAAAAAAATATATCCTTGTATAAAACTCTTTATTTCATGTAATCAGGATCACGTTAACTCCCATAATCTCAATCTCTGTCACGTATTCCATATATTTGCCAATGTTATTCTGGAAAATTCCCTCAATTAGATATTTTTTTACACCAGTAATGATTATTTTATTCATTTAATTTTTTAAGAAATGTTCTTTTGCAGGTGGATTTTTATCTTTATTATTCAGAATTAATGGAAAACAGCAGAAAAATATGAATGTAAAAAAGCAACATATAATCGAAAAAAAAAAACAGTAACGCAACAATAAATGTAAAAACGTGTAATATTTCTCAGTAAATGACATATAATTTCCGGAAAAAAGAAAAGAAAATCAACTATCTTCATCCGAAAAAAATCATGAATCATAATGATATTCAATTAATTAAATACACTATATACATTTTCTCTGTTCATGTGTAAATATCCTGAAATATATTCCTTTATTCCATGAAAGCGGGATTATGTTACAGGCCTTAATTTCAATTTCAGTCACGTATTCCATATATTTGTCTGTGTTAGCATGGAAATATTCTTGTATTTAATTTTTAATGCTAGTATTGCTGATGTTATTCACTTAATTGATTTGTGAGAAATGTGACTTCGTAATAGATTCTTTGTGTTATTATTTTTTCATTTAATTTCTGAGATAAAATATCAGTTAAAATATATGATTACACATTGCAATTGATAATTGAAAGATACTCGGCCTTTCCCGGAATGATAATAATTCATTTATGGTGATTTTAAGTAAAATACTGAAGTATTATCTTAAAATGCGTCATTAAAAACAACTTTCATATTTCCATTCATACGAAAAATACAATAAATATTTAAAATTGTGCAATATTTCTCTGTTTCTTTAAATACGTCATTAAACACAAATTTCATATTTCAATTCATATGAAAAATACGATAAATATTTAAAATTGTGCAATATTTCTCAGTTTCCAGCATTTATTCTTTGGACGAATAGTTATCTACAATTGAGAAAAATCATGAATCATAATAGAAGCTAAAAAATCGAAAAGCAACTGGACTTAATAATATCAATTTTGAACTTATAAAACATGGAGGATATGTCTTTCATCAACACATCCAAAACCTATTGGATAAGTTGTAAAATACCAGTGGATTGGTCGAATACAAAACTGATATCAATCTTCAAGAAAAGTGAGAGAAAAGATTGTGGAATCTACAGGGGTATAGGTTTGTTAAACAGTGTCTATAAATTATACAGTGGCATCACAACAGAAGACTTGTTAAGATTTCAGACAGTCTTCTTCAAGACGTACAAAAGTGGTTTTAGAATGGGTTTATCATATATAGATGGCGTTTTCATCTTAAACGAGAATATAGAAAAACTTAGAGAATTCAATCTTGAGACACACATTGCATGCATTGATTATGAAAAAGCATTCGATCGAGTGGATAGAGAAAGACTGTGGAGTATTTTGACAGATAATGGATATCCATCACATTTGATACAAGCTGTGAAGAGCTTATATAAAAGAACAAGAATCTTTATTGAGGTCGATAAATCACTCACTGGAGAGATAATTATAATCCAAGGAGTGAAGCAAGGTTGTAGCTTATCACCTACACTCTTCAACATCTATATAGACCACCTAATAAAATCATGCAAACAGTTGATACACAAGAGTATCAGATTTTACTCTAAAACATCTATCCATACAATTCTATTTCGAGTTTTCAGTTGACGATCAAGCAATTTTTTAGGTCAGTGAGGATGACCTGCATAGAGAAAAATTTATGAACTACATAAACTATGTGAAACTTATAACATGAAGATATCTACAAAGAAAACCAAGACGATGGCTTTCAGAGGAATAAGAACTAATTTTCTTGGATAACATGATAATAGAACAAGTCTCAGACTACAAGTACTTGGGATGTGATACTACATATAACAAAAATAAAGATATGGAAAGTAAATTGCGTAAATTGCAACATATTTGCGGATCATTGATCAGAATTCTAAAAAAATAAAACGCATAGAAAAACTAAGCTTAAATTTTATAAAGTAATGGCAAAGACAGCACTTCTGTATGGTTCTGAGATATGGACTATTAAAACCAAAGAACAATCCAGAATACAAGCTTCAGAAATGAAGTTTTTAAGATTTGCAAAGGGATGCACAAGAATGGACAGACTTACTGATGGTTCCATACGCTCAGACTTAAAAATAAACAACATCAACCAGAAAATAGTAGATTATCAGAATAAATGGACGATTCACGTAGGGCGTATGAGTAATGACCGATTGCCAAAAAAGCTTCTGAATTAGAGACCCAGGGGTTACCGTGACCGACATAGACCTACCCTCCGATGGATTGATCAATTGAACCGGAACAGGCAGATTTAGAGTATCCCATGCTAAAGAAGAAGATTTTTAATACGTGGAAATTTTTCCAGAGAGAAACATTCGCCTTGTACACAATATTTCAAATGAGAATCAAATTTAAAAGTAATTGCTTAAGAGGCAGAAAGGATAACATAGTGAAAAAGATTCCATCCCGAGTCTCGAACACGGACCATCAGTATAGCGCACTGACGTTTTACCGACTAAACAACATGGAACGATACCCAGCCTGGAAAATGTCTCACTATTATATGTTGGCAAGGCACGCAGCACAAGATGGAATATTTATCTTGAGCCATCGACCTGGGGCGAACACGAAACTTAATTAAATTCAGAATTGATAGAAACTATCTTAATACATGGAAATTATTCCAGAGAGAAATATTCGCCTTGTATACAATATTTCAAATTGTATTTAAAATTTATTACTGTTCCGTAATGTATTAAAGACATTTTTTATGAGAAAATAAAATGAATTATTAAAGCAAGTTTTGATCGAAGTTAATAATTTGAATAACTCACAGTTTTAATATTTAAAATTTTTATTTTAATTTAGGTGGCTATATTGTGGTTTCGTTCGCCATAAATAAAAAGTAAGATTTGGTAAAATTTTGATCATTTCTTAAACTTCTACATTATCAGAACGTTAAAAGGTGATGTGGGCCAACTTACCCTGCAATTAGGGCAGGTTGGTCGAAACGACTTCGTGTCAATTTGAGCGTCTAAACTAATACTTATTGTTAATATTTTCAAGTGTTACTATTGTGACTTCTTCCTGAAAGTATACTGATAGTGGTAACATATAAAAAAATTTAAAATGTTGAATTGTAATTTTTTTTAATTATTAGAAGAAAAAGCGGGCCAACTAGCCCCGGTCTACCCCATTATTAAATTACTATTTTTAAGATAAATGGCAACGATAAACGAAACTGCCAACTGACAATAGTTTATACTTTATTTTTTAGTGATTTACGATTAGGGCACAGACGATTCATAAGTATCCAGAAAAAAATCTCAAATTCTTAGAAATTTTGCTTGTAATAAAATGAGGAAACATATTATATTTAATTGCAACATTTTCCAATTCTATGCATACATAGGCATAAATAATGTCCTGCACTTTTTTTATCATAAAATTATAATTAAAATCTAGTACATTAAAATTTTCATAAGGCATAAAACAGTGTAACTGCGTAAATTGCGCAAATGCATATTTTAAAAAGTAAACATTTTTTACATTTCTATCATATGTTATTAAAGGAACATCGTTTAAAACTAATGACTAATCATTAGACATATCTATTACATTGCACTACTGTCATCCTAAAATGTAATATAAAAACATAAAACACTATGGATCTCCCCGCCTAAAAATCAACTTTCTCTGTGTAGCAGAATAAATACAAATATCTGTATTATCTAAACATATGTTATTAAAACAAATCTGTATGAAGTAAGAGAAGAGGTATTTTTTAAAATGATGTAACAAATTACCGCTCAGAGAAGAAAATTTGTGAATTCATAAAAGTATTAAAAAAAAGAAAGATTCATATTTAGTGAAAATGTAATACATTCTTGGATTTTAAATAACAAAATGCATGCATTCATTTTCAAAAGTTCATTACTTATCTTTACTTTCTTTTGGTATGTTGAAATAAGATTTGATTAAAAAAATAGGCATTGAAGATCTTTAGATAATTTTAGTTCATGTAAAACCATATCTGGCATTGGAGCTGATGAGGTTTTGTGACGTGCGGATTAACGGCTTCAAACATCGTTCTACTGCTTGGTGTGACATGGGAATTGATGAAAGTTCCACGCAGCCGCTGTTGCATCTCATTGGTCATTAGACCAAATCTCTTGATCGATGACTCTTCGCTACATTGCTGATAGTGAAAGTGTAGTAATAGTCCAGTAAATCATTTCGATGTAGTCTGTACCTAGGAAATTGATTTTGGGTTGTTGAAAACTTCTGACTGACTTTATTTCAGAAGTTAAGTTTCTAGCCTTTATAATTCTTCTGAAACCTAAATTTATTTTATGATTCCTGTTATTTACTATCACATTCAAAAGCAAGTTTTATGAATTGAAAAATAAAATGCATTTCATTCAATTACTGGGTTAATGACTTCGGGCAAGTTTTCGGGCAGTTATCTTCACGATTTTACAACTTTTTATATGTTCTGGCCCATTTGTGTTTACTTTTTTTTATATAAAAACATACTGATATATATATGACGTTAGGAGAAAAGAAAGTAAGTTGAGTTTCTTCTGTTGGCCTTTACGATTTTCAATACTAAAATCCAATCGGAGAACTCTGTTCACCGTTTTTAATCACTTTGAATGGGGAAAGGTGCAAGGCTCACGAACAGCTAAATCTTCATTACAGCTGCTTGTTTTTATAACAGAACTTATGCCTAGAGAGTACTGATTATCTTATCGTAAAATTTACCGGTTAGTTACTGGAATCTATTGTTCAACATCGTCAAAATTTACCTCTGGGAGTTTTGCTACATTTTAATGAATTGGCACTCCGGAATTTGTACCAAACTTCAGTTGGTGAAACTACTGGTACGAAATCATTTAGTGTTCCGAATGGCACACTTCTCAATATATATGAAAAATCCTGTGTTACTTTTTGACAGTATTGAGTATCGTATTCCTAATATTGAGCTACAATTTTAAAGCAAAGATCAGCAGTACCTGCTGGACATAAGTTCTGCTATAAAATTAGACAGCTGCACTGTAAAAGAAATCTTTAATTCTACAGATGCAAATTTACAGAAATCTGTTTACTTACTAAAATTTCCCCTGCACAATGTACAAAAAAGTTGTACATCTACACATCTAGTTTTTGTAGAACTACAGTTATCTGTAGTTTTAAAAAAGAATATACTAAAATTACAGTAATCTTACTAAACTTTTATCTGTAACCCGGGTTGCAGTTAGATAAAAAGTTCTAGGTATCCCAGTGTCTTAAAAAATTCTTAGTAACTCTACAGATGTTTTGATTTACGGTACAGAAGTGTATCTGTTACATGGATTTTTGTTGTTGACGTTGCATAAAAGGTTCTACGAATCCCAGTTTCCTAGATCAATTTAGTAATTATACGGAATTTTTTTACAGTGTGTCCAGAACATTTATCTGTTCATGAGCCTAGCACACTTTCTCATTCAAATTCATACACAACGGCATTCAAAGTTATCCGATTGTATTTAAGTATTGAAAACCCACCAGAAGAACACTAGATCTTAGTATTGTTTCTCCAAAAGTTATATATTATTATCGGAAAACCCGAGATTAGTCGGAATAACAACACTGTTTCACTATACCTGCTACGTGTGAAGTGGCTAAAATAATAACATCTATAATGCTACAAGAAAACTTAATTTGTGGAGATGGGGAACTACACATACAATTTCTGCCAACGATGAAAATTTTCAGTATTAACATTTAATTTTCACATTAGATTTCGATTTTTCCTTAAATGAAGAAAACATTTGACAAAATTAATTTATGGAATATGTAACGTAGAATTTATAAAGCTAAATTTATTTTTATCGTTGCAGAAAAAAATAGTAAAATGTAAAAGTATTAAAAAAAGCATGAAAAATTACTTAGAGGAATGAACTGCAATTTTGGATTTTCATAATTGAGGTTGAGAAACATCGAACTCGGTCAAAAGGTGTATACATTACAAATCAAATGTTATTAAAAATTATTAAAAGTAATATATATTTTTATTAAAATATATATTGTAACTCATATTTTTTTTTTAAACAGAAATCGTTTTCTTGAAGCTTCAATTATGCTAATTTAAAATTACAGGTCATTTAGACTGCTAGTTATTAAATTATCTATAAAAGAATTAACCGTAAGGTAATCTGTTTGTCAGTCATATATCCAAGAATATAATTTCTCGTTTGTGGAAGATAATTTAATCAATTGGAGCAAATATAAAAATCACTTTTTATTGTAGCACCTTGCAGTTATCTAAATTATGTACAAAATCATGGATTTTTGTTGATATGACATTTGGTATAAATTTTGCCTAAATGGACATGCCTTTTATTTCGCTGATGTTTGATTATTCCCAAAGGAGATTTGGATAAAACTACGCGAGTGAAAAGATCAAACAAAACTGATTGATAATTCAAAAATGAAAACTCATATCCTAATTTGCATGTGCTTCGAAGTCTTATACTCACAGTAAACAGTTCACGCATTCGAACTTGAAGACGAATAGGCTTTAGAGGAAGATGGATAAACCGACAAGGATATTAAAACAAGCTACCGACTTTTTTTGCCGTTGGCAGACGAGAGCAAAACGAAAATCTACATTTTAAACAAAATCTATAAAATTACTGTGAATGTTTTGGAAACAGGGATGCCTAGAACATATTATGTAACTAAAAGAAAAAAAAATCATGTAATTAATTCTCGTTTACATTGTAAAAAAAGATCTGTAAGGTAACTAAATATTTTCTAGGAAACTGGGGTGCCTAGAACATTTTATGTAACTGGAACAAGACTAACAAAAAATCATATATTATAAATGCAGTTACAAAAATAGTGTCAAAATAAATAATCCCACCAAGAAAGGAATCACCAAGAGCGAAACCACTGTATATTGTAGATGTGTTTTTGCGTTGAGGACTACTAGTGAAAATTTAAAATGTGGGGCCATGGTGACAAATGAAAATGCAACAATGAAACTAAGGGAAATGTCTCGTCCGGAAGAATCAAATCCATAGAGTAAGCGAACATTAATGCGAACAACCGAGCTTAAAGTAAAAAGTGAAGAACGTGCTTGCGAGAAAGATAATAAAAATGAAATGATGAACGTTGAAAAAGGTTATAAACGAAGAAACGTAGGAGAAAAAAAAATATTGAAAAGGGAAAATCAAAAGAAATTGGATTTCGCAGAAATTTTAAGAAACACAATTAATATTCTGAAAAAGAAAGAAAACCATCTTAATGAAGAAACGATTTTGTTGAAACATAAAAGATATCTTGAAGATTAGGGAAGATTTCAGACTTACAAGAGACAGGTAATACTTGTTGAATAAGAAAATGCATTGTCATGGCGAATCCTAAGTCTTCTAACACATGATTTTCTGAAAGACATTTAGACGTGTACCATTTAGATGCAGTTTTCATTCCCTCCTCTTTTATGGGTTTCACTAGCCCCGAGCATCTGATGACCTCGCAAAACATTACTTTTTCATTACTCCTTGTCTTTTCACCCTTTTTTTGATTTTCGGTCATTCTCCAAGTAACATTTTTTTAAAACTTTCTATAAGTGTTGAACCGTCAAAAAAGGTATGTTTGCCTGATCAGCAGTTATGATTTAATAAAAAAAATGTTTTTTTACGACCATTAAGGGGTTCAAGGGTGTTTTTCTGTATTTTGACAAGCTCCGTTTTTTGCATTCTGCTGAATTATAAGGGACCCAACAAAGTTATTCTTATTAAAGTTTCCAAGATTAAATTCATTTATAGTTATGGGTTCATTGTTAAGTTTATCCTTTCTGATTTGGTAAGTACAGAAATTATCATCATTTAACGCCTCTTAATACGGCCGATCTTCTGGGACTACAGCCGACAAAGATCTTATGATTCTATTTTTATCCAAGAGAAATTTTCGGTGCCTTTTAAGTTCTCTATACGATCTGAATACAATTTTTTGATAAAGGTTCATCTCTATAAGCTAATCGCAGATAATGATGGCATTCTGCTCGATTAGGCTCACTTTCCCAATTGATTAGCGTTTATATCCAAGAAATATTTGTTATCGCATTACTTCTGACCCTCAAAAATTTCTGTTTTTTTCCTTGCAGACATCCATGTAACACTGTTTTGCGTAAATTGTTGCAAAACTGTATACGAAAATAAAATTAGTTTATATTTTGAAAAAGTATCCCAAAAATGAATAGAATCAGCTTAACTTTTAGCAGTTTTTCGATACGTAAAATTGGGATATCTCTATGATTATTGTGTATTTTGTATATTCATTTACGTTATAAATAAAAATAACTTTCGGAAATACCTAGAATTATTATTATTTTTTTTTACTTGTGTCACCATTTTCTTGAAAAATAGATTTAAGATAGGTTTTTCTAACATTACATTTTCTATAACTTGTAAACACAATGGTTTGTAATATAGAAGAATAAGTAACTACAGACGTTCTTTCACTATCTTTTATGTTTGAACATAGAATATGGATTTAGTTGCGGCAAATGCAAACATAAATTTATCGTAAATAATGTATATTAGCACTCAACTAAACAGTAATAAAACAAACGGATAATTCATTTGTTATTGTCAAGAAAGGAAGTTTTCAGTTTCTTCATTTTTTGCTCGAATTTTCAATATAGTTATGAAACATATTTGATATAATGCAGAAGTTATTATATGAAGTTTATATGGCCCAATTTGTCTCACTGTTAATATAAAGCACAGTTAAGACGATTTTGATATTTATTGTTTATAGTGATATTTTTTTAGAAGTACCTAATGCTATACTCTCTTTCATGCATTTATTACTGTGCACAAAAATTTTCCCCATTACAGGGTGATTGTGAAAATATACGTATTTCTGTTTTTTTTTTTTTTTAGTTTCAGGAACAAGGATACATTCATTGTGAATAAATAAAACAAATGGTCTTCGTTACAAACTCATTTAATATGCATGTTTCTTAAAGTAATTTAACAATGCTCATATTCGGTTATTTTTAACTCAATAGTTGACTTAAATTTCCAAAGATCTACCCATTGAGCTACACTACATGTCTATAAACCAACCATTTATTGGAGTTTACTTGCTGTTTCTTCTGTTGAGCTGCATTCGCCCTACATGGCAGAACAGATGCTAACACCTTTTTCTGAGCAAAATATGTCTGCCAATATTCAGTTCATGTAGCTCAATATGTACACGTACAGCATTGACAATTTATGTCAAATATTCTGGGTTCGAATCCCGGATTGTGCAATTTTTCGCTTAGTTGGAAAAAAATCAATTCGAGTGCTCCTATCTATAATGACAAATGGAAAAATATGCAGAATATATTGGCATTTATCACATATGGTATAAGATCACTGTTGATAAAGTTGCTAAAGACTCGATTCCCCATTGTTTTGTCGCATTTTGGACGTTCTCAGTCCGTTCGTAAGTCACAATTAATCGCGGAAAAATTCATCGCGCGCAATTCATCGTAGCGTTAATTCCTCGCGGTGTCAATTCGTTGCAATGCAATTTATCGATTAGGCGATTATAATAAATGCGATTTTTTTCAGGTCTAGTGAATTATGATAACTAACAATTTACAGGTCGATTTTAGATACAAATATATATTTAAAAAATATATATAGTATATGTGTTTGGTTATTGCTTTTGTCCAAAAATATCAATCATTGAAATTGAGCGGAATTTTTTGTGTGTGATTTTAGTTTAGTTCCCAGTCCAGAACATGAAAGTTTAACGAATTAATGCAACTTATTTCTTATTTAAATTAGTAATAAAATATAGGGTGAACGAAAATTCTTGCCCTGATTATAATAGTTCATTACAAATTAACCGTTTGTACAATATTGAATCTTGTTATATCATTGGATAGGTCAGTTTCAGTAGTTTATTTTACACAATAAGTGGCGCGATTGCTTCTTCAAGAGTGACTCAGAGAAAGAGGATTTTGTAAGGAAGATATGTTCGGCCAAAATGGCATAGATGCAATCGAAAGCTCGATGGGTGCTTTGGTTTTACGAAACGAAATCGCCCATTAATGTTCTGCGAACATTTCGATGTTGTCATGCATGCAAACCTCCTGACGAAAAATGAATAAAGTGATGACATGTTAGGTTTAAAGAAACATGCAGCGTTGCTGATCTGTCCAGAAGTGACAGGCCTAGTGTGAGTGCAGCAATTGTTGAACGCGTTTGGCAATCCTTTTAGCAGATGTCCCACTAAATCAGCTCAAAAACTTCAAAAATCTGCTGCTAAAACTTCTCTGTAAATGAAACAGAACACATGTAAAGAACACTTGGCAAGAACTAGAATACCGCATAAACATTCTCCGAGCTATCAAATTGGGGGGGGGGGGGCACGTTGAAATTATCTGAGGTACATGGTCTCATAAAAAATTATTACAGTAATTACAATGTATCCAAACAACCGTATGTCTAATTATAATAGTTTGAGCACAGTAAATATTTATAATCAGGGCAAGACTTTTGGTTCACCCTGCATATATTGTTTCGATGTCTAGAGGAAATAATAAGTAAGAATTCTAGAGAAAAAGGGAAGAAAACATTACTTAGGGTTGTGAGTACACGGGGAAAAGCAGTTGCAAATAGCGAAAATGTTTTTAAAGGCGCGGGTAGTAAAAATAAAGATAATTTAATGACATTATTTATTTATAACTTATATTACTTTAATGTGATAACTAACGTTATATAGGACGATTTTAAATGTAGGTACATTTTAATTTATTGTTATACAGGGTGTCCGGTCTCAACGGTGTCCAATGGCTAATTCCTAAACCGTTAGTCATAGACATATAGTTCCAATTACAAAAATGTTTTAAATCAGGTAAAGAAATATTTTAAAAGCTATTTGGGTCAATAAAAACATTTCTTGAAAAAATACGAAATTTTAATTTTTATACGGTCCCCAGGTCCTATAAGTTATATTTAGTAAAATTTTCCTATTACACTGACAAGTAAGACAAAAAAAGTCCCATTCATAAAACACTAAAATTGATCGAGTTATGGAACTTTAAAAATGGATGACTTATGCCACTTTTCTGCTCTTAAAACAAATGAGTTCGGCTTGGCTTTGAGGGATCACATACCAAATGCTTAAAGTATTCTAAGATCTTATTTCATGTCTATTTGCGCTTTGAAAAAAATTGTACAAGTATTACGATTAATATTTATTAAGTTTCATATTGGCTAAAATAGCATATGTTTTATTTTGTCAGGATTTGAGACTGTTTCTTTTATGATTTCTTTTAGCAAAAATTATGTTATTTTTATAAGTTTTTATGTTACTTCAACGATCGTATGTATGTTTTCCAGTTCAAAATTTGTACTGGAACTTTAACTCATTTTCAAATATCCGATCGAGCTACATTTTACATACTGGCGCAAATCCGATATCAATCTAATATTTATATGAACTTCGGTGGTTACCATTTATACTTATTTTACAGGATAACACAAAAAATTTCGGATAGATTATCGCCAAGAAGTTTAAGAAAATGTTTTATATTAGATAATACAAAACTGCGATTGTTGGGGTTTTTAACTTTTATGTATTTTTTAGCACTGAATCCGAAAATTACCTTAATTTTTAACCATCCTGACAGGATATTTCGCAAATCATAAATTGTCAAATTTAAAGAATAATAGAAATCGGGTACTATAAAGTAGAGGAGATGGCTGTGTTTTTTAACATTTGATAATTGATTTTTACGTACTGTTTTAGCACTGAATCTGAAAATGATCTTCATTTTTAACCATCAAGTTAGAATTTTTTTTGCAAATCGTAAATGTGTAAGTTAAAATATAGCGAAAATCTCATACTATAAAACATATGTAAAACTTTTTTTTTTTAAATTTAATAATTTATTCAATATTTTTGCTTATCCTGGGATTCCTACAGCTAAACAGCTGAGTGTTCCGATGAGAGGAGGGAAGAGATTCAATTTTAACTTTGAACTTTTTAACTTTGAAGTTTAAATTTGCGAAAAATCCTGATGCGATGGTTAAAAATGGCGGTCAATTTCGGATTCAGCGGTACAGAATACATAAGAATCAATTATCAAAAGCTAAAAAAACATGACATAACCCAACTTTTGCAGGCTAGTGCAATCTAATAATATTTTAAAATCCGTATCATTTTGTAAAGAATTGAGGCTGTTAATTTAGCATCATTTTATTTAACAAAAATTCTGTTTTTTTCTTTCTTCTTAAATGTTTATTGCAAATTGTATATTTTGCATTAATATGTCAGAATGATTAAAGATTTCAAATTTATATTGCAATGTTAATTTACTCTCAATCATTTTTATATATATCTGACGAAATTATATTTCGACTAAATTTGTGAATGACCCCCAATTTGCAGCAAAAAATATGCTCCAACTTTAAAGAGCTCTTACTCGGTCAATTTTAATTGTAGAATAACGGTACTTTTTTTTGTATTGCTTGTCTGTGTAAAAGGAAAATTTTACTAAATATAACTTATAGGACCGGGGGACCATATAAAAATTTAAATTTCGTAATTTTTAAAGAAATGTTTTCATTGACCCAAATCGCTTTTAAAATATTTCTTTACCTGATTTTAAACATTTTTGTAATTGGAACTATATGTCTATGACTAACGGTTTAGGAATTAGCCATTGGACGCCGTTGAGACCGGACACCCTGTATATTTCTTCGTTTCCTTCTGCTTACGTCTAACGTTACGTTATCAATAATGAAAATGTAACATACAATAATGAAATTATCGTAATTTTTGAAAATTTTTCAATTGTGACTGCTTAATGTGCTAGAGAAAGTAATTTCTTATTTCAAGAATAGAAGAGTTGTTTCTCGATTTGTTTAACAAGTTCGGATATCTCACTCTGTAGAATTTACATAGGATTCTTGAGTTAATATTTTAAGTACAAGAACATTGTCGCATTTTAGGTCGTCACATTTAGGCATTTATCACAATGCATTTATATGACAGTGCTGAAAATGTAAAAAAAAATAATTCTAAGAGCAGTTGAAAAAAAAATATTTTACTATTGAATGAAACATTTACCCTATTTAAATGTCAAAAAAGTATTTTCAATTACGTAACTATATAATGTAATTAAATTAATAAAGAACAAACGCCGACGAGATAATTTTTTAAAGGATTTCAATTAGCTCCAGATCCCGTTAATTATGTAAAACAAGTATTAATATCCCCATAACTTGCTAGAATTTCTATTCAGCGAATGATTCATTTTTCTCAGTAGAATTGCTTTCTTTTCTGTAATAGCTCTTAATATATTTTCCGGATAGTTAAATTGGTATCAAGAGAAACTCGATAAAATAAAGAAAAGTTTAGTTTGATAAATCTAAAAGTTCTTAGCGATACATTAAACAGAATGTTTCCCAGAAATTTTATAAGTATTTTATTTTCTTGATCGTAAGTTGTTACTCATTGAATAAAAATATGGCTATATTTTATTCTTCTATTTATCCTTTTGTTTCGGAGAATTAATTTTTTTCAAGTTCTTGTACTGAAATGAATCATGTGTTCATAGCTACATATACAGGATTGTTATAATTAAAGTTCTCCCCTTCAGAAGGCTCTAGAGCCTGTTCTATGGCTCCAAACGAAACGAAATTTCACTAGTACGTAGTTGAAGAAGCTCTGAGAAAATCGAAAAAAATTGTTAAAAGTTTTGTCAATAGGTGGCGCTGTGCCAATATTTAAGCCGATATTTGCAGATTCCTTTATTTAGTAAAAAACTAAATACAGGACATTTTATTTTACATTTGGTAAAAGTAAACTTTTTCAGATGCGTTATATCAATTTCGGACAATCCATATGAAACACACAAAATCACAAACTTTCACCCAACGCTTGAAAAAGGTCACATTTTATTCAAATTTTCGACGAGCGACGTCAAAGTTACGTCGCAACTTCGAAAACTTGAAATACCCTTCTAATCACCTGACGATTTAAAACTTGCTGATAAAGTGTGTCTGTGATTTCTTTGACACTGGAACAGTTGATTGTTTCTGAAAAGCATTTGAATCTACGCTTTATGGAGAATGGTAACTTTGAAAGAAAAGGCACTTCTTGTAAAGTTATTTTGCAAAATAACAGCAACGCAGCTGCAGCTCTTCGAGAATTACGGAAACTAAAATATGTTTGACATGGACCAATGTCGGATCGTGGAGTTCACAAAATGATTAAAAAGTTCGAGGAAACAGGAAAAGTCGACATTCTTCCTGGCAGAGGACGAAAAAAGGTAGACATTTCTAGCATTGAATATATTGCTATTGCTGCCGTGGATTTAGCAAGCCAGTCATCATTTGGTAATGCAAGCGTGCCAGCTATTGCGAATGAAGTCGATATGCCGATTTTCACTGTAAAAAAGTGATGCGTCAAATTTTGCGCTACTATCCATACAAGATTCAGGGGGTGCAACAACTAGTACAGAGTGATACCGAATGTCGGCTATCATTTTCACTACAGTTTCTTGCACGAATGAATGTGGACAATTCTTGGCTCTGAAAATTCTATGGACTGATGAAGCGCATTTTTATTTTAACGGAGAAGTGAACACACACAACTGTCGAATTTGGTTAAAAGAGAATCCTAATGTTGTCCAAGAAGTTCCATTGCATGCAGCGAAAGTGACAGTGTGGTGCAGTTTCACAGCTACGTTTATGATAGGGCTATATTTTTTTAGGAACTAACATCCGCAGGACCCATTACATGTTCCGTAAATGGGAAAAGGTATCTCAATATGTTGTCAAATTTTCTGATTCCCGAGCTGCAAACGCGAGGCTGCCTTCAAAATATCGTGTTTATGCAAGACGGTGTACCACCGCACATTACTAGACAGTTCGAACTTTCTTAACAATCCATTTTACAGAAGACCGCATCATAAGTCATTATTTTCAAACAGTCTGGTCACCGTGATCGTCTGATCTAACACCATGCGATTTTTGGTTGTGGGGATTTTTGAAAGATTCTGTATCTAAAGATATATATCAGACAATATGTGATCTGGAAGACAGTATTAGATTTGATATTCGCTCAATCTCCGAGGGCAGTTTACGCAATGCTGTAGAAAGCACAATTCTGAGAATGGAATGCGTTATTGAAAATGGTGGAGGATTCATTGAGCATGCGTAATGTTATTCTTCGTTATTTCCTCGTTTCCGATCGACATGTTTTTTTTTGTTGATGCAGA
This sequence comes from Maratus speciosus, assembly GCA_963932465.1. Lineage (NCBI taxonomy): Eukaryota > Metazoa > Arthropoda > Arachnida > Araneae > Salticidae > Maratus > Maratus speciosus. The sequence continues at coordinate 53,461,613 of OZ010795.1, forward strand.
TTACATCACATGAAATTCTATTTATTTTTCTGTATTGTTTGGAGTCATAGGTCAGGCTGTAGATTAGCTGAACTGATTAACTGAACTTTAATTATAACAATTCGCAGTTCCTCGAAGTTAGTTCAAACATTTAAATCTGTGTGCTTCGTCTGGATTGACTGAAATTGATATAATGAATCTGCAAACATCGCCTTAAACATTGGCGCAACGCCACCAACTGACGAAAAATGCAATTACTTTTTTTTTTTTTTTTCAATTTCCGCAGAGTGCATCTCTTCAACTACGTACTGGTGAAATTTTGTTTTGTTTGGAGCCATAGAACTGGCTCTAGAGCCTTCTGAATAGGCGAACTTTAATTATAACAACCCTGTATTATTAGGAATTGTTTTTAAAGTTATAATACTGTTATACGTGCTAGACTGTGTTTATTGAGCTAGTAAGATAATTCGGAAATATTTTAAATATTTTTCTTTAACATTAAAATACTCTTAAAATTAATTTTTATACATATAATAATTGGACAAAAAATAATTATGTATCAGCAATCGATATTAGCAGCATACGAGTCACAAACAGTGTTGAAAAACCTGGCGGGTTTTTTTTCGGAAATTTTGAGTTCTCTGCAGAAAACTTTTAATCCTAACTTTCTATCGTTTTAGTCACAGAATGTCTATCATTAACACTCGGATGATCAGGTGCAAATTTGAAATGTGAAAGGCATTTAATGGTAATTCAGTGACCCTTATTTAAAAAACACGTATTTATTTGCCATGTCAAAAAATTTCAAAACTTATATTTTAAAATTAATTCATAACAGCTGTGGCCATAGAAAGAAATAGAAAATGTAATATTGCTGGAACAAAGGATTTAAAAAATAAAATGATCAGTAATTCACATTAAGATTGAACTTACGATGGGTTCGGAAAATCATCCCTATTTGTCATCCGAAGGCTAAAACAAACAAAAACAACTATTCAAACTTTCTGCGGAGATTATAGAATTTCTTAATGATAAATTTATAAATGACGGATAAATAAATGAGTTAGCGGCCTATATAGTGTTGAATGTTATGTCATTATAGATTTTGAACAGTATCATTTTTAGGGTTACGTTCATTTTACGAAACCCTATTCGTCTCACTCCTATGTCTGTCTGCCTGCCTGTTGGTCACAGAGCCCGTTCTTGGAAAGTATATATGTTGGGGACTTGTAATTTTGCATAGTTATAGGTGAACACCTCACATCAAACGACAAATCATAAAATTTTGAAAAAGTCTTATATTTAACCCCCTGGGCTCTAACTTGCGTATTTTAAAGTGTTTTTAACTGAGCTCTTAATTAAGTGGAATTCCTGAAACTTTGCATACTTATAGCTGAACACCTCACATCAATCGACGAATCATAAAATTTGGAAAAAGTCTTATATTTAACCTTCTGGGATCTAACTTGTTTATTTTAAGCTTTTTTTCTAACTGAGTCACTAATTAAATTGAAGACTTGAAATATTACATAACTATAGCTCAACACTATTGGTCACACGACAAATCATAAAAATTTCAACAAGTCTTATATTTACCCCTCCGGTCTCTAACTTGTGTATTTTAAGAAATTTTTCTAACCTGCCCCCATTGCACCCGGTGGGCTATTTTATAACTTTTGCTGACACCCCTTTGACCACTCTTTCACATTATGCACATAGCCTTGCATCTTTCAGTTCTACTTTTACCGCCAGGGGGCCTACCTATCTCAGGTACTACGGGCCCGATCCCCTCGACTAATATATCTACGGATAGGATGTAAAACGGAGTTTCATTCGAATAGAGGTTGTGTAGAATAGAGTGTGCCCCCTGGTTGCGAAATGTGGAACTAACAGATTTTGCAAAAGGATAAAAAAATTTTGAAAGGAATATTTAACGAAATCCTCAGTGTGATCTGTGATCATACTTACCCACTTGTTTTCTTTCTTCTGACACTTTAAAATAGATTTTTTTAACACTTACAAATGGGATAAGACTTTCACTAAATATCTGCTATGATAGTATTAAGCGTGATTTTTCCGCTATTTACTACAGCGTCAAGGATATATGTGTCGTTTTCCTATTATAAGTGGCATGCAATCTTAAAAAGAGAGATTAAATTAAAATGACATGGAAAAGTATTTTTTTTTATCCAAAATTGTTTGTTAATGTAAAGCGAATAATGACTTTAATAATGAAATATTTTCGTTAAATTACATTATTTACTCACATTAGCCTAGTGCTAGTTGAATTAAAGATTGTATTTTATGTTTAATAATGAAATATTCGGAATACTACATTTTGCCGGAAGTAAATTTTAAATATTTAATTAGATTACTGTACTTCAGAAAATTTCATATGTTAATTTTGAATAAACATATCTAAAAATCTGTTCTTGTAAAAATCTGTATTTGTAAAATTAAACTGTTTAAATATTTGAATTTGACTCTCTCAAAAATTCAAATAAATGAGAGATTTTAATAACAATCAAATTAAATTATTTCTAAGATAAGTATTTCAATTTGCATTATTAATTTTGTTTTTGTAAGAATGTATCTCTTCAAAGCATGTAGCCACCTATAAGGAAATGTTATGTTATGATAAAATCAAACATTAATTTGACACTGAATCAATATTTTTATCAACCTAAACCCCTCAAGGGAAATGTTTTTGACAACGAACAACCTGAATCTTCTATTTATTGTAGATATATTCATATAATATTAAAAATTTAATATTTTATTAAAGATAAAATAATACATTTAACTGATATATTTGAAATACATACTCGGAAAAGTTGGATAATATTTTTTGTTTAGATAAATGAATTAAAAATATGGAATACCAGATATTTTACTCATTTCGATAAATAAAATTATCTATGTAAAATGTTTGAGATAAATTACATACAGTAAATAAATAAAAGATGAAAATTTAAGACAAGTTTAGTAAAGTGTGTATGAATTTTATTTTCAAAATGTTCTATTATGAAATGTTTTGTATCTTCACACTCAAATCGGTTCTTTAATACGATAGCTACGACCAGACAAATAACAAATATATACCACTTTATGTCATGGTCTAACTGAATACGAAATTTAATCCAATTCTGTTTCCAAGATAACAAGATAAAATTATCACGAAATCGTGAAAAAGGGAGCATAGCAGTAACACCAATATGGCTATATACAACAAAACATTATGAACAGCTACATGTACCACAATTTAAGAAAATATGATGTTGATTGAAATTCTATGCCAGAGATGCTAAGATATATTCTGTTGCAGAAAATATATGCACATATAAATAATTGATCTAGACCTACGAAACTTGGGGTGCTGATCCGATTTGATGAGTTACGTAAATGATTAATATTTCAACACAAATGAACAATTGGGGCTTGTGGAATGCGCATTTAAATTGTTCAGGAGGCGGCATTTACAAGACTCCGTACTTGAATGAGATCCGGATTACTATTTCTGATACTTGGGATTTGAAAATAGTTACCTTTTAATCTACAGCACTACGAAAATTTTTCCGACTTTCAAAGGGATCGAACCATTGGCCTAAAAAAGGATTAGTCCAAAAGTTTCATCAGCCAACATCTTTGTCGAAGCGATACTGGAGATTTGCTGCGTTGGCATCAGTGGGTCAGAGTAGAAGCGTCTATTTGCTGCAGTGGCTCAGGATAGCCCGGGCCAGGAAAACGTAATAGGATCGAGCAATCAGAAGAGCAGTTACATCTACACCAACAATGTCACTACTATCTCTTCGACATTGTTTGCGAGTTGATATGGTTTCAGTAGTATCAAGACATACTTTCCATATGTGACAGGTTGACTCTGAGTCCAGCTCTATACGTCCCTTAAGGCAGTTGCTTCTAATTCTTCAACATAGGCGATGTCGTCTGGATCGGTGTCTAGAGCAAGCTGAGCAGTCTCTGATTAGAGAAATGTCATATCAGTGACGAATAGCGCTTTTCTCTCTGTGCCTGTGACTATCGTACGTATACGGAAGTAAAAAGTTCAGCGTTCCAATTATGAGTTTGTTACTGAGCGACAAACTGCCATAATACCTAGTGTGACACTCAGGGAAGAGATCTGCAGGGATAGGTGATCCTTTTTACTACCGCTGCAAGGAACGCTAATGGCTCTTAGGTACGTATAAGACATTTTTTCGCCGGTGGTACAGTCCATGTTACAAGTCGCCTAGTTGCCATATGGTCACAAAGATACAATGTCCTTCCATTGCCTGCCAGGTCACTAAATCTTGCTCCAATAGACAAGGTTTGGGACGTATTGAAAAGGCGGCTTCTGCCGCCTAGGATTACTACTACACTAATTTATCTGTTGCTACGCTTAAGGCAGAATCTACCGCCGAGAGACATCGGTAATTTAATAGGCTCCTTGCTACACTCAGTATCGACTTTTATAACTGGCAAATGTGGCTTTGCAACCTACTGAAATTGACATTATTTTTGCTTCTAGCTGTCAATAACATGTTACTTTTTTTTGTTCTGGATTTTTAATCAGTTCTTTATCTAACACAATACTGTTCCACATATCAAGTTTCATGGTTCTAGTCCAGTTTTCGTAGCGGTTCATATGTTCTTTTGCAACAGAGTGTATATCGATATGGAAGTCGTAAAAAATACAGTATAAAAGCGTCACGATTTGAGAATTTTTCACCTAAAATTAGTTAGCTTCAATTCCCATGCTGTCTAACAGAATCTGACTTTCGATTAATTTCCGTTAATTCTTGAAATAGAGCGCACGAAAATATTTTATTACACACATATATATATAGAAATATACAAATCAAAATTAAATGATAATGCGGAAAATTATGCTCGCTAAGTTAATGTTGCAACCAATGCCCAATGATGCAATTATATATATCGATTAAATAATATTGAATACATAATTGCACTTCCGCGCATAAGTTGGTGTCGGAAATATGCAAATTAGGTGATTGACAATGTGAAGCGTAATGGACGTATGTTGGAATTCTGGCTTATAGTGTTGTTTAAAGTGAATGCGCTGTCTGAGAGTGATCATGTTTCATTAGTGATGGCTCAAAGGCATCATTTAAACGAAGGTCAAAACTGGCGAATAATTGGTAGAATCGAGGGAGGTCAAACACAAATGGAGGTCGCGCGAGATTTGATTATCCCCCACATTGTCATATCAAGAGATTCGGGCTGTTTTTTAAAAACTTTATCCGTTTATGGACAGCTTGGTGAAGGGAGCATAAGAGCAACAACAGAAACCGAAGGCCGTGTTCTGTCATTGTCGACTCGGAGAAAAAGCGAAACGACTACAAGAGATTTTGTTTCAGACCTTCAGGTTGTCACATGAACTCGAATAAGCCGTTTTACTGCTGCACGAAGACTTAAAGTGGGTATACTGTATGGGATAATACCAATAGTTTTTGTCCCACTCATTCCAGTTTCCAAAGGAGTTCGTTTAAACTGTTGAAGTTGACATGCTCAATGGAGCCAAGAAGACAGGGCTAGAATGAGATAGTTCACGGACAAGGGAAGGCAAGTTGCGTATTCCTTGCTCTCTCCAGATCAAAACACATCTAGAATCAATGTTCAGACTCTATCTGGACTCGTCAGTAGACAATACTTGAGCCCCGTCTTCTTGGCTCCTTTGAACATGAGGAGAGCAACAGTTTAAACGGCCTCCTTTGGAAGCTGGAGTCCGTGAGGAACAAATTATTGCTTTTCTCGTATACAGTGCATCCTTGTTAAGATTTTATGCAGCAGTAGAATTGCTAATTGGAGTTTCTGTGACAGCCTGAATGTCTCAAACCAAATCTCTTGAAGTCGGTTCGCGGTTTCTTCGAACCAGAACGACAGATAACGGTCTTCTGATGCAGTTTTTGCTCTTGGTCTCCCTTGGCCAGGCTGTCTATCAACGGATCTAGTGCTTAAAAAGCGGCTCCAAGATCTTAATATGACACTTTGAGGAATATTGATATCTTGGGCGACCTCCACTTGTGTTTGACTCTTCTCGATTCTATCAATTATTTGCCACTTTTGAACTTAACTTTAATGATGCCTTTGAGCCATAACTAATGAACACTGATAATGCTCAGACACCAAATTCACTTTATACAATACTACAGACCAGAATTCCGACATACGTCAATCACGTAATTTGCATATTTCCAACGCTAACGTATGCGCGGAAGTGTAAATTTGAGTTCAATACTATATAATTAAAATAAATAAGCATTCTGCATTGGTTGCATCATTAATTTAGTGAGTGAATTTTTTCACGTTATTCTTTAATTTTGCTGACAAGCGTAGAAATCCACTAAAAATAGTTAAAAAGTATTCCGTAAATCTATTCGATAACGGAAGTCGAAAATTTTCACGCTTCAAATACTTACTTCATACAGAAAGAGGTAAATATTAAAAAAAAATGTAACCGTTCTCCTGTATTTCTTACTATGTCTCTGAAATTATAGAATTAATTTAATGTTATATAATAATATCTTACGATTTATTAGGTTTAAAATCAAACTAGGGTAAAATGTAACTTTTTCAATTTAAACAAAATAGGAAAAAGTTTTTCTATAAATGAATAATTACGAAAGATACATTTTGAAGGCAAGTTTTAATAAAAACGGCATATTTCCATACACCAGTGTAAATTTATTTATACATGTATGCAATAATGTATATAAATATTTTTTCTAGAGATTTAATCTAAATAGTTGAAACTATATATAAATTATTAAATGTATTTTACCCTAAAAACATAATAGAAATGTAATGTCTTGCATGCTTATTGCTAAATGCAGAAAACTCTTTCATAACTCAAACTTCTGTTTTTTTTTTTTTTTATATTAACAAAATGAACATTATTTCTTTATGTCAAAATGTTACAATTTTACGTACTATATGATTATACGTACTATATGATGACAATGTAAGCTGATGATGTTTGCATAAATTTATGTTTTTAAATATGAAAGCACTTGCTGATAAACTCATTTGGGAATTAAATATATCTAAAACCAGAAAGAAACTAGTTCCAAACATATAAAAAAGTACTTAATACCATACTGGAATGAATTAAATATTTAAATTTAACTAAAAATCTTTCGAATATTGTTCCAAAATTTATGGTTCTGTAAATTTAAATGTATCAGAATTAAATTTTAGCATTTCAGTTTATTTAAATATATAATTCATTAGAATTGAAGTAATGCAAATATATATATATATATACTAGGGGGCTCTGACCCCTGCAAGCTACGCTCGCCAACCCCCGATCAGACACTGTAGAATCTAAAAGCACGCTAACCTGATCGGTTTTAAAAAGATTAGAGAAGATTGAATTATACTGGAAAAACCTGTATCGATCTCCCTGTAAACGGGTTTCCATTCAATTCGCTTTGACTGCAAAAAATTAAGGTAGAATCAGTTGCTGTTAAGACATCCAATGGTTGTTTTCATGTTTGGTTAAAGAAGATCAGTTAAACATTCGAAAAGAAGCTAAAATAAAATGAATTAATTAAACAGAGTCTTTGTCTCTCGGTATTTTTTAACAGTGTTATAAAACGATTAACATAATACAATTACTAAAGTTTGCTACTTTAACCCCTTCAAGGTCGGTGGTTCATTTTTGGACTACTTAATTTTAATTCTTAAATGCCACATTAGCATCAGAATGTTGAGATGATAATTTCCTTTTATTAACTAAGTGAACAAAAGCATTTTTGTATTTGTAAATTTGTTTGTAAATTCTGGTGTCATTCACTGATTTCAAGATTTTACGAATAGTCCGTGAAAGGGTTAAACGCATATTAATGTATTTATTATTTTAAAGTTTCCTTTCCCTTTTAATATTCACGTGGAAATACAATTTTCAGGACATAATTTTCAATATTTTCCTGCCTTTAACACGTACTCATTTAATAGCAATTTTAAAGTTTTTTTTTCTGTTTTTAATAGTCACGTGAAAATAAATTTTTAATCGTTAGGAAATATTATTCTTTGCGCTGTTTTTAAAATTGAAAACAATCTCTATAATAATAGCCTAAGTCATGTGACTATCAACAACAGCTCCAGGCGGATCCCTTCGCTTTTTATATTCCAGGCGACCATTTTGGTACTTAAATGTTAGCCAGCCACAGGTGTGATAAGTCGCCTATTATTATTCTATCCCCATTATTTCGTTTATATTATAATAGTCCAAGTCACGGATGTCCAACTGTGGCCCACCCGATACCACTAAAATTTTACAGATATCTTTGCCTTATCTAATCGTTGAATTGCTGCGATTCAACTTGTCGACTATTTCTTTAAAATTTTAGTGGTATCCGGCGGGCTCCAGTTGGACACCCCTGGTCCAAGTCATGTAACTGCCATAAAGCAACGGGCTGAAAGCTTTCCATTTTGATTAGAGAATCAAAATTATTTTTTCTAATAAAACTATATAAAAGTTGCCATTTTTTAACTCGCCAGTTAGCATTTTTTTTTATTTTTCGAGTGGTAAATTAAAACGGTGCTACTTGGTTATCCCATCGACCAAAAATCTGTCGCCAAATTATAAGATTAAATGCCAATAATGGTTGATCGTAAATGTCACATTCACTTGACTTTAAGGAAGTTACACATGTTCACGCCATCAAGTGATTTTTTTTTCGACGTTTTATTTGTATTTTTAAATGTTGGAATTTGTATTTTTATTGTAATATACTGGTAAAAATACAAATTAAAAATACAAAAAGGAAAATTGTTGTCTAGTCCCCTAACCGCTTAGCAAAAGGGCAAATTTGTAGTGTTATCTGTCATTTTTTTAAATACTAAAAATCGATGATTTTTTCAACGTGATATAAAACATTTAATTACGTATATGAATATAAACCTTGAGAGCATTAAACATAACTCTGTTTTTTAAAACAGCATTATATCTGTAGAATTATATTAATTTAAATAATGCTTCTATTGCAGTGAAACTTGTAGCTTAGTGAACGGATATATCAGTTCACGGCGGTGAGAAGATTAAATATTTATTTGCGCATTTTATACATTCATTTATATAACGAAAAAAATAATTCCAATTACTATAATAAAAAAAAAAAGAAAACTGCCCAGTTAAGGGGTCTCAGAACTCTTAAAGCTTTAAAATTTTCGAAATTTTAATTTTTTGAGATGTTAAACTCTTATCTTTTCTGAACATTTTGATGTAATTTTTTCCTTGAAATTCCTACTAGAACTGAAGTTATGGCTTTTACATTTATACACGTTCAATAGCTGAAGCGTCGTTTCGGAAACTTTGAAGCCATTTTTCTCCAAATGACGTTTTTGGGCATAACGCGCACGATATCTCAAAAACGTGTGAATATTTTTTCATGAAATTTTCAAAACATATGTTTCATGTTAGTCTGTATAAACTGAACCTAAAATTTATTTTTTATTGTTCAAAACAATATTTTTTTAGGTGATTATACTGTTGAAATTTTGCATTAGCTAAATACAACTTTGTATTAAAAATATAAAAAGCTTTAAATACAAATTTATTTAGGTTCAGTGTAATTATTATAATCTGAAGTATAAGTAGGCACCAACATTTTCATTCTAGTTGCAATACTTATATTCTAATCGTGCGCATAAGGTGTTATGCCGATTTTTTGCTCGTCAAATGTCTAACAGTTTGGAGCCCCCTGTAAATGCTAATTCTGTACCTTATAATTTTTTAAATACATGAAATGAAAGAGCATACTTATATATTTTATTCCAATTAAAATTGTGTCTTAAAATCAAATACATTTTAAGATATTAAATGTTGAAAATGGTCTTTTTTTTTCATTTTTTCCAATTTTAAGAGTCCTGAGACCCCGTAAACTGATGGCACTGAGATCACAGGCTATTCACACTGATTGTATATTATACTCTAATTTCAATGAATAATGCCCCTCAAGAAAAACATTAAAAAAAAACCCATTTAGCTGAATTAAGAGGGGGATTATTGCCCGCATTTCTCCCTTTATACTTAACCAATGAGCCTCAACATCTAATCAGGGAAGCGCCTTATCAGAATAAACTGGTATACAAAATTTGAAGTAAGTGGGATGTTTCTATATGAAAATCCCATTTATTTAAATTTAGGGAGGATTAACCGACCGTTCCCTTCTTTTTACTTATCCAATGAACCCGCAAAACTAATCAGGGAAACGCCTTATCAGAGTAAGCCTATTTATAAGATTTGAAGCAAATTGAATAATTCTTCATGAAAAACCCATTTATTTAAATTAGGGGTGGATTAGCCCCATCCCCCTCTTTAAACTTAACCAATAAATCACAAAACTAATTAAATAATCGCTTTATCAGAATGAACATATTTAAAAAATTTAAAGCAAATTGGATAATTCTGCATGAAAAACCCATTTATCAAAACTAAGCAGGATTAGCCGCCCGTTCCTCCGCTTTATACTTAACGAATCAACTCCCAAAACTAATCAGGGAAGCATATTTTCAGAAAGAACCTATTTAGAAAATTTGAAGCAAATCGGATATTTCTAACAAGAGCAATCGCCATACGTGCATGCATACATACGTACATGCAGAATCTACGGGTACATTAGCTCTCAGGCTTCGATAGCCCGTGAGCTAAAAATCTATTTTAAAGATTTGTTTATTAAACATATCTTTTAGAACTTAGCTTTAATTGTAGATGATAAAACCAACACATTTTGCAAATCCTTTCATTATATGTAGTTTCCTCTCCAAATGAGAGGGAAGTAACTCCACACTGTTAAAAATTTGCAGCATTCTGGCAGGTCATTTGACCGTTTTTTCAGAAAACGGTTACACAACCGCAATTTTAACACTATTCTGACCATATTATTGGCCATTTTATGGTCAGAATATAGTTAAATTATGGTTATGAAACCGTTTTTTTCAAAAAAAACAAAAAAAAAAACGGTCGAACAACCTCCCAGAATGCTGCAAAATTTTTAACAGTGCAGTTATACTCGATACTGATTACTGTTTACTGGAAAAATAATTAACCTGCAATATATGTACTAGTTGTTTAGTTATTTATATAGCAAGGAAGCAACACCTTAATTTTACAGTACATTATTTTTATCTCCCTGCTCCTCCCTTGTCAAAAAAGTATAATAACTGTATATTGATCAAGAAAAATATTTAAAGAATCACAAGTCAGCTTTTGTCCATTATTTAGGTGAAAATTAAAGTGAGTCAAATGAATACATTATTATCTGAAAAACATATTAATGTGAAATTTAAAGAGTACCAAATGTTTACACTATGTATTACAGGGTCAAATTATTAAACATAATCATGTTGCACCAAGCTAATAGACCTTTTTATTATAACCTCTTATTTCATCGTCTGACTATCGTCTTCCGGGCTATCCAACGAATTGTCGTTTAGCTCACGGCTATTGACACGTGATTCCAGAATTACTACGGTAACACTGTTTGAAGCTACTCTCTACTGATTGCGATAATAGAGAGCGGCGGATTATACGATCCCCAGGAGATTTATACGTGTATATATAATACTTTTGAATAAAAAAAAATTCTTACAAGTTCATATAACGATGTTAACCAAAATTAAAAATGAAGATGGTATGTAAAAATGTAATACATTAATCATTCTAAGAAATATTATTGTAAAGCTAATCGGCATGCAGAACCCACAAAGGGAACTCAAAGCATTTAAAACCTGAAATAATTTTACATTATAATATCATAAATCATACAATATCGTTAAATAAAACAAAAGTGGAAAAATTAAGTTTCAAAAAACTGAGGAGCAATATTAGTCAGACTAAAAAATTTACAAAAGAAAAAAAATAGCAAAGAAAAATGAATATCAAGAATACGAATAACACTCTTATCGTGAAACTTTTCCATCAGGAGAAATATCCCACAAATGTGAGCAAAAGACAATTGATTTCTAACTGGGAATAGCATTCATTGCATTTAAGATGTATTTCTCAAATTCTCCAATCAACTGTGCAACCAGATTTACAAATAAATTAAAACCGATAAAAATAACAAAACCAAAACAAAGCTATTAAATTCCATGAAATATAACGAAAATTTATTGCAATTGTGAAATAAATTATGCAATTAATAATTAAACTGATGGGGCTTTTTTTAAATTATTTTTTGGTGTCTATGACTAATTACCGCAACTGAATCCTGTTAATGGATTATTCAAAATATTATATAAAGCACAAAGTTAAGGGAAAGAACAAGAACAATAATGGTGAGAGGACTTATAACAGAAAGCATATTACAATTAGGGTCTTGCATGCCTTCTTGCAGCGTTAATTAGTTAATTTTAATCAAAAATACAACAGGATTCTAAATTAAAACAAACTTCAAAAATCAAACAGACTCCAACATATAGCAATTGAAGTTTTACAGGTTAAAATCTTAAAAATAACTTTAAATGAAAGGAGTTAGAAATGAATTAAGATCAAATAAATTAGGAGGCTTGTATATCTTTCTTCTGTTAGGAAAGTAAACAAAAGGGATATATAAAATTGAATATAGTAAAAGGAGTAATGGAACTAGTAAATGTAAGTAGAGTAAATGATAAACTCTTAACTTCAATATGCTATAGGCAGTAGATGTATAGTAGTAGTGGGTTTGTATTGTTTTTACTAATTTTAAGTGTAAAAATGAAGACATTACATTTTTGGTTATCCGTTTATAAAAAACAACAGAATTTAATATTCCTATTTTGATTTTCTTTTTGTATAAACTTCCGTAAACAACAAAAAAAAATAATAATTGTTTGATGGAAAAAACTCTTTTATCTACTCATTAGATTGATTTTCGATTTGTACAAATAATAAAACGGAGTTATTTCATTATTTCGGATTGATCACAGTTCATCAATCTAATTTACCTCTATCAAATTAATCAATTATAGTTCTGAACTATATTAATAACATATTAAATTGAATTTATTTATTACAATTACTGCCTTTCCGTATGTCTATAGATATATGTATTTTTTTTTTTTTTTTTTTTTTTTTTTTTTTGTAAATTTATGTTTTTATACTATGCTATTTACGCTTTTTATTAAACTTAGAGTAAAATAATATTATATCTGAAGCAAAAATTTAAATGAATGAACAAGCAATTTTACACTCCAATAATTTATATAGTTTTAAATCAATTATAACTCTATTTAAAGTAGAATTTAATGTAGAATAATATCATAATATTTAATTAAAAATGTGACTCTACTAAAGACCATACTAATACACAAATCAATTCATTGATATGCGGATGATTCACATTAGGCATATACAACAAATACTACTACGATAATAGTTGCTAATACAATATAGGATAGTGTTAAACCAAAAATAAAAACAATACACTTAAAGATTAGATCAGTTTCACCTGCGTCAGCATCTCCAGGAGGATTTCCTTGCTGTATTCTTAATTTAAATAAACAATCTCAGCCGCCACGGTAGCCTTTTTTATTTTTTGTAGGTATATGCAGGCGAATGATTCTTTAGTATACTGCAGGACTGCACAACATATATGGCGTCAATATCGGTGTGACACAGGTTGTGACACAGGTTGTGGCACACACAAGCACGCGGCTCTTCGATATTATCGGCGCCTTGCATAATAAGATGTGGGAACAAAATGATGCACATAGATTCTTTAATTTGTTGAAGACACACGGCTCTTTGATATTATCATCACCTTGCACGATCAGATGTGGTACTCAAGTGGTGTACACAGGCATGAAATTTTTCAATTTGGCGAGGCATTTCACTTATGGACGTTTAATGGTATGCAGGGCACGAGACGTTTACTCTTATCGAAGCATTTCACTAGACGGAGATTGTGTAATAGGGTGGGTCAAAAAAAAAGCCATTTCTTTCAGATCAACTTCTAACAGAGCAGAAAATTTGCAATTAGAGGAATAACGCAAAAATATATTTGAAATCATTTAATATCTTTAGGTCGCGGATTGCACTTGAATGTTTGAAAATATGATGAAAAGTGACGATTTTTGAAATTAATGATAAAAATATATATATATATATATAAAAAAAAAAAAAAAAAAAAAAAAAAAAAAAAAAAAAAAAAAAAAAAAAACTTCAGAAGCTACGTGTCAAAGTAGTAAGAAGTAGAAAGAAGCGTAAATGTCATTTTTTAGTATTAGAAGAATAACACAAAAAATTATTTAAAATCTGTTAATATCTTTAGTTCGCGCATTACACTAGTAATTTGGAAAATATCACCAAAATTGACAATTTTTTAAATTGCATGATGAAAATAAATATATATATATATATTCAGACCAAGAGAAATATGCAGACCGAAAGATCGAGAACTGTGCGAGGTTTTGTGACACCAAGTTGAATTTCAGTGCTCACGATTACTTATAACTTAATGACTGGTGTACTTGCAAGGTTTCTTCACCTCCCATATTACACAGAACAAGCTCAGAGAACATTTTGTCTCTCTTTGATTCAAAAGCTCTCTCAGACAGCCACAGATTGCATTGCTTTCCTAATCCGACTGAATTCCAATTCCTTTATTGTTCTCTTTCATGTTTGATCATTAACAGTCATAGGTTTTTGGGATGAGCAAAGACTCTGTTACGCTCAGTAACAGAGTGAATCACCTTCTCCAATTATTTTTGGTAATTGACGCGATATTATTATTGTCTTGAACATATGCATTTCTACTAGAATAATAGAATAATTACTATGAATGTCGAACAATATAGACACACATGTCAACATGGCGTATAAAACTAACTGTTGCAATTCAATGATAGGGTTTTCACTGGATCCATGCAATCAGAGATGTCTGTTTGCGGTCGTTAGTGAGATATCAGACCTCGATTACGGACAGCAAGACTCCCAGGACAGAAGCCTGTCGCACAGGGTTGAACATTTACAGAAGATACATATTTTAAATCTTAATTGAAGTTATTTTGTTTATTAACAAAGTAAACTAATATTATTGTTGGGATATTGCAATTGATTAATTGAAATTTGACAACAAATAGTGTTACCAGAGCAAGTAGTTGCTTAAAGTGTTTAAAATCGGCAGCAAATTGTTTAATCATTTGACCTGTTTTGTAAATAATGGTTACTTGACATTGTTAACGTATTCTGACCATACTATTGGCCATATTATGGTCAAGATCATAAAAAATACGGTTAATAACTGTTATCTGTAAAATCGGTCGAATGACTGGACAGTTTGCTGCAATTTCTTAATTGTGTATCCATAGGACCAGAACTTAATGCCGGCCCTGTGCTTTTTTCATTAATATATTGAAATAAGTGCCTAAAAGGCAATTCCATGAAAGACAAAAGGCAATTAAATCAATGAAAGGGCCTACCTATCGTCATTTCTAAATCTAAAATAGCCCCTTATTTTCTATCCCCTATTGGTAGAAGTGTCCTCACATCCAACTGCAACGATTTCATCTAACGAGATGTTCTTTTCAGACAGATATAAAAGAACACTTCTAAAACTATCTCTACCGGTTCTAGCTGTAGTAGTTATATGACTAAAGTACTTTGAACCCAGATCCTGCATTGTAGAAATGTGTTTTTTTTTTACGTTTTCCAAATTTCAAGTGTGATGAAGCGACCTAAAATATTAATTAATTTTAAATTGTTTTCATGCTATTCTAATTTCAGAATGTGAATTTTACGCACTGTTAGAAGTAGGTCTGAATAAGATTTTAAATTTTCGTCATGTAATTTCAAAAATTGTCAATTTTGGTCATATTTTCGGAAATAAAAGTGCTATGCGCGACCTAAATTTATTAACCGATTTTAAATATTTTTTGTATTATTCTTCTAATACCAAAAAGGTGACATTTACGCGCTATTAGAAGTAGCTCTGAATATTTTTTAATTTTCACCATTCATTTCAAAAATCGTCACTTTTCATCATATTTGCAAAAATTCAAGTGCAATGCGAATTAAGATATTAATCGATTTCAAAAATAATTTTGCGATTTTCTTCTAATTACAAAACGCAACTTTACTGCGCTATAAGGAATTTATCTGAAAAATTTTGCTTTTTTTCGACCCACCCTATTGTGTAATGACATTCATTGGAACAATGCGTTTCAATCTTATGCAAGCATTTCACTCGTCGTAGATGTTGAGTTTCGGCAACGAGTCCAGAGAGGGAAAAAATCTCATCCGCCATGCTCGCTTGAATATTTGTAAAACAACTGCACCGGTATTAAGGGGTAGCGGATGGGGGCTGTACCTCATACTCGGTGGTGTTTTCCTCTTTCCTTCTCCAGATACGAGTGTCTACGCTGGTTTCCTTGTATTACCACTCCTACACTCCTATACCGTTCTACGAAATACACACCTTCTTTTACAAAAGCCCCTGATTTGCTTCTATTGCCAGAAGCCTTTATTTTTTACTAATCCGGTGTATATATAAGAGCGACCGAAAAGAAAGGTCTCGACTATTCCTTGCAGCTGGCAAAATATCACTTTCTCTTTCCCAAGCACAATCGAAAAAAATGGAAATTGACGTTATAAAGTTTTAGCATGGCAACAATGACCCTATCCCATTACCAGGACTTGATAGTAACATCATCGTGCTCACAGAGAAATTCTCCCTTTACTGGTTTTATAGCTTCACACTATAACATAAGTAACCATGAATAGAAATAGAAATTTGCGACAATATATTTAAGCTCAGAATAGGGTTTTATTTGAGAACCACAAACACTTCTGGGAAACTTTTGAAAGAATTTACTTCTAAGGGGAAAAAAGGGGGGGGCGAGATATGGGGTAAAAGATAGCGCCACGTTTATTTAAGGAGAGGATACCATGAATAAAACCAGATAACGGAGAAAAAATCGGTTAGGTCGCTAAGTAGCACATAAATTGAAATAAACGTGATTAATAATTAATTTAGAGGGAATTATCAATAAAATGGGAAAACCACTCTTAATAAAACAGATAGTATGTAACGGCATGTATATTAACTATGTGAAACAGTTTTTTAAAAGAAATTTTGTTTAAAATGATATTGAAATAAATTTTAAATGCATTTAAAGCATATGAGTTAAATAATGCAAAATTATATTTATTATATCTTTAAAATAAAAAAATTATATTAAACAATTTAATGAAATAATGAAACATACTTTTTACTAATGATTATAATTAATGTTAAAAAAATTATGTTATGTGTTCAGAACTGTAAGGATTGTTAGTAAATGTAATCACAACATGATAATACATGCCAATAAATGACATTTATTATATGGAAACATGTGTCAAATTGTATTTTATTTATTTAAAAATTCAGGGTACGTTGTTGCTATCACCAGAGTAATCAGTGTTCTTTATTCAGAACAAAATTAAAAGTTTTGTTCAAAAGTGTAAAATTAATAAATACAAATAATATCATAAGACGAAACGCAATTTTTCACCTTGATTCAACATAAAATAAATAATGTGAACATTAAAAATTCCTCAATCTTACTTAACAAGCGACTAATGTAATGAAAAAGATGTTACAAGTTTAAAATATACATTTTATTAAAAAAAAACTTCTTAGTACTTTCAAACCTCCCCGGTTCATCATCAGAGAATATCTTTATAACTAATAAAATACCATTCCTTTTTAGAACTGACAGCAATACCATTCCTTTTAGAACTGACAGCAATAGATTAATGGAGTACATCGGAATGACCAAAAGTAAACTCAAAGAAAGAATAAAAGAACATAAAGCACACATGAAATTTTGTCGTCAATCCACAGCTCTCTCTCGTTAAAGTTTCAATCAGAATATCGCAATAGATTTTGATCAAGCAAAAATCATTTTCTCAACATCCAATTATCATTCATCCACTATAAGAGAATCAATAGAAATCCTGTATAAAAGCAATCAAGTTTGTAAGGACGCCCTATCGTACAATATCCCCAGTTTGTGGTTCAATATCCTGAAAACCTGAGTAAAATGACGTAATAAAATTTAAAGTACAGAAGTTAAATATTTTCTTCTACCAATAGAAAGTGACGTATGAGAAACAAAGTGATGTCATAAAATAAATGGAGCTGCAATTAATAATAATAATAATTTTAATTTTGCAATTAATAATAATAATAAATATTTGGTTCAATAATGACTTATAGACAACTATCTCCCGAAATCTGATTACTCTAACTCAGTTTATTTTAGACGTGAAATATATTTTAATGCTAGTAATTTTAATTCGTCCCTTTTCAGATGAAAAGGGAATTTTGAAAACTTCGTCAACAATTTTCATTAAAGTTTTAGTTATCAACGAGAATTCAGTTTCAGTATGAGATTGACTGCATTTTTCATTAAATATATCTATTGGGACCCAAGTTTCATGAAACATTTTTTTATGACACATTTTTCGCCGACTAAAGTTCTGATCTCAAACTAAAGCATATCATTAATATTCAGATTGCAATAGAATTTCTATATGCTGTGATTTTAATGCTTCACTAGATGGAGTCATCTCCAAACGTAGACTGCAGATTGTGTTATGTTCTGAAAACATTTTTTTTTTTTTTTTTTTTTTTTTTTTTAAGAATGCACCAAATGATTGTTGGAATTCGTGCTTTCTCAAAGTGCATTGGCTGAAATTATACGTAGCAGTTTTGAGAAGATAAGTGTTT
Source organism: Maratus speciosus (assembly GCA_963932465.1). Lineage (NCBI taxonomy): Eukaryota > Metazoa > Arthropoda > Arachnida > Araneae > Salticidae > Maratus > Maratus speciosus. Next base: position 53,480,308 of record OZ010795.1, read on the forward strand.
CTTTATGGTAAATAATTGAACAGATATCAACTGGATGTATATATCGCACATGAAATATTCCAAAATAAAATAGTCTATTGCTAAGTACATCTTTAAAATATTATTAATAGTAATAAGCCCATTTAATATTACATACAGTGACCGTAATAATTATTTTAGTAATGAGCATATGACGCAAAATTTGTAAGAATAAGTATTATAAAATTAGCGTAATTCTGAAGGCTCTATAGCCGTTAATGAAATATTTCGTTTAAATTTATTTTTATAGGTTCTATTAAGTTAATGCGAAAGCAATTCCATTTATTCTTATTTACAAATGCAAAAAAATGATAAAAAAATAAACGCAATTACATTGAAATTGTATATGTTTTTATTTCTGCTAATTACTGTAAAAATAATTTATTTATAAAAAAATATGTCTTTCTATATCTAAATGTGTATTATCCTAAATTGTAAAATATGTAATTTCGATTTAAACCTTAAACTCGTTCAGAAATTCCAACTGATGTTCTTATAAAAAGTGTTATCTATAATAACTCCAATCGGAATTAATTCATGTCTGAAAAAATACTTTAATCTTCATCTTTTGAAATGATATTATCATAAGAAAATTACCTAAGAGAAAAATGCTTATTGGTACGCAAGAGGATATTTCAAGCAGCGATGAATTAAAATATTATCAGAAACACTTCTTAAAGCATTTTAGAGAGTAAATCCCCTGCATAACAAATTGTTCAGTTATTAAAATCCCCAGATGGTTAAACTTTCCGAAATTGGGATGATAAAATAATATTCCAGGAAATAAATTGCATTTTTATTCTGCTTCTGCTAACCCCTAAGCTTCTGTATTTTAATATTTAAAAGATTTCCCATGCTGAAAAGTAAACCTCATTTCTGCATCTGATTAAAAATAGATAAATAATATAATGCGCATGTCTCTTATTATAAAATTTTAGAAATAAATGTCATAAAAATACGATAAAAACATTTACTACAACATGTCATTAAACTTTTATAAAAGTAAATGAAGGAAAAAAAAACCTAAGACTTCTAGGTCAAACATTATGATAAAGAATATTTGATACTTTAACCAAGTTTTTTTTTTTTTTTTTTTTTTTTTTTTTTTTTTTTTTTTACATAATATAAAAATTGAACAATGTTAAATCATTGAAAAATATACTTAAATGACGAATTAAGTATCACCACTGCGTTTTCAATCCATAGAGTGTCAGTTCCTGTGATGTCCAACTTTTGATCACGTACCATCAATAGCACCAGGAACATGCAGTGTATTGCTGGTACTCATTTTATCGACACCAAGTAGGGTGAAATATTGAACCGACAATTTAAACTGAAATGAATTTTTTATAAAAAGTATTCCCTGTCTTCCTTTTTTTTTACTTTTTGCTTAAATTTTAGCTTTGTTATATCACGCTTCAACCATTTATTTCCGCTGTTGTATAACTTAACTAAATCTGTTTTCTTTAACTAAGTAAAATGTCTATAACTTAACTGAAACTGTTTCCTTAACTAAAACTGCTTTTAGGTATTTCCAGTGTGACCTTAAGGGGGTCCGGGACACAAAAATCTCCCAATTTTCTAAAAACCTTTTATTTCATTGAAACTTTCTCTGTGTTTTTCTTCTTAAAATTGCATTTAAATCATGTTTTTATCTTAATTAAAACAGGAAATATTAAAGTTTTCCTTTTGGTTTGTTTTTAAAATCTAGCTTTCAAACAATGGTTGTCATGAAAACGACTTCTCGTGAAAATGCGTTTTTCTTCATGTGGGTTTTTTCACCCTTTATCCTATTTGACCGTTAAAAATATATGGTTCAAACTTAGAACATGTTATTTTCAATTGCTTTGCTTTAATTATTCTGCAAATTAGAAAAAAAATTACTTTTGAAAATATGATTTATTAAAAAAAAGATTACATCTTTTTTTTTTTTTTTTTTTTTTTTTTTAATTAATATTTTTAAAAATGCTAAATCAAAATTAAAACTTATACATTTTTGTTTATTTAAATGAAAAAAAATTAAATATTACAAATAATATTTCGAGTTATAATGATTTTAAATTACACCACTTGTTTAATGAATTTTAAATTTGATTTTTTTTTTAATATATGAGAAGTTTTATCATGTGATTTTGTTTACAAATAACATGTTAACCATAACAAAAAAATCAAAATTTTAATTCAATAAATAAAAATTATTTTAAATTGTATCCTGGATTAGATAAATAGATTAAATAGAGGAGTTCATCATCTGCAATTTTTAATACGCGCTCACGTCATCGTTTGACAGTACAATCTGTCCAAGAATAACAGTTATAAAACGCTTGTGTCGTTAAAATATTAAATGTCTCATTCCACGAATTTTAATTGCGTTAACTTAAAGAAAAGTAAGTTTATATTTTTATGGATAAGTAATCAGGATCACATCCATTCAGTCTTTAGTAGTTGTTACTTATAGATAGGCGCTTAACGTATAGTCACAGGTATTTTTTAATGTCTGGAAAAACAAAAAAATTGGTTTCACTACATTTGGCCTTCTGAACACTTTATAAGATACTGTGCATTCGGTTTCCAAGAAAATGTGTGTGACAAGATGTATAATTTATTCTACTGAAATATGTCATAATTAGAGTTCATGATTTGTAATCTGATCGGCAGCCTATGTTCATGTCAAACCTGACCAATAATGGAATAAAATATACTTTTCAAAAAAAAAATTAAATAAATAAATAAAATAACCGACTTAAAAAAATCGCTAAAAAGAATTAAATAATTCTTTAAAATTCTCTAATGACAAAATATTTTCGAATAACTAAAAATCCGAAATCATGTGTCGGCATAAAAATGATAAATTTAATATGTACAATCTAATACCCACCAAACATGGATTTTCGAGAGAATAATTTTTACAAGAGATGAATTTTCAGGCTTATCATTTAATTTACAGATATATACATATAAAAATTAATCAATTACTTTTTGAAGTTCGGTGATAAAGACACCCGATCGATAATGATTAAGCAGCTAATTTGCTGAAGGAATATATTATTTACGTCTTTGTATCATCTTTTCCATCATCAATTTATTCATGGTACTAGGAACAACATATTCACAGTCCTTACAGTACTTAATGTAGTTTAGCACCAAACTTCGAAAAGTAATTGATTACTTTTTATATGTATATACCCGTAAATTAAATGACAAGCCTAAAAATTCATCTCTTGTAAAAAATATTCTCTCGAAAATCCATGTTTGGTGGGTATTAGATTGTACAAATTAAATTTATCATTTTTATGCCGACACATGATTTCCGATCTTTAGTTATTCGAAAATATTTTGTCATTAGAGAATTTTAAAGAATTATTTAATTCTTTTTAACACTTTTTTTTTTAAGTCGGTTAATTTTTTTTTTTTTTGAAAAGTACATTTATTTTCTACTTTTTAGTTATTAATAAAGTAATACATAACAAACCTGATCCCAATATATGCTGAATAATAAATAATTTCTAATGCAAATTATAATTCATCAAAATTATTCATTAAAAATAAATTTATTTAAATAAAATCTTTGTATTTTCATTATAAGAAATATGGTTTTATTATGATTTAGTATTTAAAATATAGTTGTTTTAAAATAAATAAACTGCATTCATAACAGTTCACATTCAAGAATAATTATTTAGTAGAATTCTCTTGACTAGAAGCAAAACGCAGAATATATAGTAATATTTGTATTGAATCTTCACGGATGTTACAAATTAGTTCAGAATTGACCACACGCAATGGGCGGGGTGCGCAATGTTTCTCACAAGCATTGTGGAATTTGATTGGCTTTTGGTTAACGCTATTGGGAAAAATCGAGAAGCCTATTAGCTATAATCAATCGTGACATTTTATGACGTCAGGAATACTTGTCGTCTATTCTACAGTATTCTTTTCCAATAAACTCCATCACCTGTTTGCTCAAGCAAGGTGCCTTTATAGGAATGTTGAGACAAACGATGCTCACACTATGTATAGACAGACGTGTTTGTCCAAACTATGGCAAGCCTAAGAATTTTCTGTTTCAGAATGCGATACTTGCTTGGTCAAGTTCGTTTATACGAGTGGTAGGCATCCGCTTGGCGATAATGGCCGGCTCGTCAAGATGACTGCCGATTATCTTTTGTCCAGAATCGTATAAATCAATAAGTTTTATACCTCGTATATCGCCACTCGTATCATAGTTGCCTATACTCAGGCTTTGCGCCTAGAATATATAGTGTAGAAATTGTCTATCCCTGTAATACTTAAAAAAGTGCTAAAATATTATATCCCTTAAATGTGCAACGATGCTCCTGAAATATACATATCGCAGCGACATATACAGAAAATTTTCTACAACTGCAAGATATTGCTAGTCTGTACAATGTAATACCAAAATCCCGCAGATGTCGCTGCGATCGAGACTTGGGATTTTAGCAGTAACGTCGCACATTTAAGGGATACAATTTTTTAGCGTTGTTTGGATAGCATATTTCCACACTAAGTATTTTAGACGCTGTACTCAGGCGGTAATGACTTCAGAAATGAGCGGCAGTAATGGACTATATTCAAAATCTGGGTTCGAGGATGAAAATAGTCACGTGATACCGGTAATTTACCCAAAGATTTTTTAACTGATAAGAAGGGAGGCTACTACTGTTTTCCGCATGAACTGTTTCACTGGCTGGCGGTGATTTACATTACGTCTATGGAGGCTTCCCTTCTTTATGCTAGAAGTTTTTACCTTGACCACGTGATTATAACGTAGATGGAATATCCTCCATTGGATGTTGAGTTCGAATCTGATAACTGCAGACAGTAGCGCTATAGCGCCTAGAATATATAGTGTGGAAATCGGCTATCCTGTAATACTTAAAAAAGCGCTAAAATATTGTATCCCTTAAATGCGCAATGATACTGCTGCAATATGCAGATCGCAGTGACAACTGCAGGATATTTTCTACAACTGCAAGAAAATGCTAGTCTATACAATGTAATACTAGTAATACGAAAATTTCGCAGATGTCGCTGCGATCGACACTTGAAATTTTATCAGTATCGTCGCACATTTAAAGGATACAAATTTTTAGCATTGTTTAGATAGCATATTTCCACACTAGGTATTCTAGGCGCTGTAGTACCGCTACACAAAAGAAGGCATTTTATGATACATAGATATATTCGGGGCCCTTGCTGTGTGCACTGACTCATGAGGGCACTTTCCAGACTTCAACTACAGCGCCTAGAATATAATGTGTGGAAATCAACCATCCCAGTAATACTTAAAAAAGTGCTAAAATATTGGATACTTTAAATGTCAAACGATGCTAAAATCCAAAAAGTCGATCGCAGCGACTTCTGCAGGATATTTTCTAAGCTCCAAGACGATTTGGTCTAGACGCTGTAAGGATACAATGTTTAAACTAAAATTTGAAAGTATATCGCATCGTCTTTGCGATTAGCTCTTTCGATTCCAGCATCTTTGCACATTTAATGGATACAAATTTTTAGCACTGTTTGGATAGCAGATTTCCACACTATTTATTCTAGGAGCTTTACTTCTTGATTATTCTGTTCCGATAATCTTCATCAACTCTTCCCTCATGTATGGTGACTCTGTATCAGAGTGGTGACACACGTTGCTCGATATACGAAAAACACAGGCTACCGCGGTGCATCCCATATATCTTTTTTTCCAGACAGCTGGAGTCACGTGATGCACGAATGCATCAACGCAGGTGTAGGAAAAGAGCATCACGTTACTCTAGAGGTCTGTAAAAAAAAGGACACACGGGATGCACCGTGGTAGCCTGACTATTTCGTTAGCCTCGACTGCAGCATCTAGAATACATAGTGTGGAAATATACTATCCAAAAAATGCTAAAAATTTTTATCCCTTAAATGTGCGACGATACTGCTGAAATACAAAACGTTGATCGCAGAGACATCTGCGGGATTTTGGTATTACATTGTATAGACTAGCAATACCTTACAGTTTTAGAAAATATCCTGCAGATGTCGCTGCCATCAGTATATTGCAGCAGCATCGTTGCACATTTAAGGGATATAATATTTTAGCGTTTTTTTAAGTATTACAGAGATAGCCGATTTTCGCATTATGTATTCTAGTCGCTATACCTCGGCTATTAGATTATAAGCTTTTAGACACTCACTTCCGATATCAGTTACTATCGTTGTGGATCTTTTGGTTTTCTGTATGCGGTAAGTTGTCTAGATGAGGGCCGAGATCCAGATAGTTTCGTCCAGATTTTTTGTTCTTAGCGAATCAATATTGATCAATCAGAAGCCTACATTTTTTTCAAACTGAACCCCGGATTTCATCTCGCATTTCGGAAGTTAAATCATCCAACAAACTTTAAGGTCAACATCGATACCTACTGACTTCGAAATTGTGTGTCGAAAAGCTGACAATCCATCAGCAAAGTGTCCTTACACATCATAGCGTGGAAAAGGTTCTTCCATAAGTCACTGCACAGCAAACTAACTACATATCGCACTCTTATTTTAAAAGTGTCATAACTAAAAAAACTCTGTTTTTTGAGCTTTGTGTTCTGTTCTGAACTCTGTTTTTTAGGAAATGTGAAAAACTGTTTCCGGACTACGGAAGGGTGAATGTCCTTCTTGCAAACACAACTGCTACCTGGTGAGAGAATATTTAGCGTACTATATGGTACTTAAGGTGGTTGATAGCATAGATTAAAATACAAGATGCGACATTCGCTGCAAAATCTGTAATGGCAACAGTATTAGCATCACTACCGACAATGGGGAAGAATTAACAGTTCTCCAAAATTTACCTATGTTGATGAAATATGTTTACTCTCTATGTTTTGAATATCTATTCTTTCCTAAACGAATCAGAGGCAGAAGATATTTTATTTATGTTTGATTTATTTAGCTGGGTCGCTTTTTTGTGGTACCTGTTCGTTCAGCTTTAACTTACAAAACGATAATTATAATATAAAAGAAAACCCCCAGGAAATATTGTTGAAAGCGTAAATATGTAAGTTAATCATATAAAATTGAAAGAAATTAAAATCGGGTATTGTATTAATTTCTTCACATCGAATATAATTTTATCAGCATCTCTATGTTTTGCTTTATTTCAACGTTTAGATTGATATAATTCTAAAAATTTGTAAAAAGGAATTTTTCGCTATCTATAATATTATTATTATTTCCTATATATTAATATCATAAATATTAATAAACTGATTGTATGTTATTTAAATTAAAAACAATAATTTTATCTGTGAGAAAGTGAAAATCCGTAAATTAAAAAAAAATATATTGTAATGATTGTTTAATATATTAAACTCCATAAATTAATAAAACATCGTCTGTAAAAATTTTTCTACCAACTGGGAATATTTATGAAAGTTTCTGGGACTTGTAGAGTGCAATATTTCGTATATTTTTACATTACACCAGTGCTTTATATAGCTCCAAGATGCTTGGCGATTCACTTTTGTCCATAATCGTCTCAACCAATAAAATATTATACACACTATGTCGTCAATTTCATATCGAGGAACCCTACCTGAACAAAATCTAAAATCATTCTGATAACCGAATCTGTATCTAAAGACAGTGTCTCTCTACATAGCAAATCACTCTACTGTGTACTGACATATGAGGAGCTTTGTGCCTTCAGCACAGCAGGCACCCTCCTACACAGGCACTTGTGCTCTGATACAAGAGGGAAATTAAATGGGTAATTTTCAGCTTTTCGACACCTACTTCCGATACTGGTTGATATCGATGTGGGCCATCCGGTTTGATGGATGAAAGAATTTCTTCTGTCAAGATTTCGCACTTTGAAAAGATCTATTATTTGCGTAAGAGTAACAGTATGAAAAATGAACGCTTCTAATCGGGTGACTTATTCAAATAGGATTTGATTTTTAACGTTTTCATTATTTTTTTTCTAATCATCAGATTTTGATGAAATTGAAATGGGACACCAAGGGTGTCTTATACATTTAAATATATATATATATATATATATCAAAATCAGTTCATATTTAGAAAAGTTATGCGGGAACAGGACCAAAAAAATACATATAGGTCGAATTGATAACCTCCTCCTTTTTTGAAGTCGGTAAAAAAAAAAAAAAAAAAAAATCGCTTTAGTCTAGATTCATATCTACCAATCAGATATCTCTGTATGACGTATGACTCCACTTTCCTACCGAGGAACCCTACCTGAAGAAAATCTGAAATCATTCTGATATCTAATTCGATAACCGAATTTGAATCTAAAGACAGTGTCGCTACACATAGCAATGCACTCTACTGTGTATTGACATATGAAGACACTTTGTGACTTCAAAACAACAGGCACCCCTATTCAGGCACTTGTGCTAAAGCGTCTAGAATATATAGTGTGGAAATAGGCTATCGCAGTAGTACTTAGAAAGTGCTAAAATATTGTATCTCTTAAATATCAAACAATGTTAAATCCAAAGAGCCGATCGCAGTTACATCTCAGGATATTTTCTAAAACTCCAAGACCATTTGGTCAAGTCGATGACGAGCGACTAGGTATAGCGTTTCCTTCATTTAATAACGCATGCGCCAACTGGTTCTTTGGTTGCTTCCTGCCATTGATTTGGCGATGAAATGCCAAGTACTTTGAGAAAGTATTATGTAAAGCCGGTACATGGTTCTTTGGTGAAAAGTTTGTGTGGACGATCTCGTCTAGAGGTTGAAGGACTGGTTATGGTTCTGAATCTATTACTAAATCCTTAGTTCGCGTGTTCTGTCCTTGCTGAGGACTTCCTTTTTTTTTTTTTTTTTTTCTTTCAGTTTTGTTTCGATCTTTATTAAGTCAGTTAATAAATATCAGCCGGTCTTTATTATCATTTCCTTTGTTATTATTTTATTGTCAATTAGATAATTAAATTAAATTATAATTACTTTATTTTTTTATTTGTATTAATAAATTTAATTTGATTTGCATTAATGAATTTAATACAATTAATAAACTTAATTTGTAAATATAATTTAATTTGGAAGCAGAATTTAATTTTTATTAATAAATTTATTTCCATTAATAAACTTAATTTATAAATATAATATAATTTTAAATAAATTTCAATAATTCTTCGTTTGTATTGTAATAATTACAGTAAACATTTATTAAAATGCAATAATAAATCTCCTAAGCTTACATTATATATATATATATATATATATATATATATATATATTTAAACCTTTAATAAGAGATAAATATAAAATTAGCAGAATTAATTCATTAAATTTTCATCTTTAAAAAATATCCTCGATATATAAAAAAAATTATAAATATTTATTAGCAATTGCTTTGTAATTTTTTTTTTAAACCGTGAATGCAGTATTGTTAATTAAATTATTTTTTTTAATTCACATGACTTACAAGGTATTTTTTTTTAATAAATGAATTTCTTTAATGCTTGAAATATAATAAAATTTATTATTTTAGCGTTGTTGATAACTGTTTGACTACAAATTTGAACGCCTATTCACCAGTGCTACAAATAAATTGCCAAACTAGCAGACTTCACATACATTTGAATTTCGCCAAGTAGTGACGCATACGCTGTTTAACCCGAGAGTAGTCGCGACATTTTTTAGAACGTTAGTAGTCGCGTTCGGTCCATTTGCCGCCGTTACCAGCAGGCCGAAAACGAAGGGGAAACTTGCCGGTGTTATCAGATGATCGAAAACCGATAACGTAGGGTGAAAATATTCACTGAACTTTAAAAGATTACAGCAATTATTCATTTTACAACCTTTTACAGCAATTATTTATTTCGCTTAAGTATATATTCAGTTGGCATCTAGATAAATGTTTTTAATAACTCTTTCTTCGTTTTGCATAAATACTTAAAAGTAAATAGTAAATGATTTGATTGAATTTCTGATGTTACTATGAATCAATAATTAGTAGGAAAACATTTACTAATATGAATCTAAATTCATGATAGGGGTATTTTTATTTATTTATTTATTTATTTATTTTTTTTTGGGGGGGGGGGGCAGAATCAGAGTCAGGTACATTTTTTTGATACTCCGGCACTCTATATCCATTTAATAAAATAAAATTAATAAATTTAGCATCAATATATTACACTGACATTAAATTGAACAATTAAACTGAAAATAAAAATGGAACCTATGACATGCAACAGAAAATCAAATACAATACCACTAATTCACCAGCATATTGCGGACGATTATTTCATTTAAAACATATGAAAAATCATCATATTTGATGCCATAAATAATTAAAGACAATATATATATATATATGTATCTATCTATCTATCTATCTATCTATATATATATATATATATATATATAAACTTTCTGTGCAATAATACCATTGAAAAATAAGGAAAATGACCAATAATTATGAAATCACAAATACCACATAAACCAAATATTATTAAAAATGTATAATTATATATATATACATATATATATATATATATATATATATATATATATATATATATATATATATATATATATATATATATATATATATATATATAATAAAGAAAAAGGTAAAAAATACTTAACTTCGAAATTATAAATGTAAATGTTGTAACTAAGTTTTATTTATTTATTTATTTTGTGGGGTGTCTCTGTGTGTATGAGGGGGGAGAGGAGGGGGGGGGGTGCTCTCGAGATTTTGTGATTAAATCCATTTTTCAAATGAAAATGCACGATTTGTAGTTTTTCTACTTATTTCAGGGTGGGAGCAGCGCCCTTGAATAAAAACTCTGGATACGAATTTTTCTCATATAAAGTAAATAATAAATAAGTTATTGAAATTATATATTTAATTTAAATACATCTGCAATTGTAAATTTAAATCCTAAGATGGATAAATTATTTTAATTAATAGAATCACTGAAAGGTTCATCTTAATAGGGATGTATTTTACAGAAATTATTTAATTAAAATGAATATTCAATTGTACATTTCATAATAAGGTATTAATGTTATAATTTATTGTTTTATAATAACGTTCATTAAATTAATAAAAACAATAAGAAAATTTTCTCCGAAATTATAAATATGCAGAAATAATTTAATTTAAATGAATTTTCTCTTATATTCTGGAAAACATTATTCTGAAAAATAGTTTGCACAATTGATGAAGGACAACAAATTTAAATTTGTTAGATACTGTCCCCAAGCCTCTATCGGATTTCAATAATAATTTCTGCGGCTTTGTTAAAAAAAATATGTTTTTACTTACAGTATGAAAATTTAAAAATAGATAAATTTTATAAAAATACTTAAAATATATTTTTTTTAAATCATAGTATAAACATTCACTGAATTATCCAAAAGATATTTTTATTTGCGTAATTTCTAACCTACATTATAAAATTCTCATTATTTTTCTTATTGTACAAATAAATTATATGAATGTTCTTCGCAAATATACACACTACATTTCTGAGAAGATTGTTTTATCTTTCGAATTTGTTTTATTGTACAAAAACGATACTTTTCAGATTTTGGATATACGGCAATTTTTTTTACTGATTCCCACAAAATTATCTTATCATTTTTTTAATGGTTTTGCAGTGTTATTGTCTGTTTTCTTTCATTTATATGTTCGGGTAATAAATGGAAAGCAAGTTCTTTCAAATAATGATGATGAATTTCCCTTTTTTTCCATATTTAAATAATTATCGATTTGAGAATTTATTCCCGCAATATTTGACAATAAAAAAAAAAAAAATGTTGAGAATCCATCTTTTTTTTTGTGCGAACTGACTACACAACTAATATAATAAAACAATTTTAAGTCACATACTAAAAGTAAAAAAAGTACTCTTTGAACGAATAAAATACGAGAAGGAAAAAAAAGACGAAATAACAACAGACAGAGAGTCCGTACTTCCAAGAAACCTTCCCCACAGATTTCGCGGAAATGGGAAAGGATGAATACGAGGGGGGAAAATTCAACTAACGTAAGTGGTCGCAACGCGGTCATTTAGACCGATTGAAACTTAAGAATGCGATAAACTGCTAAGAAATTGCAGGAATGACTTGCAATTTTACTACACAAGAGTGTGAGCACTCAAGGTCTGCTACACGGAATTTGGCTATCGTAACTTTAACGGGAAATGAGTTACAGGAAGATAACGAATTTCGGGCGGGGAAAAGACCAACGCGCGACTATTAACGGGTTAATGGAGAAAACGCTATACCTAATCGCTCGTTAGACGATGTTATAATAGAATGTTTACATAGAAATTTGAAAATATATCGCAGATGTCGCCGTGATTGGCTCATTGGATTTCAGCATCACTAACATTTAATGGATACAATTTTTTATTGCTGTTTGGATAGTGTATTTCCATACTATTTATTCTAGGCGCTGTACTTGAGCCCTGAGACATGAGGAACTTTAAAGACTGATTTTCAAATTTTCGACACCTGCTTCCGATATCGGTTTGTATCTATGTGGTCCTTCCGGTTTGGTGAATGGCAGAACTTGTTCGGGATCCAGATAGTTTTATCGCTCTTAGCGAAACGAGTTCGACCAATTAGAATCCTGTATTTTATCAAACAGCGAAAAGTTCGCAAAACTGCAAACTTCTTATTGGTCAATATCGTTTCGCTAACAGCATAAATCTATCTGGAAATCGATCCTTGTACAGCTAAGTTTTCACACTTTGAAAAGATCTCGTATCTCTGTAAGTATATCGTCTAGAACATATAGTTTGGAAATTGGCTATCCATGTAATGCTTAAAAAGCGCTAAAATATTGTACCCTTTAAATGTGCAATGATACTGCTGCAATATGCAGATCGACATCTTCAGGATATTTTCTACAACTGCAAGAAATTGCTAGTCTATACAATGTAATACTATTAATACGAAAATCCCGCTGATGTCGCTGCGATCGACACTTGAAATTTTAGCAGTATCGTCGCCCATTTAAGGGATACAAATTTTTATCACTGTTTGGATAACATATTTCCACACTAGGTATTCTAGGCGCTGTATCTGTAAGAGTAACATCATGAAAAATGATATCTTATAATTGGACAGCTGCTTCAAAAAGGATTTTAATTTTAAAGTTTTTATTTTAAAAAAATGTTCTAATCTTCAGATTTTGATGGAATTAGAATGGGACCACACGGGTGACTTACACTTTCAAACAAATAATAATTATCAAAATCGGTTCATATTTGCGAAGTTATGCATGAACAAATCCAAAACATACATACAGGTCGAATTGATAACCTCCTTCTTTTTGAAGTCGGTTAAAAAATTAGTTTGAACAGTATGCAATTGCAACACTGGTTACAATATATATTCAATTTTACCCTAATCCATTCTCGATAACATATACTAATCCCCTGATATTGACTGGTCTATGGGTAGTCAGAATGTACCTTCTGTAATGTCTGAGATTAGAAAGGAATTTATTCAAATTCTTAAATTAGTGTCAATTTTGTGTCGACAGCTTCATCGATAAAAATTTTATTTGGTAGTTCTTAATCTCTCTCTCTCACACACACAAACACAAGTTATCCTAAAAACTACAGAAGCGGATTTACAGTGTCTTTAAACATGAGGAAATACCGGCATACACACATACATACAGAATCTTTGAAAAAAAAAATACCAAAAAACGGAATAAGTGCGTCTTTAAATGTAAATTTTTTCTATTATTTCATTATCAATTTTTTATCTGGACTAATTCACTTTTTTCAAAAAATAGTGTCTGCAAAGTAAAAAGGTTTTACTAAAATTAGTCATTTCTGATGAAAATTATTACTAACATACATAATAACATACACATATATACATACACACATGCTTACAAAATTATAGAAAGTATACTAAAGTATTAGTTAACTCACAACCACACTTATTTCTACTAATAATCTATTTAATGTTAAAATATTACAATATCTTCTAATCTTAGTAGATATTACAATAAATTGAAGGAATCAAAAAACCCGATTGCGTAAAACCAAACTAATTAAATATTTCTCATCAATGTGAAACTATTTTTTAATTTACTTAACTATTTTTCTTATTTACTTGTATTGATGACTTTTAAGTTGTGTTTAATTGTTAGTTCATATCTATAAATAATGTTTTGATGGGACCTATAGATGTCTATGAAGGTTAGAGTTGCAGTAAAGCTAGAGATCCTACCTACACAATTTCCAGGTTTTATAATATTTAAACGGAGCTTCTGACTGTAAATAGTCAATGAAACACGGTTTTCATTTTGAAAGACTTATCCCATGACATGCCGCTCAATATAGTGCGTAATTTTCTTTTTCGTCTTTATCGCCATTTTGTATTTATAAAAAGAAAACCTAGCCTATAATCACCGGACGGTTAAGGCGAATCGATAGAGACTTCATTCATTAAAATCCATCTAGTCGTTGGGATGTTTTGAGAGTATAAATAAATCCACATATCCAGATACGCGTGAAACACATAACCATTCATGGCAGTCGGGTAAAAAGAGTCACATGTGGGTATTCAGTTTACACTAGGAGAAAAAAATCTTCTTGAAAAAACGGCGATCAACGTTAACATATTAACAAAGATTGTAATTTAATGAAGACGGTAGTTACAGTTAAGGTGCAAAAAAAAAAAAAAAAAAAAAAAAAAAAAAAAAAAAACCGAACAACTGAATGAGCTTGTATCAAATACACATATCTTGGCAAATACACATATTTGCCAGTATTTTTATAATCGGATTTTCGTCACATTCTGGTGAGAAATTATCATCTATTCAACATAAGATAATCCTGATAAATGAAATATTTAATAGAATAATTGGGATAAAAAATATATCATTTTTCATGACACAGAATGGATGGAAAATCAAAGAAAAAATATTAACTTATCCAAAACTACTATCCAAATTGTATGACAAATTGTACCGGTAAAAAACGATTTGAAAAAAAATCTGAAATATTTTCATTTCTGTTTTCATTTCTGTTATGTAGTTAATAAGATTAGAAATAACCCGGACAGTTTCTTATCAGCAAAATAGAAAATGAAATTCAAATGAAAACAATTCTAGATTTTTTTTTTTAGTCAAAAGTTTAAATATTTGTATTAAAATATATAAAATATTGAATACTTCAAAAAATATATAAATAGAATTTGATAGAAATTCGCTATTAGATTCTTATTTCGGTTACTTTATTTTAAGACATGAAAGAGCTATACACTAATAAAAGATTTTTGCAATAAAATTGTTCGACGAGACCTGAAAACAAAATATCAGACAAATTTAAAAACATATCATTAAATTGCGCCACAAACAATTTTTCTTCATAGACCATAATACAACGAATTACTTTTGAGTTCCCCTGCATACGTTTTTTTTTTTTTTTTTTTTTGCTACTGATAACATATTCCATAGTAACCATCTTTTAGTACGCCTCAATAATATATATAAATTAATTGTATTTATACTTGCTTAACACTATTAAAATACACCTCAAATGATTCTTATACATAGACCATAATGTAATGAAATATTTTTGAATGCCACTGTAAATGAACTTTGAATGTTATGCATTCATGCAATTCATTTTCAATACCGATTATACCTAAATATTGTATATCAGTTTCACATCAGTCCGAGTATATTTATTAGTATTAGAGCGCGGACAGACAGACAACCGAAGTCATTAACACTTTTCAACTATGTGGTAAAGTGTTAAACAGCTTATTAAATAATCGTTACTTTTTCCTTCAAGCATAGATGAACTTAAAATTTTATAAATTACCCGTGAATAATACTACTATGAAAAGATACATTTGTATTTCTTAAGTATATAAACATCCCAGAAGTTACTACGTTTCCTTTCGTATTAAAATGTAAGTAATGTTCTTTTAAGGATGCTTTCCTAAGACTTATTCCTTTGAGAAAATGAATTGATTTAGAGAAGACATGTTTTACATTGAGAATATTCAAATTTCTTATGAAGCGAATTTTCATGGATTATTTTTAATGGTACAACTTTAAGCATAAAAAAATGTTTTAAAGTAGCCTTTGAGGTTTCTTTAATTACGATTTCGGGAAAAATTAAAGTAGTTTTCAAAATTTAGGTAAAACTATATTTTTTTTAAATAGCTAGTTATTAAGTGCATGTACATCTTCCAACGAATAAACATTTAATTGTTACTTTATAACATCAAGATATAAAAAAGCAATATACCTAAACAGCAGCATTGTACTAGTATATATAGTATAATTTTTATATGCTAATCCATTAAAAAAATATAAACCCAATGGTAGACTAGGGTAACCACATGAGAATATCTTAAACATATAAGAAAATTAATATGTTCTTTTGGGAACATTTTTTATTTCAGGCATATTTAAATGGAAATAAAGTGAGTTTCTAAGATTAGTTTTCTTAGTAGTATGCTTTAAAAACAACACAAATACCCTATTTCTAAAACCCGTCTGTGGCTTTGGGGAAATTAAATATTTTTTTTAACATTTTATGTAAAATGCGATGTTTTTCATTCGCTGAACATGAATGTAATGTTTAAGTGTATAGTCTCATAAAAAATGCATTTCAAAATGAGATATGCTGAGTATAAATGACTATAAAAATATACATTTTAAACTTTTCTTGTGGAAAGTTTGCGGATTTAAAATGTTTTATCATTAAAAACAGCTACAATATCCTAAAATATCACCACGTTATACAATATTAATGATTTTAAATAGAAAGTTTTGTTCCCGATACCTTTATAAATATATTTAAAATAACCTAAATAATGAAATTTACTTTGAATATTTATGGTAACATTTGTATATTCTTATATCAAATATAAATAAATTTAAAAAAGCGCAAGATACAAGAGGTCTACCTGATGAGCAAAACACATTTAATTCATATTCTTAGACTTAAAAACATTATAAGTTCTTATATATGGCCATATGTCGATAAATATACTGAAAAAAGACTTATTTCGACAAATTTAATATAGTATAGTAGAGGGGAAATTGGGGTAGTAATGCCGTATGGGTATCGATGATCAACTCGTCTAGAGTGTTTGCTCCTCCAATTCTGCTGGTAGTACAAGAGATCGATAACAGCGTGATAAATAATTCCGCAGGATATTGAAGTGATGTTGATAAGTAATAATTAAAATGTTTAAGGGGAATTGACTTTTAAAAAACAAAAATTGAACGTAGAAATTTGTTTCTACTGTAAGACAAGGTGTTTAAAAAGTGAGAATTCTTAAATTCTTACCTGTAATTGATTTCTGTGCAGGGCTTTATATAATTTGAAAAGAAACTTAGAAAAATAAAATTTTGACACGCACACGAGAGTTCAGCAAATGATTGAGAAAGAAAAGAAAATAGATACAAAACAAATTTCCAAAGTTAGTGAAAAACATTGGTTGATGATTTTAATCCTTATTTGCGAAACATGATGACATAGTTAATAAACTTCGTATTAAACTAATTTGTTAAGATATTTTAAGTTCTTATCGGGTGTTTCATCATTTCTCCTCCCACTTAAAATATTCTCACTAGCTTTAAGCATTCTTATATGTACAATTTAACGTTTTTTTAGATATTCTATTTAATTTTCAATAATATTTTTTTATGTAAAGTACTAAGATATTTCAATCATCCTAACAACAATAAAAAAATCAATAATTCTAGCACGGTTTTTCGAAAATCAAAAATTAAATGCCGCATACTTATTGAAAAAACTTTTAATTGATGAAAAGGGCATTAAAAATTACTTACTGGTATATGCACTATTTTTTGACATTGTTGTCGTTATTGTCTAAGCATTTGTTAAGTCTGGGTACAACGTTTTGAATCCCACAGCCATAGCAGTTTACGGTGTTTTGTAAAAATTTCATTACAACTTCGATTTTGACTTCATCATTGTCTTGGAAGTTTTTTCCTACAAGATGTTTCTTCAGATAAAGAAATATGCGGTAGTCACTGCGCGCGAGGTCCGGGCTGCAAGGTGGAGATCACAGATGGCCTATCTGTTCTCGATTCTTCAGGAGCATTGATCCTATGGGCAGAGAGAGCACAAGACCATTTCGTTAAATTTTGCCGATTCACAATGGACGGAAGAAAATTATTTGTGAATATCCGGTGGACCTCAACTTTTTATGAAGACAATGTGGTGGAACGTACTTCACATTTGGTGGGATTCTGAATTGACGCTGTCATTATAAACACATGCTACACGAAAGAGACTCACCTTAAAAATAACGAATGAATATCAGGTAAAGGTCAAATATTGAATGTGTTAAATAACCAACACTATGTGTTGCCAATGTGCTCATTGAAATATGTGCTCACCTGCTGTCTGAGAGGTAATATCTTGTTAACTTCCTTTTACACAATACAGCGTAAGTTCTTACTTGTTAAAACATTCTAAGTAATCTTCATGTGTGAGTTTTTATCTTCTCAAAGGGGTTGTACTCGCATGGCATTATTTTTTGGTTGATATTTTTTGATGCTTTACATTTAGCTTTTATTCCAATGAACGCGAGAGCATATTTGCTGTGGAAATAATGTTTTAACTTCCCAAATATATTTTTTTTTATGTCGCAAAAGAAAGCATGCTTTGTTAGGTAACCGGAAAAATCAAATAAGATTAATTTTTTTCACTAACAAGAAATATATTATTTATTTCGATACGGTAGCAAATATCTGTCAGTAAACAATAAACGTCCGTTACATTTAAGGTTTTTTTTTTTTTTTTTTTTTTTTTTTTTTTATGTATTTGCAATGAAAACGCTTTATTAATATAAGAATATAACATTATTAATATAACATTTATTAATATAAGAATATAACTGTATAACTTTATTAATATAAGAAAGGAGAACTTTACATAAAATAATCAGTGTATAATAATGTTGAGTCATATTCTACCGAAAATAGATCTCCAGATTAAAACTCCAGTCCGCAGAAGCAAGTAGTTTTTGGCTCATTTTGCACAGTTTCATAGTTCTACAGTTAGTCTTTTTTGGAGATACATAATGACAGTTTGGAATTCAATTACAGACACGAAGAGCTTTTTAAAGAAGCTGATGGTTACCATTGTGCCTCCCTCGCCCATCTGTTTCGACAGGTGGGTTGTTGTCGTAGCGAATGTGTGTGATATGGTGCCCTGCTCTGAACGACAGCATGGAGCCACACGGCTCCGGATCGGGAATCTAATTAGTTTCATTTTGACAAATATTCCTACGCTTCATTATTTTCAAAACAGGAATGCTGTCAAAAACTGAAGTGTAAACCTTATCTCAGGTAAATCCAGTGTAGTATGTATACTCTTAAAAATAAGTAACTCTCATCTTTATGTTATATTCCTCGAAACTGCATATATATATATATATATATATATATATATATTTCTGTTTGGAAACATAATAGTAAGAAGTAGTTAAGGGGAAGTACTATTTATTAAGTATTATTATTCATTACAACTTAATTCAAAGGCAAAATGAAAGGTTATCCAATATAATAATATTTTTCTGTTTTTAACAGAAATATTTATCATTAATTATTTGAGACATGAGGGAATACATAATATTTGTGACTAAGTGTAACAAAAAGTAGTATTATAATTAATTTAATACTTAAAATGTGCATGTAAATTTTAATTTAAATTCATTAATTCATTTATTTAACTAGCATAAATATTCATAAAATTTCTATGCGATACAACCCACAATAAACCATTTAAAATTAGTATTTAGTGGGCATCAGAATGCTTTCTTCTATTAAAATAACATCGTCTGCAGGGAAAATTAAATGTTCTTTCTTCAGTGAAAACATTTTACGAAAATCGTAAAGCACAGAACACAACAAAGACAATTTTTGCGAAGAAGTCACCCAAATGTAGTAATGGTCTATTTATATCAAGGTCAAACTCGAGTATGAAGTTTTGTGAAATTCAGTTCTTTAGATGAAGCTATAGCCGAAATCGTGAAAAATGTAGCATAGCAGCTCCATCTATTCATCCAAATGTCTCCAGAATCTTCTAAAACTTACATATACGTCGAAAAGTGGAAGTCGAAATTATTTACGAATCCAATATATTCTTGTAGATAGAAGAATTAAAAACATTTTAATAGTAAATAAACGAAGCAGGTTTTTAATTTCTAAATATTAAAAAGTCAACATTTTATTCGGTGTGTGCATGAGGGAAGATAAATGAATAAATGGAGGAAGATACGTTAACTGAATATAATAATAACTTATGAACATATGATTAATATATGGCAATTAAAAAGCTAACTTATCTTTTAAACACCAGAGTCATATACATTTTCTCTGCCCATTTTCGAAATCACGAAGTATATTCTTTTTTTTTTTACATAAACGTGAAGAAAAACATCAAATACCGTAATTGGAATCTCAAGCACGTTTTACATTTGTTTGCCAATACTTGTCTGGAAATATCCTTCTATTAGATTATTTCTGTGTGCTATCATCTCTAAATAGATCTGTAAGAAATGTGCTTATCTATTGATTATTTTCTTTTTCGCTTCTGTTTACTTTGTTATATTACAGATAAAATATATGTATGCACATATATACATATGTATCTATTATTTTCAAATGTTACATGCAATTTATTAAACAAGTTGTCTTATTAAACTATACACTTATTATACGTATATTGTAAAAAAACAGTGAGGCGAAATAAGATTCATATATATCCAAAAGGTTATTTTTAATATATGATTACTTACATGAAAACAAATGCAATAATTCTTTATACATGCATATAAAACCATAATAGGTTGAAATTTTGATGTTATTAAACATTTTTTTTTAAGAATGTTAAACATTTGGGAAGAAAACAAAGTTTTAAAAGTACACTATGACGCAAAAGTTTAGACAATGACGTCATTCAGCTTTAAAATGTAGAATTATGACGTCAGAATTACAAAAACCTGTAAATATATTCAAAAACTGATTTAAAATGCTATGTACAAAAGACAGTCGTTTTATTTGCTATAATACTAATTTTTTTCATAAAAATTCAAATGTGCTTGTCGCAAAAGTTTAGACACTATTCTAAATTTCTTTGAATATTCGCTGGCATATGCAAATTTAGAATCGATGATGTCACAAATTTGGAGTACTTAAGTTCTTCAAACGATTGCGCTTCATAGTCGACATGCCGAGAGCTAAAGAAATTCAAGTGAATGAGGTTTCAAGGATTTGGCAGTTGAAAGGTGAAGGGAAGAGCGTTTCTGAAATTTCTGCTATTATTAATAGGTCAAAAAAATCTATTTATCGAGTTTTATCGAGTGGTTCCGAATATAAAGCAAAATGTCGGTCTGGGAGGCCACGTGTGACAAATGTACGAGAGGATCGCCTGATACAAAGACTAGCGAGTACTCAACAAATGAGCGTACGTGGAGTTCAAAGCTCATCGGGACTCTCTGTATCAAAGGATACGATTCGTAGACGAATTTTGGAAAAAGGAACAATCGTTTATAGCAAAATGCAGAAGAAACCAGCTCTGAAACCACATCATAAGTTACAAAGACTTATGTGGGCTCGAAAGCATATGTCATATGGAGAGAAATGGCAGTCAGTCATATTTAGCGATGAAAAAAAGTGGAATCTGGATGGTCCAGATGGTTGTTTATCGTATTGGCATGACTTGCGGAAGGAACCTCGACGTTTTTTTAGTCGCAGACAAGGAGGGGGCTCGGTGATGGTTTGGGCAGCCTTTTGCTATAATGGACAAGTATCTCTGACCTTCACCAGTGGTCGTCAAACTTCACAGCATTATACACAGACATTAGAAGAAAACCTACTGCCATTTGCTGAGCTTCTAGGGGGTCCTCAGTGGGAATTTCAGCAAGACAATGCTTCAATTCACACTGCAAAACATTCAAAATCTTGGTTTAATTCCCATAATATAAGAGTTCTCGACTGGCCAGCATGTAGCCCAGATCTTAACCCTATAGAAAACCTTTGGAGCATCATGTGTCGCAAAGTTTATAGCAACGCTAGACAATACTCTTCTGAAAAGGAACTTAAGACATCTATTGAGAATGCATGGTACGATATCGATCCACAAACTATGCTTGATTTAGTTTCTTCCATGCAATCTCGTGTATATGACGTAATACATAAGCATGGATGCGCAACCAGGTTTTAAAAATTGTTTATTTCGATTTTATTTAATTTGTGTCTAAACTTTTGAGACAGCAGTTTATTTTTGTTACCATTTAATTTATTGCAATATGCACAATTCCACTTTTCTTTGTTATAAATATTGTTTATATGTACAGCACATAAATTTCAAGCAGTGATTTGAAAATTGAATAAATATTTTTCAAAGTATGTAAGAATTTCTTCATTGTCTAAACTTTTGCGTCATAGTGTAGTACGACAAATATGTTGAAAAAAAATCAGTAAAAAGTTTTAATTTGTGCGGCTTCGAATTTAAAAAAAACTACGCTAAAGCTTACAAATAAAATTTAATCGCATCTTCTACATGCTACTCTTGTAATCTAAAAATGTAACATTAAAAATCAGAAAAAAAAAAAAATCTGTCACCCCGACACTAAAAGACCAAGTTCGGTGCGAATGAATAATTTCCTGTCTGGCTTGCATAAATATATTTTATAGAAATAAATGTGTATAATATATATGCAATGTTGGGATTTTTGTTTGTTTCTTATTGTTTTATTTTTTTCTGTAACAAGAAAGGAAATTACCAGAAAGATAAAAGTTTTGGACGAATACACAAATATAAATATTTTTTTTAAGTTCATTTTTATGATCATGCTGCGAAATGTGATGCTCTGAACATTTTTAAAACGCAACTTAAATCATTTTACTTTTCATTTTCAATTTACTCTGTTATTTTACCGTATGTAGACTGCAATATAAATTAATGATTATCTTAGCTTTAAAAACAACAAGCTTTACATCTGAAATTGAAACATTTAAAATTTGCTTGTGATAAATAGAAAATGTAAGTTGTGAAATTTTAAAGCAAGCATCTATTCATTGAATTAAAAAATAATTTTTGAACATATTTTGAAGCAAACAAAGTAAAACTACGGGACGATACAAAAGTAAACAAATAGTATATTTTTTTCATAAGATCCACGTGAAATGGTTATATTTAAATTTATGAAAAAAATGTATAGCTATATGAAATATAACATTTCTATAAAATACTTTTACATTTATATTTATAAAGAAGTGTAATAAATACTACCATAATATGAAGTAAGATGATGCAGAGTATTTTTTTTAAATTTAAGATGAACCCTCATGACAAAATGTGAATGTATCTTATTTGCAAATATTCGTTTATTTTCTCAAGCCATATATTAATGATATTCTTAATATTTCTTTAATCTTTTTTAAAGTTTAAAAGAGAATTTCACTAATACAGTGGGGGGGGGGGGGGGGGGTGAGCGTTGTACCGGTCATTCAGTGGCGCACATCATGGGATGCAGGAAATTATGGATACTAAAAGGTAAATTTCATCAACAATGCACATTTAACGTGTAAAGCAATTTATCAGAAATATGTACCCAGATCGTAATAATTGATTTCCTTAACATGCATTAAAGAGCACTAGATAATTCTTGTAAACAATGACGATGCATAAAAAGTGCATTTTGGTTTAAAAAGTTTTTTTTTTTTTTTTTTTTTTTTTTTTTTTTTTTTTTTTAAATAAAAGTTATTTGGCGTTTTTAAACCAATGGAAATAGGATAATTTTAAGAAATAATATCTTTGCTACATTCGAGTACTGTGACTACCTTTATAAACCATAAAAAATTAATTAGCCATTTATATCTTAACAGAATAATTGTTGATACTTATTAAAACGGAAAAAAGCAAATAACATTCTAAAAAGATATTTCGTGAGCTAACATGAAACTGCAAACGTACTCTTTAACCCTTTATCTACTGAATTATGCATGCATGAAAATTTTACCTTCTAAAGCATTTTTCGTGAATTGTGTAAACTACATTAGAAGGATTACGTAACTATTTAACAAATTTTAGAAGGATTTTAGAAGGATTGAAGGATTTAGAAGAATTAATTAAATTTGAATTTATACGGATTTTGTGCAATATCTATAATCCCACTTAAATCTTTTATGTTAAATATTTTTCTTAGTGTTTTGTAGAATTAGGAATGTACAAACATAATGTTCTCACAATAGAAATATAGAAATATTTCCGAACTGAAAAATTCTCACCCCTTCCCCCAACGCCAAGAAAGCTGAAAAGATGCAAAGGCAAAAGAAATCATCCTTTTTAAAAATATTTTTGTTCTGTGTAATCAATAATGCTTTTGGAACAAGATAAAGTAATGTATCTGAAACTCATTCTAAACTGTATTAGAACCAATCGATGTATTAAATAAATTTTATAAAAAGTTATTTTAATGGTACTTATAAGTACCGTCAGTAGATAAAGGGTTAAAGTATTAAAACTAGACACTGAAGTATTTAAACTACTTTTCATTCTTAAAACCATAAGAAAAAGGAACAAATACAATAGCTCATTTCCTTAACTAAAATTTTGATTTTAAATGACAAGATAGGAAAAATAATCTAGTGTCTTATGTTAAAATTTCCCCAATAACTTCGTATAAAATAGGGATCTTCTGTCCCTTATTTTGATGTAGTACAGGTCATTTCATCTAGAAATAGGAAAATATAATTTATTTCCAAGTATTTTCTTTGAAGTAAAATTACAAATTTGGCATTGAAAGCCAATAAATCAATGTTTTATCTTTAAAGTTTTATTTCGTTCCATTATACTTCTAATTTATATTAGCAAAATCGAAATTTAAACTATACAACACTTATTTTTGTAGTTAGAAATAACAAACTTTCTCTAACATAATTTAATTCCTTATTTACCATGTGACTTATGTCAGGAAATATTCTTTAAAAGAGTTTCTTTTATGAATAAACTTACACAGTTAAAGCTATTTAAAAGAAATACATTTTGAAGGGGCGATCTATCGTGCTTTATCTTCCCCTTTGTTTAATTTTTAATGTCATTTTAATGAAAATCCATTTATTTTCTTAAATTCGGTTCTAATTAGATTTCTTGATTAGTATATTTTTCATTGTAAATGTCTATATTTATATATATTACGAAAATTTAATTACCGCGCTTCAATAAAATTATTCCATAAAAGTTTCCTATCTAACATGATTCGATAACCCTAGTTTATTTAATTATTTCCTATCTTAAAAAATATTCCAATAATTCATTTTACTAAAATTAATTTCTATATTGTGTATAAATTAATTTCTATAAATGCGTATATTGTATTTAAAAAAAAATAGCCCATGTGTTATTTTGCATCAAGGTCTTATCCTTTATTTTTTTTCAATCTTAAATGACGATATGAATTCTATTAAAATTATGTGTTGTGCAATTGTCAATTTTTATCATTTCTTTTTAGCTCACAGGCTATCAAAGCCTAACCGCTAATGTGACCGCAGGATCTGTATGTACAGTCGTGAAAAAAAAAAAAAAAAAAAAAAAAAAAAAAAAAAAAAAAAAGTAAACACCCCCTACTAACTCCTCAACAAATTGTCGCAGAAGAAAGTTACTGGTACCGAACGATTGAAAATAAAGTCTACTTTTAAATGATGTATATAAAATTTGATTAGGGGGCCATCTACATATTAAAACGATTCCAAACTTCATTTTTTTTTCAATCACAATACACATTTTTAACAAGATATTTCAAATCTTCGGTTCAAATTATGCCTAGACACCGATTTTCAAGTCATTAGAATGATAAGTTTTTGAATTATAAACATTCAAAATTTAGTGCATCTAATGTTAAATTAAATTTTCATATTTTTATTAATATCTCCAGAAATTATGCTCCTAATGTGCTAATTTTTGTGTAGCAATAATACTAATATACCCAAACAAAGATACGCTGAATTTGAAATTTTTATAATTTTATGATATGAATTATGAATTATGAAATTAATATTCGAAAAAAGAATGAATTGCAACGTACAATTTTTTTTATGGATTTAGATTTATCAAGTCCTGCTTTATGTAAATCCAAAATTTCACATTTTTCTTCCAAGTAGTTTTCCAATTATGCTTAAAAAAACGGCAAAATGATGGTTTAAGGGGCCGTCTATGATAGAAGTGACTAGATATTTTGAAATTTCTTCTGCTGTATTGTAATCTAGCAGGCTTCATTGACTTCTTAATGTGCCTTGATCAAGATGGGGGCTCTCTCGGTTAATAATCGGTTTCCGAAATTAAATTTGGATACAGCCCTTAAAATACGCTCGTTTTAAAATAATTAATTTCTCGAAAACTTACGGTACGAATTGCATAAAAATTTCTTTTTAAGCTAATTGGAGGATATAGAATTCATTTATGATGTCAGAATTGTATACTGTATTGAAAAAACAAAGTTATGGTTTGTTTTAATATGAAGATGGCCCCCTAAGCAAATTTTATCTATATCATTTAAAAGTAGACTTTATTTCCAATCGTTCGGTACCAGTAACTTTCTTTTACGATAATTTGTTGAGGAGTTAGTGGGGGGTGTTTACTTTTTTTTTCCCCACCACTGTACGTACGTATCTACGTATGTACGTAACGCGATAACTCTTGATAGAAGTATCCGATTTGCTTAATTTTTTTTTTCTAGGTTCATTCTTATAATGCGCTTCCCTGATTAGTTTTGGGAGTTCATTGGTTAAGTATAAAGAATGCAAAGGAGGCTAATCCCCCCTTAATTTAGATAAATGGGATTTTCATGCAGAATGATCAGTTTTACTTCAAATTTGGTGTATGGTTTAATTCTAGGAAGGCGGTTCCCTGATCAGATTTTGTGGTTCATTGTTTAAGCATAATGGTGGGAACGGGTAGGTAATACCCCCTTAATTTAGATAAATGGTTTTTTCTATCCGATTTGCTTCAAATTAGGAACACCGGTTTATTCTGATAAGGCGCTTCCCTGATTAGATTTGGAGTTTCATTCGTTAAGTATAATGAGGGGAAAGGGGGGGTATAATACCCTTAATTTATATTTCGAGGGCATTATTCTTTGAAATAAGATTATAATATACAATTAGTTTGAATAGCCTGTGAGCTCAATGCCATCAGCTTAACTGGACACTTTTCTTCTTATTTATCTGACAGGCTATCAAAGCCTGAGATTTAATAAGACCACAGGTTCTGTATGTACGTCTGTATGTATGGATGTACGCAATGCGATAACTCTTGATACAAATATCCGATTTGATTCAATTTTTGTGAATAGGTTCAATCTGATAAAGAGCTTCCATGATTTGATTTAGCGTTCATTGGTTAAGTATAAAGTGGGAAACGGGTGGCCATTCCTTCCATTAATTTAGATAAACATGTTTATCAAGCAGAATTATATAATTTGCTTCACATTTGCTATACCTGTTTATTCTGATAAGGCGCTTCCCTGGTTAGATTTGGAGGTCCATTGATTAATTATAAAGGGGGGATGGGGTTTAATTCCCCGTAATTTAGTTAAATGGCTTTTTTTTATTTTGATTAGTCCGATTTGCTTCAAATTTGGTAATCCGGTTTATTCCAATCAGGCAATTTACTGATTGGATTTGGAGTCTCATCGGTATTAAGTATATAAGACGGACAGAGAGGCTATATCCCCTTAATTTAGATAAATGTGTTTTTCATTTAGAATTATCCGATTTGCTTTAAGTTTGGTGTACCAGTTTATTTTTATAAGGCGCTTCCCTGATTAGATTTGGATATTTATTGGTTAAGTAAAAAGGGGGAAATGTGGCTTATCACCGCTCAATTTAGATTAATGTGTTTTTCATGCAGAATTATTCGATTTTCTTCAAATTTGGTGCATCGGTTTATGCTGATAATGCGCTAACCCCTTATTAGAATTAGAGATTCATTGGATTAGTATAAAGGGGGTGAACGTGGGGCTAACTAACCTCCTTTATTTAGATAAAAGGGTTTTTATGCAGAATTTTCCGATTTGCTTTTAAACTTTGCAGACCGATTTATTCTGATAAGGCGCTTCACTGATTAGATTTCGAGATGCATTGGTTAAGTATAAA
Organism: Maratus speciosus; assembly: GCA_963932465.1. Taxonomy (NCBI): domain Eukaryota; kingdom Metazoa; phylum Arthropoda; class Arachnida; order Araneae; family Salticidae; genus Maratus; species Maratus speciosus. Next base: position 53,508,482 of record OZ010795.1, read on the forward strand.
GAGAGGAAACGGGGGATAGCTCCCCACATAATGTATTTATAGTTTTGCTCAAAAGGGGTGAGTTCTATTTTATGAATAATTTGAGATAAATAAAGAGTATAATATACAATAAAGTGTAAATAGCCTGTGAGCGCAACGCCATCATTTTAACTGGGCACTTTTCTTTTTATTTATTCTAAAAGTCGTGTTCGCGAGTGTTTAATGAAAATCTGCTGTGAACCACTTTTCTCGTTGCTTGCTGTTTTTCAAGCTGCCAGCACACACGAAACACCGAGCCAACTTGCCCCATGTCCAATGTGCCTACTAGCCCTATAATAAATTTCTTCACAAAAGGGACACGTAATCCTCTAAGCATAAATAATCCAAGTAAATCACATATGGGGTAGGTACAGTGAATCATACACTAAGAAAAACTGCACAAGTTAAATCGAAATTATTAAGATAAGTATTAGAAATTAGAAAAAGAATGAAGCAACAAAAAATTAGTTATGAGTGCAAAAAACAGAAAATTCGTAATAAATGTCCACTGCACGTAGGTAACGCTGCAAAATTACAATGAGGAATGTAAAAAGCAATAAGAAAGGTACTCTGTGACTGGTTGCGCAATCTATCCACAAACAGGTAATTTTTGAGGACAGCGCCTACTTACCCCTGTAGTCAACTAGCCCCGGTCTCCCCTACTTATTGATGAAACATTGTCAGGCGTACAGAATTCGGTGTGAGGAGTTGATTTCAAAACTCACGACTGGCACTAGGACGTGATACTCTCAGAATAATAGAGAAGATCTACATTAACATCACTTAAAATGTTGTTTATGATGGATAACTACTAAAAGCATAAGCGGCGAAAATCCACAATATTCTTTTATCGTTGTGGCTAATGCTTTGATAATTTATGGTACGCTAATGATTATAAAAATTTACTTTTCGTAACGGATAACTCCTTTCTTTTGAATTATGGGAAGTAACATGTTTTTCGAGCCTATTCCGAGTAATAAATTATGGCTGCAAACTTGCTAATAAATTAGTATATGTGGTGCTGGTCAGAGCACCTAAATTCAGAATGGCGTAACCATTTTCCGTAGAAATATCTACGAGAAATATGAAATGTAAAAATTTTCCTTTTAAATCAAACATTCATGCATTCAATTAGAATAAAAATTAAATTACAGCTGCTTGAATTTTTGTAAGTAAAGAATGTAATTCTTATGTGTCTTTTATATCCAAATGATATATTTTTTTCAGAATAATACACGTTGAATTTTTAGATGTCAGTATAACATCTTTTGAATAGCTGATCATACTTTAAATGATCTAATATTCAATGCACAGTCGGGGAAAAAAGTAAACACCCCTTACTAACTCTGCAAAAATTATCGAAGAAAAAAGTTACTGGTACCACACGATTGGTAATAATGTCTACTTTTAAATGATGTATACAAAATTTGCATAGGCAGCTATTTACATATTAAAACGAACCATAACTTTGTTTTTTCAATAGAAATACACAATTCTAATAGAATAAATGAACTCTACACCCCTCAATTACACCCAAAACAAATTTTTATGCAACTCGTACGATAAGTTTCCGAGAAATTAAATATTTAAAACGAGCGTATTTTAGTATATGTATTCAAATTGAAGTTTAGTACTCGACTGTTGGCCGAGAGAGCCCCATTCTTGATCAAGGCATCTTAAGCATCATTCAAGCAGTCATTGAAGACTGCTACATTACAGAGTAGCCTAAGAAATTTCAATAATTCTAGTCACTTCTATAATAAACGGCCGCTTAAACGATCATTTTGCTGTTTTTTGAGCATAATTTGAAAACTACCTGTAGGAAAGTGTGAAATTTTGGATTTCCATAATGCAGGACTTGATAAATCTAAATCCATCAAAAGTATTGTAGGTTGCAATTTATAAATTTTTCGAGTATCAATTTCATAATTCATATCATAAAATTATAAAATCGCAAATTCATTGTATTTATGTTTGGGTATTTTAGTATTATTACTACACAAAAAATTACCACATTAGAAGTATAATTTCAGGCGATATTAATAAAAATATGAAAATGCAATTCAACATTAGAAGCACTAAATTTTGAATGTTTATAATTCAAAAACTTAGCATTCAAATGACTTGAAATTTGGTGTCTAGGCACAGTTTGAACCCAGTATTTGAAATATCTTGTTAAAATTGTGTATGACATAGAAAAAAAAAAGTTTGGGTTCGTTTTAATATGTTGATGGTCCCCTAAGCAATTTTTTATGCATAATTTAAAAGTTAGACTTTTTCTCCAATCGTTCGGTACCAGTAACTTTCTTCTACGATAATTTGTTGAGGAGTTAGTAGGGGTATTTACTTTTTTCCCCACGACTGTACATTCATTTTTTATAAAAAAAAAATCACTCGTTAAAATAACAAAAATGTAAAACTTTCTTTAAAGAGTTTCTTTTTTATGTTGGAATTTATACACATCAGTATTATCGTTGTTTTATTTTAAATTTCATATGTGTTTTTTTTTTTTTTTTTTCATTTTTAATCGAAATAGTTAAAATAAAGAATTGATCATTAGAAATTAAATGTAAACATTATTTTAAATATCAAATGATATTTTTTTCTTTATAATAAATGCATGCAAATTCATTTTTTTTATTTGTTTTAGTCTAAAGTATGAAGGAAGTTCCGATTGGAGAACGGTCTCGACATTACAAGATTATCAAGTACAAAATATTTAATAATTAAGACTTCTAAGTTTATGAATTTGCGTCTCAGCATTACTTACATTTCTCAGATAAAGGAAATTTTGATTATCTAGTTACCTTACTGGGATTTTGGAGAGACATTTATGCATTTTTTTTTATGTATTTAATAAAACCTAAATAAAGAATGATTTTTTCCTTTAATTTGTATGCAGATGAAGAACCAAAGATACTTTTAGAAACAGTTAGAAATTTTAGATAAAAGTACACATGGTTAAAAAAAATAAGTTTAAATCGTTGTTCCTTAAAGACGGTATTTCTTTAAATTTACATTTCTGATTCAAAATTTGAAAATATTTTCTCGGAAATGGATACAAGAGTACTGTAAATCATAAATTTTTTTGGCTCCATAATGCATGTTTATTTTTAAATAGACTTTAATTATTTGTCTTGTACAAAATGTTTAAACTTTAGTTAAATAAACTACGTAATTTACGTAATTTACGTAAAATTACGTAATTTTTCTATATAAATTGAGTAAATCGACAAAACATAATGCCTTAAAATATTTTTAACGTCCCGTATTCCGCGGACGTGTACTTATCTACTACATTTTAATACAATAATTTTTCTCCAAACTTTTTAAATTTTTTGCAACATTGTTTAGTAATATTTACTACTCATATTAAGAATTATAACCGGACTAGTTAAAATTCTAATTACTTCCTTTTCGTAATTAACGAAAATTACTTTTGAGAGGAAAAAAAAGACTGCGGATATAGCGAATAAAAATACTTTGCTAAATTATTTCCTATTTCCTGTACTTTTTTATTTTTTATTATTTTTTTTTTTTGCTTTTTATCATTTATTTCATTACTTTGCTATAGAAACACTTTACAGATTAATAAATGTTCGGATTTTTTTTTGGTAGTGTATTTATATCGCTTTTACTCCATATTGAAAGAAACATTTAATGAAAAAATATATATATAGCGTTAGAATATAAAATTAAAGTAACATTTAAACATTTAATATATATATATATATATATACCTCTGAAGTACTTATTTTAGTCGTATAAGCATTTTGTCCTATAGATCTTGGTACATTTATGGGACAGATAAAATATTATTTATGGAAGTAATTGTGAAAAATCAATATCAAATTCAAAGTAGCGTTACATATTATTAAACTAAAGTTTTGCATGGGTGAAGAACCTAGTTCAATAGCTTGATGTTGAATGCCATTGAATGCCATTGTTAATGCCATTGTTGAATAGATGTTGAATGCCGTTAAAAGAAACATAAATGGATATTTTATTAAAGAATCTTTTTTTTTTTTTTTTTTTTTTTACATTTCTAACTTATTATTTTCTATGTGTCGAGTAAAGTCGAAAAAAATTACAGATACCTTTTTGTAATATTTCATATCATAGGTGCATTTGCATGATTGAAAGAAGTATTGCCATTAACGATTAAAGAACCAAAATAGAGAACTTAACCTTTTGGGGGGAAAAGTATAGAACCCAGTTAGAAAGACTCTAAAAAGGTTAAAATAAAGTGCTCAAAATCTAATCATATTTGGTACCTCTCGTTATGCATATGATAATCTGAATTGTGCATAAAATTTGCATAAACTGGAATGTACACAAAGAACACAAATTCAGTTTTGTTTTAAATGTGGAAAAAAAAAAAAAAAAAAAGATTGCCTGTGTGTAATCTACGGTGCATTTCAGAAGCATCTGCATTGTTGATACGGGAAAATTATGTTGTTTATTTTTTCCTGCAAGCTGTGATTTTCTACAAGATTGGATGGGATTTAAATGCAGGCAATGGTTGGTGAAGTTGATTCTACCATGTGCTTCTATTTTTATAAGGTAAAGGGTACATTTTTGGTTGAAGATACATTTCCTCAAATTTTAAATAATAAAATTAACTTCTTATTAGTGTTTTTTATGGTTAATGAATAATTAGAATATGGCTTTATTAACGTAATTTATTAAAGAATTTTTTTTTGCTTAATGAATGGTGGGAATACGATCTGATTAATTTGTTGCTTATTAATAAAAACAAATGAAGTGGCTATTTGGGAGACTTTATCTATTTGAGATGGTGGTTAGGATTTTAGTGCTTTAGTTTTTACAGGGAGGGAGGATCAATTATGCATATTCTCGACTCGATTGTTATGAATATATTTCTTAAATGAAAAACTGCTCCTTGAATTTTGAAAATTATTTGACGACTTTTTTTTTGTGCGATTTCAAAAAAATGTGGTAAATTAATTATTTTGGACAGCATAAAATATTTAAACACTAATAAAAAGTACTGCGAATGATTTTTCCCTTGGAGGAGAGGGGTTTTTACCGAAATCTTCCATCAAAATTAATAAGCAGATCTGTTTTTTTAGATTTCTTTGTTATAAATTTATATCAAACTTGTGGTTGAAGGAAGTGTTTAATTTAGTCTGTGTTTGGCCGACGGGAATATTTACCGCCCCCCCCCCCCTTCTCTCCCTTGATTTTTAATTTTAATAAATTAAATTTAATTTTCCTCCTTTTTTGAAAAATGCAATATATTTATTCTTTTCGAAAAACATAAAATGATAAAACACTAAGTGAAACTACAGTTATGGAATTTCAATAGGAAGAAGTCATTTCAACTTATATTCACCATTAAAATTAAATTTTATGAAAATTGTACTACTTTAAATAAAAATTATTTGCTAAAAAATCCTCTCAAGCTGATATTTCAGGAAAATGTTTAAATCAGGTGGCGGTGATCCAGCTCTCCCCTTTCCCAAATTCTGAAATTTAACAAAATAACATATACTGTTCTCCGACTTTCAAATGCATAGTAAATTTATTTCTTCCGAGTAAATTAAAATAATTAAACACTAATCCCCATGAAACCGCTACGGAAGTTAATTTTTAGTTCAGTTTCTTTTTATGTGTACTAGGGAGTTCTCCCCCCTAAGGGCTACGCTCGTCAACCCCCGTTCAGACACAGCAGACTCTAACAGCACGCTAATTTGATCGGCTTTAAAATGATTTCGGAAGATTGAATTATAATTTGATTCTGAGAATTATAATCTGACGTAATTTTCACCAAACTTTTCTTTCTCTTTTTAATATTCACGTAAAAATACTTTTGTTAGAAAGAAAATATTATGATCCTCTTAAAATATCAAATAAATGTCACGCGCAATTTTTTTATTTAAACTGTTTTGCAATATTTTGTTCAATATTTTTGTTTTGTTCATTTTACGTAATAAGTGTAATGTGACGTAAATGTGACGTAAATTCTCCTATTTAAGACTTCTAACGCATGTTAGTGAATTTATTATTTTACAATATTCTTTCTCTTTTAAAATTCACGCGTAAGTATAGTTTTTATGACATAATTTTCAATGTGTTCCTGCTTTTTATATTTTCTGTTTATAATAGTCACATGTAAAATAAATTTTAAATTTGAAGCAAACATTATTGTTTGCGCTGTTTATACAGTTGGCAACAGTTTAAATTAATACAATTTTCTAAATTTTGTAAAAAATAACTCCCGAAATGCTGAAAATTTGAATTTAAAATAGAAATAAAACCTCAAAAAATCAGTCAAATTAAAATACTAAATGCAGTCTGCACATCGGGAAATTCTGACGCATAAAATGATCTAAAAATGATTAAATTCTTATGTACCGTTTTTGCTCCTATAAAACTTTTTTAATGGAACGATTTTGACCCAATTTGGCATTAAATATCTCTTAAAGTAATTCTTCGATTTGAAAACTGTCTGCATCAGCGCGTTTATCAAACATTTCTCTAAAAAACTGCCGCTTTTCATATTTTTGTATGCAACAGTTTTTCTAATATTAACGAAGAAAGGCCATGATTAAGCATTCAAATTGGATGCCGATCTGCCGGGAATATCTGCGCAGATTTTCATTGGTCCATTTCCAAATCGAAACTTTTTTATATATATAGAAGGATGTGTCAAAAACCTATCTCAAACAGGTGGTTGAACTCAGTGATGAATTCAGTCGGCGAGGTCATCTCTCTTGTCCGGCGAAGTTTTGAATTTTGATAAACTGAATTTTTACATTTTCCAATTTTAAAAGAATTAGTGCATTTTTTTCGAGTTCCTTAAAATAATTAAACACTAAAAGAAAGTGGGATTGAGAATTTTCCTTTTAAAGGGTTGGATGGTGATCATCACCCTCCCGTAAATACCCCAAAAAATTAATTTTTACAGCCTGCGAAAATTTAATATACTGACTTTTTTTGTACCTAAAAAAGTTTAATGTTTCCAAAATATAATATGCACTTTATGAATGCATAAAAATCAGTTAATTTGCACAAAACATGTATACTTCTGAAATAGTTAAATATGTTAACTTTTTATTCACAAATTAAGAAAAATCCATCATTTGAGCAAAAAAAGTCCAACATGTTTCTAGCTAGGATCTGTGTTATGCAAATACGAAAAGTTCCCTTTCGTGCGCTGTCATTGTTTTAACGGTGGCAATTTTCGATTTTACTATACTTATTTACTATACTTATTTACTCTACTTATATTTACTAGCTTTCGATTTTACTATAATATTTTTAAGCTTACAAGATCGCACATTTTCAGCTTTTACACCGTCGAATAAGAGAAAAATATACTTTCAAATGCAATTTAATAGAAAATAATATCGCAATTGGTTTAAAAATTCTATTGGAATTTACTCGTTTTTTATGCTTTTTAAATTTTTTTCAAGTGTGATTAAAAAAAAAAAAATCTATTTCTATCACATTTAAACGATTAAAAGAGATAAATCCGTTTGCACTAAATTAATTAAATTGTTCAGCATTTGTTTTCGCCTTATATCCCATAAAGAATTACTACTTAATCAATGAATAGAGAAAATAATAAAATATTTATAAAACAGAAATTTAAAATGTCCAATAGAATAACTGTCTTAAACAACTTTAACCATCAGAATCAAAAAGTCTGCTGTAAATAGGGTAATATTTGGAGGTTTCTTCGACTGGTTATTCTTGGCACAAGTCTAATGCAAAAATATGTTTTTTAAAAAATTTCAAATTATATTTGAATAGATACTTGAAATTTTCAAAATTGTGTTTAAAAATGATTTTTGGTACTGTTGATAGATCATCTAAACATATTTATTTATAAAATTTATTAGACTTTAAAAAAAAAAAAAAAAAAAAAAAAATCACCAATATTCTGTAACCCAGGATTACCGGTTAAGATCCCTTGGTCTATTTAAAAGTTGCAGCATGATGTAAGGCATTTTTAAAAATATAATTAAAAATGGTGTTTAGAAGCACATTGATGAATTTTTATGTTCATAAAATAAAGAACAATAAATAATTATCATCAAAGTACCTGAAACTAATATTTCTTCTCTCTGGCAATTGATATTTTTCAGCGCTAACATATCTGTTATGTTATGTACCATATTTGTTGTGAATATACACTTTATTAATCTATATTTCTTTCAAAATGAAACTCATTCTGATTGTGAAAGTATGGCTTTTAATGAATTAATACACATATATTTGAATACATAATTGTATTTTTCATATAAAAATTATTCTTTGTATTTTTATAAAAATATAAACTAAAGATAAAAATGTATTAGTTTTCCAAAAAACAAAAGTTTACACTTATATTCTCTAAAAAAGGAAAACCGGACTAGATGTACTGGCCTATATAAAAGTAGAGTCATGATGTAAGACACATTTAAATAAGAAAATACTTGGCGCAGAACAATATAAATAAAAACAAGGTTTAAAGCACCAAAACACTTTATTTCTTCTTGCAAAGTGCGGTCATATTTTGCACTGATAACGGTGCGCTATGGCTACCGAAACTAGTTTGTAATAAGAAGAAAAATGCTTTAAACATTATTTTTATTTATATTTATACAATGATGTGTATGTAATGTGAGTTATTTAAAAAATTCAGAATAAAACGTCGAAGCAAGTCATTTTAAAAATCAAAAATTAAACGTGAATGAAAATCATTTTAAAAAGCAGAATAAAACGTACATGTAAAGTAACAAATTGATGAATCCCGACGCTCGAAGAAAAAAGAGCAATAAATATCTATCATCAACGTACCTGGATCTATCACAATTATTTTCTCTACCACTTCATATTTTTAGTGTTACCATGTGGTATGTGAATATACTTTACATTAACCTAAATTAAAAATTTTTTAAGTAAAAAAATAATACTGAAATTTATAATTTTTACTTTTAGCTAAAATAGAAAAACACATGTATTTTAACCTCAAAGTTGCCACAGAAATAAACTCTAAAAATCTATAAAGTGTTTTATTATCCATTTACATTTATGGGATTCGGTTAATAAAAGTGTTTTCTAAGAGACATTTAAAAAAAAGATAGACCAATACACGTGCACATGTATAGTGAAGAAAAAAAAATACTTTCTAGGTTTTTTTTTTTTTTTTTTTTTTTTTTTTTTTTTTTTTGTAAAAATGAGAAAAATGTGCAAAGTTAAAATAATAAGAAGTTTGTTTTAAATAAAAATAACGATACATGCAGCATTACTATTCAATGAGGATTGTGGCCTACTGTACATAAAACCTTTTTTCTTCACCTTGTGACCTCATATACTGCATGTGTCCGGGGTCAGGTGTACAGCCTAGCGCAGGGCGAGTAGTGTTTATTTCCCAAGCAAATTTGGTACAATTTTGGAACTCTATTAAATGCTGAAATAAACTTTTAGCTCAAATGACACAAAAAATTACTGTATAAACAATAAAACTATAAGTTAAAATCATTTTAACAATAAAATTCAGTAACAATAAAAAAAGTGTTTCCCAAGAGGAATTTTATCAAATAAAATATGTTAAATTTTACTTTCCGTTAGTAGTAGAATATTTTAAATTATGACTAACATACCAGCAAGCACAATTTAACATGTTTGTCTAAAAACATTCGATAAAAATATTTTGGTAACGTTAAAATAAATGATCTGTCCGGAGAATAACTTTTAATTTTCCAATACACAGTTAAAAATATCACTTTCACTGAACCTATACAATGCACTGTAATGTATTTATATGAATAAATTGATTTATATTTTGTGCCACGCTATACAAAATCAAAAGTAAAATTTATGTAAACGATTTCTTTGCGTCATTGTATCCAAACTAAGCGAAATGTATGCAAATGGATATTATGACGCAACGAAATCGTTTACATAAACTTTACTTTGGATTTTGGATAGCTTGGCACAAAAGATAAATCAATTTATTCATATAAATACATTACAGTGCTTTGTATAGGTTTAGTGAAAGTGATATTTTTAACTGTGTATTAGAAAGTTAAAAGTTTTGATTAGATGTGTAAATATATTTAGCCAAACCGAAAACAATTAAAATTGAGTTTTAAAACAAATTGCTTAAAGCTACATCAAGGCGTCACTTAAACTTTGATATCATATCTTTTAAAACTCGTATTTTGAATTTATGAAAGATTTGAATGATAAAGCATCAAGGAATAAATTTTTATACATCTATTTAAATTTAACATAATTCTTACACATGCAATTATAAATAAAACAAAAATAAAAAGATGAAATAAATAATATAGCGTCACTTAAAATTTGATATCATTATTTTTAAGTTTCATATTTAAAATTCTTATAGCAACAAGCACAAACTTTTAACACGTTAAGGGTTTTTTGAATTAATATATATATATATATATTTCAATTTAAACAAAGGTCTCTTCTTCAAGATAAATTTACGCTTAACATAAATATGTTAGTCAGAATATTAATTCCACATTATAAACTTATCAGAAATTGTTTGTATACATGTCTCGTTGTGCTATTAAAAAATGTATGAGATTATGCATATTTCAAATACAATATATAATTTGACTGGATAAATAATTCTTCATTATTATTTTCAAAGATAAATTTATATTGCGAATTTAAAGACATTAATAGTTCTTTATAAACCATAAATTATTAATATTTTGTAAAGGTAATTTATGAAATATTCGTTCTACATTATTTCAAAACAAAATTAATGATTTTTCTATTATCAACTAAATATTTCTTAACATACATATTTTTGTATTATTAATGGAAATAAATGTACTATTATGATGTTTAAAATAGGTTTTTTAAACTATTTATTGAAGTTTCTTTAAAATAAATTTTTATGTTTATATTAGGTTGAGCAAAAAGTTCTGGGAAATTTTTAATCTAATATTTAAGAGAATTTGTATCGTATATATACGTATAGTACTAGTTATATATCTATAATACGACTTCAGAAATTCAATTATGGCCTCTTTCGATCAATGCAACACTTTTTCAAAGGCCGTTGATTTGAATCCTTTAATGAAGTTGAAGAAGCATGTCAAGAGTTTTTTAATCCGAAGGAGCCTCCATGGTACTTCCAGCATACCCGGAATCTGGCAGATCGATGGCATAAAGTCGTGGACTACGATGGTCTCTACTTTGAGAATTGTCCTTGTTGCTTTTGTTGTTAATTTGCGCATAACAACGCAACTTTCACAAATTTCTCAGAACTTTCTGCTCAACCTAGTAATTTAGATTAATATTGTTCAAAATTTGGATAAAAATGTTCTGTGTTAATAATATTACTTCAATATTTGGGATCACCTTGTAAATAAAATTCTCGAAACTATCTCTATCTGCAACACATGCCTATGTGTTTGTTGCTTCTACAATTGCTTTTTTATTATTTGTGTAGAGCACGTATATCATAGATACAAGATGTGGCTATTACATAACGAGACCTAAAGCTGTAAAATATTTATCGTTAATTTATACATATTTAGTTATTATACCCTTCAATATACACCCCTACTTTATCCATACAACACTCCATGAGATTTTTTCATTGTTTGAACAGTGCTGGAAGTCTTCTGTGAACTCTTTCATCACGCGTGAATTTTTTACATTCACAGCTTCAGCGGTCTGAAATTTCGATTTTTTTAATGCTTATTTGACATTAAGGAAAAGATGAACATCACATGGTGCCAGGTCAAGCGAATAAAGTGGGTGGTACAACACCTGGATGTTATACTTGGCTAGAAACGACTTGACATACAATGAAGTGTGAGCAAGTGCATTGTCCTGATGAAGCACCTATAACTTGTTCTTTCATAACTCGGGGAGGGGGGGGGGGTCTTATTTTTTCACGGATTTGAGCAAGTACCTTAAGGTAGTGATGTTGATTAATAGTTTGAACTTCAGGAATCCCGTGAAGATACCCTACACAATCCCATGAATTGAAAATTATATCCGTTATTGACGTGGAAGAGTGAACATCATCTTTCCAGACACCTTGGAAACTCTTAAACTACTGAAAAACCCGCGCATATGATAAGCATTTATTGCAGTATACTTCTCTTAACAAATAAAAAGTTTCAGTAGCGGATTTTCTAAGTTTAAAAAGAAATTGCATATTAATTTGTTGCTATTTTGAAGCACTCAACATTTTCCCGGCAAAACATTAAGGGTCTACAACAAATGAGGGTCGCGGCCAGACTAATTGGGATACACCCAATTTAAAGGCTATAGTCGAAACAAGAGGCTTAGCCCTTACTCAACTATTGGTCCTACGAATTTGGCGCAAACACAGCTTTTTTGTAGAAGCATTAGCCTCGTTATTATATAGCCACACCTCTTAGATAAAGGCTTGTTTAAAAAATTCAAGATATTTTTGGATGTTTTTTCAATTTATGTTCAATTTATGTTAAAAGGGTGTTCAACGAAATTTAACACATCTTTTAGAAAACTTGCCAAAGTGCATTAACAAAAAATAATGCACAATTAAAATATATTAAATATTTGATGAAATATATACAATTGTTTCAAATAACTTTTATATTTATATATCGCTAAGCACTTTTTACAAAATATCTTTTTAAAATATGATTTTAAAAGTATTTTTCCCTGTTGTAAGGTATTTTCGTGAATTTGATTTAAACATTAAATTTTATACTAATATATTTTTTCTTAAAAAGTAACTTATTAAAATATTTGTTTTGTTTTTTTCTATCAGTAAAAAAGTTTTCTGAGTATGTAAATTATTAATAAAATTTTAAGTAATGTATAGTTGAAAATATATTAATTCTTTATCTTACATCCAATGTTCATCTGGAAATATTGAAATGCATAATGAATAAAAGTTTCACGCAACGATGATTTTAAATATCATCATCAACTCTACTTTAAGAATTTTATCGACTAAAACCATTCGAGGAGAATGCGTTTACTTATTAAAATCTCTAGTCGCCGAATATTCCCGAAGTTCAGGTAATAATAGAATATTTCAAGGAAGAATTGGATATTGAATCTTGACCTTCCATTTATTCCCTTAAGGATACCTTAATATTTTTTTTTACAGTTGAGACATGGAATACTTTTTAAACTGAAATATGTTCTATAGTCGTTCTTGTTATAATGAATCGGTTAAAAAAGATATAAAGGTCTTGTATCGTTTATTTTTTAACTCTTGTATAAAAATTTAATGATTTTGTTCTGTAGTAGAAAACTGAAGTAGGATATAATATTAAATATACTTTAACCATGTTATCTTTCATTTTAAGTATGCAATTATTATTACCATAATTTGTTATGATATATGGTATATTAATATATATATATATATATTTAAATAAATATATAAAAATTGATTCGAAAACAATTGCACTAGCGTTGCACTAGCGTCTTAAATAAATACATGAAAAAAATAATGATTTTTTTTTTCCAATTTTCAATTTATATATTATTAATATGTTATTGACTTAAATGCTCATCGTTACTTGACTCGGAGACAATAACCTTAAACATGCGTAAAATCATTGTGGATTGATTTTACAATTTTAAACGAAAATCTTTCCAAACGAATCTAATCTTGGGGAACCACTGAGTTCTACAAAGTACACCTTAAACTTTGTATCATTATATATTATTAAATGCAAATCTATTTAAATCGAACCTAGAGTTTTGAGCCTAACACATGGAAATTCTAGGCACTGTCCAGTCTCTTTGGATTATATGTTTTTAAACGATAATCTTTCCAAACAAACGTAGAGCCTTGCATCCATCAGCCAATATTATTCAACGCAATTCCTGATATTACAGCGCGGTAGAGGAGCTAATTTGAGACACAAAAAAAGCTGGAAGTTAGTATAAACAAAGCTAAAATAACATGCATCACTTTATGGCTCCTCCATAACACGGATATTGGGTGGGGTAAATGTAATAAAAAAACATAAAATATGTTACATAATAAAATAATTTTTTGAGATAGTAGTAGACAATAGCAACTGAGTAAACCTTCCTTTGCCGAAAAATCAAATCATCAAAACTCACTACTATATATATATATTTTTTTAACTAAGTATTTCCCCCCTAAATTTGGTGATTTTTCGGACGAACGTTATACTTAACTATTAGTAAAGTATTCCTATACTGTATTAACATTTAACAGCGTGTGTATAAAATTCAGTTTATTTTTTAATTTAAAATTTGGGAATAACTCTATGGGCAATACACTGTAAAAAAAAATCCGAGCAGTTTTCCGGCAAGAATCTGAAAAATAGTTGCCTTTATCGTACCGGAAAATTTACCGACCCAGCTCGGAATAAAATCCGTAGAAAAAAGGAAATAGTCAATAAAATGGTATTTTATGGATTTTATTCCAATTTTACGGATTTTATTCCGAGCTGGGTTGGAAATTTTTCCGATACGAAAAGGGCAACTATTTTTCTGATTAGTACAGGAAAACCGGTCTTATTTTTTTACAGTGAAGAGATAAAGGAATTAACGTAAGCGTGAAATGATTTTTTTTTTAAAGTTTAATAATAAAATATGTCTATTTTACTATCACACTGTTCGAAATTAAAACAAACGCAGTAAACTAATAAGACGGTGTGTTTTTCATTTTCGTACTTTGATCAGAAGAGTAGACGTAGAATTTTAAACACTGCAGACAAAAATGCTATATGGCCCAGAGTGATTTTCGATTAATATTATTTTAAACGATTTTTTTTAACTCATACCAATGTTTCAAAAACAAATAAACGCAGATATGGTCGACAACGTTTTTTTTTTCTTTCTTTCTTTCTTTTTTTCTTTCTTTTTTGTTCTGTATTTTTATTTCTGGGGATGATTTAGATATTAAAACATTCTAAAGAATAGCTAATACATCCGAAACTTTGTTCGAAAAGAACTTTTTTTTGTGGGTAATTTTAATATTGTAAAAATCAGATTGCACCTTCATAAAACCAAATACTCAAATCAAGGAGGGTATTTTATTATTTCATATTTCGAATATTTTAATCGATTTAATCTTTTTACAATGCGGGAAAAATCACGAAAACCCCCGATTTGAAAAGAATTTGTTTTAAGTTATATTCACCGTTAGAGAGATAAAAGTACGTTAATATTACGGGTAGTAATTTATTATTATTATTATTATAATTATTGTTATTAATATTGTTATTATTATTATTATTATTATTATTATTATTATTATTGTTGTTGTTATTGTTATTGTTATTGTTATTGTTATTATTATTATTTCAACGTGTCAAGCCATTGTGAGCTGGCAAAGCCGAGGCAAGAAGAGACGATTTTCACCTACGTATCTACCGTGCATACAATTCTTTGAACTGGTATTTCGCCCAAATCTCTGCAACTTTTCACATCATTTTGCGATGTTCTTTATTCTTTTAAACATACGAAATATTTTATTGAATTTAACATAAAAAAAAAAAAAAAAAAAAAAAAAATCCGTTTAGAATCTACATCCAGTGCCTCCCATAGCCACGTAAATTTGGTAAATAATACGATACACGGATCATATTTTTATTTTTTACAACATTTTACGTCATTCGTATTTTAGGCAAATTACCGTACGATTTTCATTATGGTTTTTAATTAATATCTAGGAAACAACTAAAAATATGAAAAATATGACCCTCACTCAGCTGCATTAACACTGCTCTTGAATTGCTCCCATACAATTTCTGCGACTTCTATGTTCTATAGCTATATCTACACATGCCAGACACACGAACTTGCATGCGTCAAAGCTTACACAATCGAACAAACAGACGGACAAACACACTTTTTTACAGGCATACTAAGTAACCCGTTGGGCGATTCCCTCGCATCAGATAACAATGTTAAATATACCTAAGACTAGTCTTTAAAGATTTTATATATTTAAACAAAAATCTTTCCAAAAGAACTTAATAGTGTGGTCCCTCTGACTTCGGCAGCTTACATCATAAATTTTATATTATCTTATACTTTTAAATGAAAATCAAACGAACATTGAATAGTCCTGGACACGTTTCCCATAAGTTGAAAATTAATTAAAGTATGAAAATATATGAAATATTTTACATCTCAGCACTTAAGCCCAGACACAATCCATCTGACTGGAATGCTCGGAAATAAAATTAAAATTAATTTTAAGAAATTACAAATCTAGAAAAGGTAAACGGTTTCAAAAATAAATTTACCTGGAGTGAATAGTATTTGTTTAAAACTTAATATAAATAAATGAATATTCAAAGTTACTGAAAAAGTGATATGCTTAATAAATTTTCAGTTCAATTTCACACACGAAATACTTTGCTAAAAAAATTGCACATATTTGGAGTCACATTACTTTTTTATTTTCTTTCGCAATATTGTTATTTCTAATTATTATGTGTTTATTGTTTGATTTTGTATTTAACAGTAAGATACGTATTTTCCTCTTGCGCAATATAGCACAAAATGCAACTGTAAAATCCTTACAAAAACTATACATACAGGGTGATTCAGCTCGTCGGTGACAAACTTTAAGGATCGATAGAGCACACCTAGACGAACATTTTTGAATAGGGAATGTAGGGTCCCTGACGCGATGGTAAGGCGCTAGGCGCTTTCGAAAATTTGGGTGCCGAAATTCGAAACGTCATAAAAACTAGGGAAATGGTTAGATTTTCTTGCTTGTTGCGTCGAAATGATTCTGTTTGTTTAGACTTTCTTCAGTACCAATTTGATAAGCGTATCTCTTAAAACATGGATAGGGGACGCTGCAGACTTTGGAGAGCTAGACAACAACTTTAAGCCCGTTATTTTGATAATTTAACACATGCTCGCCAAAGTTTATACTCTAACTTAAAGTTTGAACCCAAAAGTAGAGCCCTGCAAAAAGCGTAAGAGCCGGAATAAAATGTCAAAGTACAGGGTGGTCGAAACTCGAAGGCTCCTAGGAGATAAACAAACAGATTTCTTGACTTATGGCATGCATTTTCATGATTCTGTTTGCTGGGGCTCTCTGAAACTCAGTTGAACGGTACAAAAAGAAACATCGATAGGGGGCGCTTTGGGCAAAAAACATAATTCGTTGACATTTCGGACGCTAACTGGAAACGGGGCGCTACGATCAGTTAGAAACAAAACAAGAGAGTAATTTACTTATCATAAGAAGCTATTAAAACTGCAGTTTTTTTTTTTTTTTTAACAAACATAGCTGGTTTCAATCATGCACAATGCGCGCAATAAAATTTACATAAGGTGCTTTTTGCTGATTTATGCAAAAGATATCGTACCATATCGATATGCAAAAGATACGTAATGCGTAGACGACAACGCGAGATGACGTAGTTGTATGCGCAGACACGTCTTTTGAACGTGCGGTACCTACTTAAGCTTCGGGTTACTTGTCTGCAGATCGGTAGTAGGATGGAACGGTACACAAACTCTGAATTGGCTGACATGCATTTGGCGTATGGCGCTGCTGGTTGTAATGGACGAGCCGCTCAGCGGTTGTACGCCGAGCGTTACCCCAACAGGCAAATCCCCTGCCATGCCTTCTTCGCTCGAGTACACCAGAGGTTGTCCACAACGGGATCTTTCGACGGAGGCAGGCCTGAACGGGAGCGATCAGTGAGCACCCCCGACAACGAAGAGGCTGTGCTTAACCTGGTTGAGGACAACCCAGGTCTTAGCACGAGAGATATCGCCAGACATGTTGGCATTTCGCAAGCAACTGCGTGGCGCATCTTACGTTCCCGGAATCTGCGCCCCTACCACATCCAGCGGGTGCAGTTGCTCAGAGAGCAGGATTTTGGCACTCGAGTGGAATTCTCAAGATGGTACTTGGCGATGAGATCCAGGGATCCCCGTTTTGTAAACAGCATTTTGTTTACGGACGAGTCCACCTTCAGCCGGGAGGGAATGTGGAACGCCCACAACAGTCATGTGTGGTGTGATGAAAATCCACATGAAACCAGAAGCCGAGCAGCCCAGGAGCGTTTCTCAGTAAATGTGTGGGCCGGCATTCTGGGGGATTGCCTCATTGGCCCTTATTTGTTACCTGAATGGCTGACAGGTGGAAATTACCTGATTTTCCTGGATCAAGTGCTGCCGCAGCTTCTGGATGAGGCGCACGTACCCGAAGGTTCGCGTCGCCAGATGTGGTTCCAGCACGATGGAGCTCCGGCCCATTACACGAACGACGTGCGTCTCCATCTAAACGCAAGGTATGGCCAGCGGTGGATCGGGCGTGGGGGTCCAGTTCACTGGCCTGCCCGATCACCAGACCTCACCTGCTTGGATTTCTTCCTTTGGGGTTACCTGAAGGCCGAGGTATACCATACACCTGTCAGCAGTGCTGAAGAACTTGTGGCGCGCATTGTGGCAGCTGCAGGGCAGATCAGAGATACTCCTGGCATTGTTGGAAACACACACTCCTCAATGCGGCGGAGGTGCGAAGCCTGCATCATGGCCCAAGGTCGAAATTTCGAGCATCTTCTGTAGTGTTATTTTTTGTAAATAAATTTCCAGTATCATTGATGTTTTTGGTCTAAATTTATTCAGAAGTGTTGAGCAGAGGTAGAAAATGTGTTTTCATTATTACTAACTGATCGTAGCGCCCCGTTTCCAGTTAGCGTCCGAAATGTCAACGAATTATGTTTTTTGCCCAAAGCGCCCCCTATCGATGTTTCTTTTTGTACCGTTCAACTGAGTTTCAGAGAGCCCCAGCAAACAGAATCATGAAAATGCATGCCATAAGTCAAGAAATCTGTTTGTTTATCTCTTAGGAGCCTTCGAGTTTCGACCACCCTGTACTTTGACATTTTATTCCGGCTCTTACGCTTTTTGCAGGGCTCTACTTTTGGGTTCAAACTTTAAGTTAGAGTATAAACTTTGGCGAGCATGTGTTAAATTATCAAAATAACGGGCTTAAAGTTGTTGTCTAGCTCTCCAAAGTCTGCAGCGCCCCCTATCCATGTTTTAAGAGATACGCTTATCAAATTGGTACTGAAGAAAGTCTAAACAAACAGAATCATTTCGACGCAACAAGCAAGAAAATCTAACCATTTCCCTAGTTTTTATGACGTTTCGAATTTCGGCACCCAAATTTTCGAAAGCGCCTAGCGCCTTACCATCGCGTCAGGGACCCTACATTCCCTATTCAAAAATGTTCGTCTAGGTGTGCTCTATCGATCCTTAAAGTTTGTCACCGACGAGCTGAATCACCCTGTATAGTAAAGAGAAAAAAAGCATTGTATAATAATAATATAAAAAAAAATACGTGTAATATTTAAAATCACAAACACAAAATAACCGTTAACAACAAGATTTTAAATTTAAAATGTAATTAAAATGCTTCTTTTTTTAAATATATATTTGCAAACACATAGTGCTTATCTTTTATTTTCTCATAACGTTAAATTATGTAATTTTACTAGGCGTATAAGACAATAAAGAGTACAATTCTTTTGAAAACTTTAATAAGTGATTAAATATTTTTTTTTATCAAAATTATCACGGTTGATCTTTCTTCTTTAGTGTTTAAAATCTTGCATCAAATAAAAGTAACTTTACTTTAGTTCTTATACAGAAACGTTTTATTTTTGCATTTATGTTAAAGTCAAGCATTTAGAGATTTATTTAAATAAATAAGTTTTCTGTGGGGTGGTTATACTTGTTAATTTAGAATTCAAATAAACGCCCATTAAAAAAAAAAAAAAAAAAAAAAAAAAAAAAAGCCAGAATTCTAAGCATATACTACAACATAATCCCATATGTGTTTAGTTACTAAAGTCTATAAAATTATTTGCCAATCTAATACATTAATGAAAACCTCCAATATCTTCATTTAAGATAAGAACGGAAACAAAATTTCAAAACTATTGAAATATGAAATATAATTATTTTAGCAAAACAAAAAAAAAAACATTACAATGATAACTTTTAAAATTTTATAACAAACGTTTACGGGAATTAAAAAAAAAACTCTTTTTAAAAAATTAAATTTCAAAAACTATTAGTTATGTAATGTAATTATTAAAGATGAAAATTGAACTATTAGACCAACGAAACGAAACCATTGGAACAGATTATCTTAAGTCATCTAATTATGTTTACAGTAAGTGGCAGTAATTTATCTGTTTGATATTTAATAAACTATATATCTACCAATCTACATATACATATATACAAGGGCAAGTCAGTAAGTTGGTCACAAAAGCCAATAAAAAGGGGGAAACCAAGATATATACTTAAAAAGCATTTTTATTACTCTATATAATCATCATTTACATTGATACATTTGTCCCATCTCTTTATGAATTTTCTAATACCTGCTGCATAAAAGTCTTTGTACTGCACTCTCAGCCATCTGTGTACCTCACATTTAACGTCTGCATCAGTCGGCTGTTGTTTAAACCACGGTAAGTAGAACACTCGGTAGGGTCCACGCGCAGGTTTCGTTTCTCCCTCTGACGTCACTGATACCCAAGTCACCGCCCCCTGAATACTAGGCCTGAGCGCTGGACCAAAAATGGCGTCTGCCGAAGGCGGATTTTTTTCAGCATGTGTACGGTCCCTTAAATATTCCTACCAATAATTTTTTGAAGTTTTTTCCGTTTCATTTTTCTGAGAATAAACAAGGTAGTGAAATCTTTTATAAAATACTGGTGTCTACATTTAAGGGAATGTACCTACGCCAAAAAAAAATCCGCCTTCGGCTGCCGCCATTTTTGTGTCATTTTTGTGTGAGCGCTCAGGCCTAGTATTCAGGGGGCGGTGCCCAAGTCCAGTCTTGGGTAACGCACTTTTCGCTTTGTATAAAGCTTTCCGTTTCATAAAAAGATGTTCAACATTTATTTAATATCCTGTTTATGATATTACTGAGGTGTGTGACACTTCGAATATCTACTAATTATTTTACAGTTTTTTTAAAGCGTAAATCTTCTGTTTTCATTTGGTTATTTGGAAGTATTAACTTTCGACACAATTATCATTATTTTATTTAAACACATATGTAAAAAAGCAGTTTTCTTACCTGCTCTGTTGAATTTCAATATTTTAGACACCGTCTTTTCATAACATTTTTGCATTAATCCGAAATACTTTGAGAAAACTCGGAAAATATTTGCTTCAATTCATAAAACTTTGGAAAATATACACTTATAATTATGTTTTATATTTTAAAATATGTATATTATACACTCATAAAGTTATATGTTATTAAAATTTATAATTTTATACATTTTGTTAAATACCTATTTAATGTTATAAAAACATAAAACGGATCTAATAATGTTTTTAAAAGTTACGAGTATAACTCTGAAAAACTCTATAGTACTATGTACTTTAAAACACAGGCATTAAAAAATATTATAGCATTTTCAGGGCAACTTTAGATAAATGTAAGAAAAGCTTTTTTGAATTGATACTTGTGATTTTTTTCAAATTTATAAATATTAAAAAAAAAAAAAAAATGTAATAACAAAACGAGTAAACAAAGAAACAATAAACTTCTTAAATAGCCGTAGTTTTAGATAATAATAATAATAATAATAAAACTCTTTAAATTTTTTGTATACACTAATACAGAAATTTAAATTATAAAATTATTGAAAATATCAGAAGAATAGTCTTTCTACATAGTCTTTCTACATATGTTACGTCCACTCTTATGTGAGAAAGGGTAGCGCAATTTCAGAAAGAACAACTTTTATTTAAAAATCAACGATTTACTTTATTTACAAATAATTAGAAAATAAGATAACCCTTTCATGGGCGGTGGCTAGAGGGTCTAGCCACCTAATTTAATTCCAAAACTGACTACTGGCACCAAGAATATTTTAATAAAAAGTTGCTTTTGTAATTAAAGTGAAAAATAGCGTTTTGTTATTTAGTAAGAAATTCCTTTGAATATTCTGGTGTCAGTCAATTATTTTATCAGTTTACGAACAGAATTTCTCTGCCCCTGAAAGGGTTAAAATAGGTATCAAAGTATTAATAAATATAGGTCCGTACAACTTTTAACTTTACGAACATAATAATCATTGGCAGTTAAGATTCTGCGATTAACTAACACGATGTCAAACCTATCTAAGTTATAATCTAGGTATTGGGCTTCCGGTTCAGTAAATATCAAACTGTCTAACTCTCAAAGTCAAACAAAAACTAGCTTGTATAACATTCAAAATTTGAAAAAAAAAAAAAAAAAATAGATGCCATATTACGATATTACGGTTAAAAAATTTTAAACAATCAAATATTGTTTTTATGATTAATGTACTATACATACATCCTTAAATTTTTAGTACGCACTAAAGTGTTATAAGAAAAAATTTAAATTACAAATTGTGAGTGAAATATTATTTCATATGGATTATCTTAATACCTTAAAATAAATAAAAATTATGGAATATATTTTCAAATAAAAATAGAGTTTTTATTCTATTGCTATACCAACATATTTTTATTCTCACAATATGCATTTTTGAAACTTCTGGATCCATACCTGTTTATTAATCTGATATAAGTTTTTGATTTAAGGTCCCATATTGCTTACAAACCCTTACATTTCATCGAAAAAAAAAACTACAATGTTTATTTCATTTTTCTTTAGTTTTAGGTACATTTAACTATATAAGTACTCAAAACTAAAACTAATTTCTATAAATCTCAGGAATTGTAACACAACGATTTCACTAGGCGAAGAATATTTAAGTTCACCTCTACATACACCTCTTTTGAATATGCAACTTTATTTTTAAAATAGAATTTTGAGAAAACTGGAATTTATATTGTTTCATAACTTCTTTACAACGAGAATTTTTTGATTTCTTACGTACTACATCGCAAAATTTTCCCCCTAACCAGCTGATATACATATATATATTTTTTTTTAATTTAGCTTAATTTTCTTATTTAATTTCATCTAATATCTGAATTATTTATTAGCGATATATGAGCGTATTGTTCTTATTAAGAGAGAAGAAATAAATAAGGATTGGATTTATCTTGCTGATCACATTCATTTTTATTTAAGAAAAAGTTTATTTCCTTTCATGTGTCTCAACAACGCATTCTTCTCTCTTTAATTTTTCAGCAATATCATTAGTGAAAAATAATACTAAAGTAGTAGTGAAGCTGAAAATTTTTGTATGAAATCTGATTTATATCTTACAATTTGGTTTGATTTAAAATTAATTATAATTAATATTTGCTTTTAAATTCTTTTACAAATCTGTTTCTTTAAAGTAAATTGAAAATACTCTTGAATAATAAATGCAAAAATTATCTGATCTTTTGCATGCGTGCAGCAAATGGTTTTCATGCTATAATATGTGTTAAAAACGATGAAATGAAATTCCTTTGGAATATCTAGAAGGATTAATGCGTTACTAATTAGTTTAATGTCAAATCCTTTTCAAAAACTAACAATAAAAATAAGAAATAAAATGATCATATGAAACAAAATAGTAATAATAACATTTATTGTCAGGAAAAGAGAAAGAGAGCAATGCGAATAAATGGCAAAACACAGGAGAGCTTGAACGATGGGTGCCAGTGACGTCACGAACTGAACGATCTCCTGCGCATCTCGCTCGTGGACCCTACCGTATATTCTAAGTACCGTGGTTTAAACCATGTGGCCTGTCAGCTCTAACCGTTTCCTCAACATTCCACACTGTTTCTTCTAGCCCAATCTCAGCAGGACAACCACTTCGTTCTTCGTCATTAACATTTGAACGCCCCTGCTCATCTTGTACAACTGTTGTCTCATAAATTCGAAATTGACATTTTAAAGTTCGACAGTGCTGCCACTAATTGGCATATTTGAAATAATTTACTACTAATTTCCGACCTTTCATATCGGTTCGTGACCTACTTACAGACATTTCCTCGTACATATATATATATAATATTAGGTTTATAATTCTCTATATATAAGGATTTGTTTGGTTTTGCTGTTTAAACAGTTATTTACATTCAAAAGCTTACAAATTTTTATCTTGCGATAAATGTTTAATATAATTAATAACAGATGGCAGCACCAACTCTCTTGTCTCTTTCAGATTGCTCTAATTTTTATTTTTTCTAGCTCCATTTCAGTTATAATTTATACACCAGGGTGTATTTTTAGTTAAATTTTGACGATATTGTTAAACTGTTATCTATTAATTTAATAGTGCATTTTAAATAATGTAATTAATATCTATTTATTTTATATTAGATTAAATTTGTTTTACAAGGTATTTCAAATTTTATTTCAAAATGTATTAACTGCATCCTTTGGTATCATTTACTGTGATTTCTTAACTGTTTTATTCACCTTAATCTTTTTGATATACTGGTTGATATATGTGCACATGGATTTTTGTAAAATACCGAAATATTAATCGGTATGGTGTTTATTATTTATATTTTATATCCTATAAATATTTAAATACGTTTTATTGATTCTTCCATTTCATATTATTTGTTTCTATTCTGCTTTCATTTTTAATCAATTCACTTGATTTTTGTGGTTGTTTGATAAATGTTTAATATAATTAATAACAGATGGCAGCACCAACTCTCTTGTCTCTTTCAGATTGCTCTAATTTTTATTTTTTCTAGCTCCATTTCAGTTATAATTTATACACCAGGGTGTATTTTTAGCTAAATTTTGACGCTATTGTTAAACTGTTATCTATTAATTTAATAGTGCATTTTAAATAATGTAATTAATATCTATTTATTTTATATTAGATTAAATTTGTTTTACAAGGTATTTCAAAATTTATTTCAAAATGTATTAACTGCATCCTTTGGTATCATTCACTGTGATTTCTTAACTGTTTTATTCACCTTAATCTTTTTGATATACTGGTTGACATGTGCACATGGATTTTTGTAAAATACTGAAATATTAATCGGTATGGTGTTTATTATTTATATTTTATATCCTATAAATATTTAAATACGTTTTATTGATTCTTCCATTTCATATTATTTGTTTCTATTCTGCTTTCATTTTTAATCAATTCACTTGATTTTTGTGGTTGTTTGGGCACAGGGGAAAATTAATTTTAGCTTTAGCTTATTTTTCCCACAGAAAACAACCATTTTGCTTATATCATTGAATTCTGTGCCCTTGATAACGTAATTCAACGTATAAGCTTTTCAATTTTTGTCGGTGTCCACTTTTTTCTTTTTTCTTCCATAATAATTCTTATAATTTTTTTTTTTTTTTTTTTTTTTTTTTTTTTTAATACTCACAGCTTTAATTCATAATAATTGACGGTGGTAGGTTATGTTTAATTAATGTAATATATATATATATATATATATGTGTGTGTATTATTTTTTTCTGGGTAATGTTTTGTATAATTTAATCACACTACCCAGGAGTTAAACGTTTTTAAATATAAGTTCGGATAAAGAAGGATACAATGAAGAAGTTAGCAGAAGTCTGGTTCACTTTTTATTTATTTAATTTTTTCAGAGGTGTTTCGTAGATGTTTGATGCAAAACTTTATGTCAATAACTTTTATATAATTATTCCTTGTTAATTAATCAGTTTAGTCAAATTTCAACAATTTATTTATAAATTTTTGATTTAAATAAAAACTACATGCGAAATTTTAAAAACATAAAAATACGTCGGATAAACTACAATTGTTAACATTAAATATTTTGCGTTTCACATGATCAGTTACTGGAATTAAACTTGATGTCTAATCTATTAACATTAACAAAATAACGCCTACTTTCGTTGTTTTCACAATTTTCACGATTTTTGTAGAAAACTAACAGGGCAAGTATTGAGAAATTATTTAGCTTATGAAATTAAGATTATATATTAATTTAAAAAAATGTAATTCTGCATGAAAATTTCATACATTATTTTTTTTTTTTGTTTCTTGTTTTCCTCCTATATAGTTATCTTAAAGATATCAACATAGTTAGCGAAAAAAATATTTTATTTTTGAAGGAATAATAGTCCTAATTTCGAAGTAACTGACTCAGTAGGTAATGCTATGCAATATTTTTGACAACAACAAATGCACAAAAAAAATCTGTACGTAATTCTCTTTTTACACATGCACATGATTTTTACTACACAATAAATCAAAAATTAGAAAAGTGTTCAAAGTGTTAAAATCTAATAAAACCCCGAACATTAAAAAAATCATAATATCAGTTTCATATTTAGTATACATAATGTCACACACAATACGTAAAAATGTCAATATAAAAAAGGCGAAATTTCTGTTTACATAAAAAACGTAATTTATTTCATTTCACCAAGTGAATTATGCATTTCAATAATTATAAGCAAAAATAAATAAATAAATAAATAAATATCGGCAGTATTTTTTCTCAACAACTACTCCGCATTAAATTTGATTTTATTTTTAATTAAGTAAAATAATGTTTACATTGAACAATCACATGGGTTATCTTGGAACATCGTTGTCAAGGGTACGACCAAGTAAAGTTGTCAACTGTTGAGATTTTGAAAATTTATGTAGCAAAACAACCATTTGTCGTACAAAAACATATACACGCACAAAGAAAAATGATCTTAACGTAACAACCCCATCCTAAATAGTGATTATCTTGTTACCGACGCTGATTTTCTCATTTTACCATTATTGTTGATGAGGAATATTTTTAAATAAATTATTTTTTGCTTAAGAAAAAAAAAATAATAATAATGAAGTAAGTTAAATGCTCCAGAAAAATAGGCAATTCATTAAAAAATTATAATAATAAATAAAATGCTGTTATTTTTTAGGTGATTTACATATTCAGTGATATTATCTCGTATAGGTTTATATATATTCACATATTAAAACCAATTAGCAAGTAAACGATCACATCATTTATCGTATAAAAGCAAATAACTTCGTTCCGAAGTAGCACTATAATAAAGACTTATATAACTACAAAATACAACATGGAATATTCAATAATTTAACGTCATAGAATTTAAAAATATATAATGCTCTTTAAAGTATACAGTATTGTTTACAGCCTCAAAAATATATGGAAGTACATTTTTGTAGATATTATTATAAATGAACATAACTGTAGTTTTGAGAGTATTAATTTATTTTCCCCATAATAGTTATAGATCTAGGATATTTAGATTTATACTTGAAAATTTTAAGGTAGAAATTTAATATTTTCTAAAGCAAGTGTTTTTCATTTACATGAATAATTAAAAAATCCACGAAATGATAAATATATGTCGTGTAATAATTTAGTACTTTTAATTTTTAAAGGTTTTTCTACATGTTAAAGATTTGCCAATAAAAGTTTTTGAACATGCCTTAAAAAGAAATGTCATTCAAAATTCATTCAAAAACCAAGAAAACGGCAAACGGTTTTCATTTTCGCAATAGAGAAAAATACTTTAATCGTATCTAAAAAATATTTTTTGTTTCTAAACATAGAAATTGTTTGCATAAGAAAGTTAAGTGTATTACAATATATATTTTACTTTTTATACAAAACGTCTAATATGCATATTCAAAGAAATAATACTAAAATGTTTTATATTCATTTACGCACAAGAAAATCAATCATTTATTTTAAAAAACAAGGTTTACCCAGGCAGCACAGAACTATGGGCCCATGTGGGTTCCATATGGGTCCCATATGGGCAGATGGGCTCTATCTGGGCCCATTTGTCCATGAGAAACCCAGGTACATCTATATAAATTGATTTTGTAGCATATAGTTCGGAGCACATTTATAATGTATTTATATTAATATTAGAAGTATATTAGCTTACTGTTTGACTAAATTAACCGTAAAAAGTAAGAAAATGTTGAAATTTTAATATCTGTACAGCATTCAGTAAATCTGTGTAGATTTATACAGATCGATATGGGCTATCTATATAGATCTTGATAGATTTTCTATTAGAATCTGGGGACAACTTTTTAGTGTTACTATAGCGTTTTATTAAGTTAATTTAAATAAGATTTAATCATAATATAAAAAATATGTAATTATTTATACTATAATTAGCTATTATTGTTATTATTATAGAACAATAATAAAGATATCTATATAAATTGATTTTTTAGTATGCATTTCGAAGCCCACTTATTATGTGTTTATTTTAATAACAGATGTATATTACTTTATTAATCTATTAAATTAATCGTAACGTCTATTAAATTAATCTATTAAATTAATTGAATTAGCATTCAGTAACACAGATTTGTGTGGATCGATATGGGCCACCTATATAGATCTTTGTAGAACGTCTGCCTGAATCTGGCTGCGAACAACAGTTTAGAGATCCGAGTGGCAACACAGAGTAAAGGCGGCAGTTTATTTTTGTTGTGTACTTCAGAATCACAATGTTTACAGTGGCGACCGGCAAGATCGGTTCTTCAAGCAACATTTCCGAAAAGCAAGGTAAGCTGTATAATATATACTTGTTTATTCTGTAATGATTTTTCTTTTTATGTACCAAATTTATATGTCAAAATTGCAACTGAATCGATAATCAGCTCTTGCCTGTAAGTAAGCCTAAAATTGTTAGAGTTCGGATTCTAGAATTATGTTAGAATAAATCCTAAAAGTAACCTTTTTAAAGATGTTAATTACTAAGAATTTATATTTAATAACTTAAATGCCATATTGTTTTAAACAACTTGATATGCATTCTTCTAGGATTCTATAAAAACAAATTTATAGTAGGTACTAGTACTGTTTTTGTTGACATTTTAAGTTCTTTTGTAAAATATCGTAATGGAACATTAAGTTTTTGTTTGACACCTAAGTTTGATGTTTTTAAAAGATTAAGCGAAGAAACCGAATCATTAAACTACAATTTTGAAAAAGTTTTACGAAGTGCAATTCTTATATAGGATGTTGAATCTTCTGAGAAATCCCAGAACTTTTTTCACAATTTGTCGTTATGATTAGTTTAAAATATTCCAGAGCGTCTTTTATAATTATTATATAGAGTAAACCTTTTCATGATCAACACTTTTGGTTTAAATGATGTATTACATGCATATCTTTCATATGATATTTAAATGTCTTGTTAAATCGGTTCTCTAAAAACGTTCCCACTCAGTATAAAACATTTCGATGAATTTTTAAATTTTAAAGCATAAAATTTGCTGGCATGATTATGATTATTAAAATTGTTTGTAATATAATTTTTTTTGTTAAATTAATTAAATCTTTAGTTATACCTAAATAATTGTTTCATGGTCATGACAGCAGTTTTTTTCTCTCCCCACTGTTGCTTTATAGAAATTTTCTTCAAAGTGTCAACTTAGACAGCATTTTGTAAAATATTTTTTGCCTTTACTTAAAAATGGGGAAAACTTTTTGATTGCTTGGCTTTTAAGTATGAGCACCAGCCAATTTTATGCATTTGAAAACCAAACTGAATTTCAAATGTTTCAGAAAGAGAAAATTATTTGATAGAAAAATTATTTGTTTGGAATAGTTATTACTTAAATTAAATTTAAAAGTAATATAAAATGTATTTAATAGCACTGAAATTTTGATTTAGATTATTATTATATTATTAATGAAATCTTTGCTATGTTCTCAACTTATTTTCAGTTGTTTCAGCATGTTTAAAAATTTTCCAGGTAAGTGGTAAAACTGGGAAATTTCATTAGCGGCCAGTAGTAAAATTTTATAAGTGGCCACTTTATCTAAAAGGGACTACACAGTATTACATTTTTATGTACTAATCAGTTATCCTGTTGACCACTTTTCATTCATTAAAAAAAAAAAAAAAAAGAAGAAAATTGCCAAACTGTAGGATTTAAAACCAAAAATGCATGACCGTGCCGTCAAATTCATTGATGTCAGGTGCATTGCTTGTGTTTAACTGATCAAGTGCATTTTAATTCAACATTTATCTGTATTTTTAATGATGTTTACTGATTTATTAGTTATGTTGTTAATAATAATAATAAAAAAATAGGTAGTCATTATACTGTGACATCACAATATTAAAATATGAAAAATCTTGAATAAATGTTGTGATGCATAATTACTTACAATTTACAATAGATCAGTTTCAATTCATGTTACAAGTCACTTCAAGTTTCAATTCACATACATTTATCCACCAGCCAAGATGGATGGATAATTAAGAAAAATAATGTAAATAAATATTGGTAGGTACTACTTGATTATCCCGTCGACCCAAAAACTATCGCCAAACTATAAGTATTGTTGACTCTAAGCTGCTTTAGTAGGGCGCAGCGCCTGGAGGCCCTTTTTATTTCTTTTTTGCATCCGGCGGCTCTTTTAAACCCTTCCGATGCACCCAGCTACCCTTTTTAACACTTCCTAATGCACCCCGCGGCAATTCAATTGATATTGGGAAAATATTGCAAATTCTAGGGGTTCTAGACAAACCAGTTCAAAATATGTTTTGGGAACAAGGTACAAGTGTGCTCTTTTGTAAAAAAAAAATGGGCTTAGATGTGTTATTATCCCAGGGTCGGCCATCTTGGATTTTTTACATGCATGAAAACTCCTTTTTTGCCAAATAGTAATGTCGCCAATGGTTAAATATTGTTGATAGGTTAATATAATATTGAAAAAACTGGTATATAATAATTATAACTATTAATAAAAAAATAATTTTTAATTCAAGCTAGTGATGGGCGATTTTGGAAAATTCAGGAATCGATTAAAATCGACATCGTATAAAACTGAATCGATCACAATAAGAATCGATTCCCAAATTCTAGAATCGATACTTGAATCGATATTTAGATAGTCACAGATTCGCACAGATAAGCTCAAAAATATTAATTTCAAAACTTAGCGAATCAGCAGAACCGTAGCGACCACCTCCCATACCTCACATTTAGAATGTAGACAAAGTCAGGGGCCCAGTCGTAAGCTATTACAGACATTTGAGTCAAATAATAAAGTTTTTAACTTTTAAATTATAAGTTTTAAGATGTAATTTTACTAATATTGTAATTTAGATTTTATTTAAATTTATTTTTTAAGAAAGATCTCGGTTAAATACAAGTTGGAAATTGCGCGTCAAGCGTGGCATATGTGGTGCGCTTGTACTATAACAGTGCACTTCATAAGTGCATATCAATTTCATTCTGTTCGAAAGTCTGTAACATCCTTAAAATGCACTTGAAATAATTTTTTCCATTGGCTGTAATGTAACGGAAAACTTTTGACTGTCCCTGTAATTAAATCATTGTGATTTTCTTCCAGCCTGAATTAAAATTTAAATTTTCAGGGACATAATTCACGTTGCCATAAGAACCGATTTAGTATTCTTACAATTTGAGTTTAATAATGTAACTAGCAAAGTTTATTAAAGTTCTTTTATTAAAAAAAAAAAAAAAAAAAAAAAAAAAAAAAAAAATCTTCGCTGCAAGACGTGAAAATTTAGTTTTCTCAGTTAAGAAATAAAAATCAATTAATTTTACTGTCTTAGAAGGATAGTGACGCACATGTATATTGCTTGGAAATCTTTAACATTATAGCGAGTAACTAGCGGGTTCCCCCTAATATGAAATCTCGAAGCGAACGAACCGCGAACTGGGTTCCCGCTGCCTACAGCACCGTATAGATGTAACCCCCCCCCCCAATTTTTGACATTCATCATTTAAAAATTTTTTATTATGTGTTATAAATTATCTTAAAATTTCAAACAAATCGCCCTGTTATATTTTCTAATTTTGTTCTGCCCCTCCCCTCTATCCCTCCCCCCTCCGAAATGTGACGCGCCATTCTTTTTTATAATTTTTTATCATGTGTTATAAACAATCTTAAAGTTTAAAACAGATCGCATTGTTAGATTTCCTAATTTTAACAAAATCGCGTTATGTTAGTTCCAGATTCCACCACCAGGGTGCGCACTCTATTCCTAACAAAACTGTGAACGAAACTCCGTTAAACAACCTATCAGTAGATATATTACTCAAGAGTGTGGCAATCTTGATCAAAAATTTAAGCTATTTGCCGAAATTACTATTCGGAAATAGTGGTAACTAAACTTTTGAGTTTTTTATATTTAATAAGTAGCATTTATCTCAGAACTCCGTCAAAAAACCCCACCTAAAACGGTAAGGAACGCTAAGGTTTAAAAAAAATTCTAGCGGCCTCCCCCCCCCCCCCTCCTCCCGAAATTTTCTCACCATTCTTTTTTTTTAAACTTTTTCTTATGTGTTATAAACTATCTTAACGTTTCGAACAGATCGCCTTGTTAGATTTTCTACTTTAAATGAAATCGCGGTCTGTTAGTTCTATATTCCACCACCAGGGAGCGCAGTCTACTCAAGACAAAAGTGTATCAAAACGAAACTCCTTTATACAACCTATCCGAAGATACATTAGTCTAGGGGGTGGTAGTCTTAAGCAAGAATTCAAGATATTTGTGAAATTACTATTCGACAATAGTGGTATGAACACTTTTAAAATTTTTGATATTGAAAAGGTAGTAATTATCTCAGCCCGCCGTCAAAGAACCGCACGCTAAACGGTAGAAAACGTTAATGCTGCTATAAAAAATCACGTGACTGCCTTTAAAAAAAGCATTTAATAGAAATAAACCAATTAGTGAAATAATAATTAATATCTCAGCTTGTAATTAAGATAATATTTTTTCAAATTTCTGAAAGGAGAATTTTTTTTTTTTTTTTTTTTTTTTTTTTGCATCGCCTTGTCCAAGTTTTGAATTTTTACACCCCTTACATTTTAAGATGTGGTCCCCTTTTAAAACAGGACAAAATTCTCGTGAATCACTTTGTTTAAATTGTTAAACATATTATTTGAAAAAAAAAGAAAGGTTTTAAAGCATTTTAGCACGTATTTTCATACCTACACCCTTGAAAAAAATTAATAACATACAGGGGATCCTTTAGTTTCGGAAAGCTCTGAAATTTCATAAAATTCAAAGTATCATAAATCAGTAAGTTTGGTTGTAAACGACTGGAATTTTTATAATACAACTTACACAAACACTTTGACAAACTTGTGAAATACCGCTTAACTAACGAGAACATTGAGTCACGTGGCTTTAAACCAAGAATGATAAGTTTAAAATGGAAAAGAGACGAAATTTGTTATTACCATTCATAAATGGTGCTCACCAAGAGCTGCAGATATAATATCAGTGTTTAGTTGGTAAACAAATGACTCGGGAAGAATGTCAAAAAAGGTCCCATTGAAATTGGACCATAATTAAGAAAATTGGGATGGGGGGGGGATGTATTGGTGACGAACTGGAAAAGTACAGCTTAATAAACTAGTAACCCAAATAACTTGGCTCCTAAACTAAAAATATAACAATTTAACCTAGAAAGAAAAAGGCTCTTATGCGAAATTTGACAGCAGTTCTGCCTTTAAAACAGTAAATCCGAAAGAATAAATATATATTCCTTTGAAATTACTGTCAAAAATATCAATACAAAAGTTGGAGCACGATTGACCCTTACCAAAAAGAAGGAAGGCTAGAGACAGAAAATAAAAGATCACATTAAAAGCTTTCCAACAATATGTTATACGATATGGTTTGGAAGAAACAAAAAATATCCCCCCCCCCCAAGGGAGCAGGTAAGCCCCAAACGGTCGGAGGGGCGACCTCAAAAGTATCTTTGGTCAAGGTTTCAAAACGTGGCTTTATAATAAAATGGAACAAGAATTGGACATTTTAAAAATTGCATGTAAATTTTGAACGGCCCTGTAAATTAAGATTAGCGAGGAAAAGGGGAGAGGGGGGTGGAGAGATTAGAAGGGACGAACTTGAAAAATACAATATAATAAACTAGTAACCTGAATAACTAGGCTTCTAAATAAAAGTATAACGATTTAACCTAGTGTTGAATTCAGGGGGTAGCCCGGGAGGACATCCCTCCCGCGACATTGAAATGTCCCTCCCGTAAGTTTTGAGATTTTATGCTTTTTAATGGACAAATGTGCACCCCTCCCCCCTCCCCCCCCCCAATCCCGACCGGAGTCTCATAAATCCCTCCTAAGAAAAATACCTGCATTCAACACTGATTTAACCTAGAAAGTAAAAAAAGGCTCTTATACAAAATTTTACAGCAATTCTGGCACTAAAACAGCAAAATTGGAAGAATTGATTCAAGCCGAATCGTGGATCGACCGCGATGCGATTTGAATTGAAGTAAATCAAAACATAACGATTCGACATTGCATCTAAAGAATTGAAGTAAATCAAAAAAATAACGATTCTGAAGATCGCATCTGAAGATCGACATCGGCATCGAATCTGAACTGAATCGATTCACCGTTTCTGATCCAAGGGCAGAATCGATGCGTTCATCTTTTCTTGCTTTCTTTTGTCTTTAGAAAAATAAAGTGTTGTTTTCGTGAAAATTTTCGACTTCCGGTTTCTAAGGATTTATAGTTTTAGAACTTCTTGTCTGGAATACGATTTGACTATTTTTATAAATTTTTTGTCTGTCAGTCTGTCTATTTGTTTGTCTCTGACAAAAAAATTGTGCGCGGTCTATTTCAAGAACTAATGCATGGAATCTGTTGAAACTTTAGATTCAGTTAAACCTTCATATAAATTGGTGCTGATTACTTTTTGGTGAATATCGCTCAACAGGTGGCGCTGCTATGCTGCATTTTTCATGATTTCCGCAAGATTGCTATCTCAAGAACTAATGCACGAATATTCACCAAACTTCAGATTCAGTTTGACGTTGACATAAGTTGTTGAGTATTAGGTTTTGATGTAAATCTACCGGCAGGTGGCGCTGCTATGCTGCATTTTTCCCGATTTTCGCAATAGCTCTATCTCAAGAACTAATACACGGATTTTCATAAAACCACATTCAGTTAGACGTTGGCATAAATAGCTGCTTATTAGGTTTCGGTGTAAATCGCCCAACAGGGGGCGTTGCTACGCTGATTTTATCAGCAGAGTTGAATTCAGACATTTTTCTCCGGGAGGGACAGTTCAGATGGGGAGGGGGTTGGACTTTTGTACATTTTAATGTACAAAAAGAATAAAATCTCAAACTTTCTGGGGGCATTTGAATGTTGCGGTGGGGGGGGGGGGAGATATGTTACCCTCCCGGGCCATCCCCTGAATTCAACACGTTTTTCAGGATTTAAATAATTTTAGGGATAATATCTCAAGAACTAATGAACGAAATTTCATCAATTTTTAATGTACAAAAACGTATTGAATTCGGGGGGTGGCCCGGGGGAGGGGTGACCTTCTCCTCCTCCCGAAACACTCAAATGCCCCGCAGAAAGTTTGAGATTTTATGCTTTGTTGCGGGGGAGGAATGTCACCCCCCCGGGCCACCCCCTGAATTCAACACGTTTTTCAGGATTTAAACAATTTTAGGGATAATATCCCAAGAACTAATGCACGAAATTTCATCAAACTTAATATTCTGTTAGACAATGCCATAAGTTATTCATGATTAGGTTTTTGTGTAAATGATATAACAAATTGTGCTGACATGCTGCTTTTATCAACAGTGTTGAATTCAGACATTTTTCTTATGTCTTATGGGGGGGATTTCTATGGTTCTGGGGAGGAACATTCTAGAGTTATGAGGGGGGGGGGATTGGACTTTCGTCCATTAAGCATAAAATCTGAAATCTCCCTAGGGGACATTTCAATGTTCCGGGGAGGTGGGGGGGGGGGGAGTCCACCCGTACCAGCCCCTGAATTCAACACTGTTTTTCAGGGTTTACGCAATGTTTGCGATAACATCTGAAGAAGTAATGAACGGAATTTCATCAAACTTAATATTCTGTTAGTCATTGACGTAAGTCGTTTCTGAGTCTTTCGTGTTAATCATGTAATTGGCTGCGTTGCTATACTGCTTTTTTCATGATATTCATGATAGCCATATATCAAAACTAATGCACGGAATTTAATCAAACTTCATATTTTGTTACACTGTCGTATAAATAGATCCTTATTAGGCTTGGGTGTTTACTACCCAACAGGTGTCGCTTTTATGCCCTTTGAACTGGGATTTTCCGTTGCGGACATCTAAGAGGGTGTAGGCCAAAATTCAATGATTTGTTAGGAAAATGGGATTCTTATATATATTTTTTAAATACACATATTTCAACGAACCTATACTTTTGGATCCTCATGATGGGTATAGGTTATTTAAATTTGACACTGTGATAGCGAATTTTGAAGTTTTAACATTTATGAGACAGAAGAAAGTTTTGGGATTGGACATCCAACTACTTGACCTTAAATTTTTGAAGGGAAATGAAAATAATATGACCTTTAGAGACATCGATTAAAAAATTTATAGTATCGATTAAATCGAGTTGGCCATAGTATCGATTAAATCGATTTAAAAAATCGAAATCGCCCATCACTAATTCAAGCCAAGAAAAAAAATCCAAGATGGCAGACCCCGGGATAATAACACATCTGTTCCTTCAACACTATATAAGATTAAATGCCAATAATAGATGATCGTAAATGTCACATTCACTTGACATTAAAACACGATACATGTCATTAAGTGATTTTTAATTCGACTTTTTATTTGTATTTTTATTTAATGTTTTACTAATTTATTTGTTCTTTCGCTATTTAAAATAAAAATTGTCAATTTGTATAATTTGGTGAAATTGGTTGATGGGATAATCAAGTAGTACATACCTAAATATCCAAGTTTTTTTTCTGTTGCCATTTAATACATTGTAAGTTTTATTGCTTAAAGTTTCTGATATTTGATACTTTAATGAGTGCTGTTCTTCTGAATTTCTTGTGTTTTTTTTTAAGATTCTAATGGCACAATATTTATTTATTGGAATTACAGTTTGGCTTACGTATTTTTTTTTTTTTTTTTTTTTTTTTATAGTAAGTGGTTGACTGTGTTAATATAGAAGCATCTATTTTTGTTAAAAATGTCTGTTAGCACTTATATAAAATTAAATTCAATATATGCTAATACAGTAGACTCCTTCAAACCTGCACATTAACACATATGTAAACAATGAAACTATCAGTTCAGATTTAGGGGCAAAATTACAAAATTTTTTTGTTTCATATCGTTCCATATGTATAATTTAATATGTAATTCTTGATAATATAACTTTGCTTATGGTTTTTGATGAAGAACGTGTAATTTATTTTTCAAAAAAATTAAGATATTGCTGTATCACTGGTAATCACAATCTTTTTACCAAATATACTTACATATTGATCAAGCTTTTTAGTTATTAAGATTGCAAGGCAAACCTGAAATAAAATTTCCTTACTTTGATTTTGATGCAGGGTTCGTAAATATCATGATATTTTCGAAAATATCAAAAATATCCGATATTTTGATATATATCCGATATTTTCGATATATATCCGATATTTTCAAAGCAGCCAACTTACTGCTGATAATAAATGTTTTCGAGCATAATATAGATTAGAATATTGCACTTAACATGAAAACTTAATCAAAGAATTTTCTTTTTCTTTCTTTCTTTTTTTTTTTTTTTTTCACTTAAAACAAAACTGAAGATGAAATAATTGAAAACAGTAACAATTTGATTTATACACTTTCTTTTCTAATGAAGCTGTATATAATTGCTTATTTAAATTAGTCAGTTTATTTTTCAGTGATTGTTCTGAATTAATTATGTCCCACATAATTATTAGTTCAACATTAAAAAAATAAATAAATAAATAAAAAAATAAAATAAATAAAAAAAAATGCTTCAAATCTAGAGTTTGAAAAATATATTTGTTTTCTTTTTTGGGTAAAAAAGTCACATCCAGAAGAGACAAGTTCTTTATCTACAGATTCACAGTCAATAAACAGTTGAAAATTTATTTCATTTACACTGAAATATTATAAATTACGACTGAAAATATCAAAAATATCTGGCACACATTCATATATTGAAAATAAATATCAAAGTTCTTGATATTTTGAAAATAAATATTGGATATATATCCATTGATATATATCAACAAACCCTGACTGTATATAAATGATTATCAAAATTACATTTTATCCTTCAATGGCTGTTCTGAATTGACTGTCTAATATAATTATTAGTTCTACATTTAAAAATGAAAGTTTGAAACATAAGGCTGGGAAATGATTACTTTTCTTCTTTTCCTAAAAAAGTCACTGCCAGAAGCAAAAGTTCATTATCTAAAGAATGACACAGTCAATACCAGGTGAAAATTTCATTTACACTTCGTTTGAATGTGAAAAATATCAAAATTACCTTGCACGGTGATATTTTGAAAATAAATATCAATATACAAACTATCAAACATCTTGATATTTTGAAAATAAATGTAAAGAATTTGAAAATATCGAAAATATCAAAAATCTTGATCCGCTTCAGACAAAGATACGGAATAGTTTAATAGGAAGGTATGCAGAGAGTCGACAGCTTGAATGTAGATGATGTCAATTGTTGGAAAAATAACGTGCTCGCGCCGCTATTGAAATAGTACTCAATATGCGATATTTACAATGTCGACGAGATGGACTTTTTTTTTTAATTAATGCCTGATAAAACAATGGCGTTTAAGGGTGAGAAATGTTATGGTGAAAAACTGAGCAAAGGACGTATCACTGTTCCCGTTGGATCAGATATAAGCGGAACGGATACATTAAAACCCCTCGTCATCGGCAAGTCTCGGAATCTTCGTTGTTTTAAAATGATAAAAAAAAAAAAAATGTTAAAAATCTGCCCTGCGATTATGAAATTCAGGCCAAAGCATGAATGACAAACGATATATTCGTTAAGTGGTTCCGCAAGTTCGATGAACGAATGAAAAAGGAGTCTAGGAAAGTATTGTGTCTTGCCGACAACTGTCTCGTCCATCCCAAGGATATGCCCAGTTTACGAAACATTGAGCTAGTCTTTTCCACTCAATGTGACTAGCGTGGTTCAATCCATGGATCAAGGCATAATTCATGTTCTCAAAATTAAATACAAAAGTTGTTTCGTTGT
Organism: Maratus speciosus; assembly: GCA_963932465.1. Taxonomy (NCBI): domain Eukaryota; kingdom Metazoa; phylum Arthropoda; class Arachnida; order Araneae; family Salticidae; genus Maratus; species Maratus speciosus. The sequence continues at coordinate 53,547,458 of OZ010795.1, forward strand.
ACGTCATCTACATCAAATAGATCATCGCGAAAAGGTCCTGTTCTGCCCAACTTGTAAACCTCTTATATGCCATGCATTTCCTGAGTGCGTCCTGGGAAGACGTAACATCAACTACCATTGAGAACTGCTCTTGTAAAGCCTTTAACGTCGACGGCATTTTGTAAAACGTTGACATTGCAGAAGAGGAGCAGGATCAAGAAGAATGCAAAGATTGGGACTCGTTTGACAAAATTGACGATCAGGTTGTAACAAATGAAGTTTGTTCTATCGCGGATATAATCGCGGACGTCAAAAGTTCCGATGAACCTAGACCATCAGAAGACGACGCGGATGAAGAAACGGGTGTACCAGCCATACCATCATTCGCATCTGTAATGAGCTCGTTCAGCTTACTTCGAATGTACGCCTCTTCGATGGATGCTGGTCCCTCCGTCGAAGATTTTTTTTCTACCACATCAACAAGGCAGAAAACTTCGTCATAAAATCTCGACCACCACAATCCATCTTGACTTTCACCAAACTAAAAAATGACTTTTCTTCAACAAACTAAAACTACCGCACGTACTTTAATTTTGTTAGTTTCTGTTTTCTAAAGATTAACAAAAATTTCGTTTTATCGTCTTTTTTTTTTTTTTTTAATTTGGCTGAGAGTATTGCATAAAGGCATTTTAACTTTGTTATTGTACAAACGCTGAATTTTTGGAGTAAAATAAAGTTATTCTTTATTGCAAATCTTAAACTCAAATTTCCTAGAATATCTAAAAATCGTTAGAAATGGGTAAAATGAGAGTTATAAATGGCTAAAATACGTTAATAGCAATGTGCATTGGCTTTATATGCATTATTACTCAAGAATCTATGAAATCTGGATAAGATACGATCCCGCTTAAGATACGAAATGCTCTCGGTCCCTTGATTCGTATCTTAAACGAGTTTCACTGTATATGTATTTGTATGTGTGTGTCTTGTACATGTGTATGTGTGTGAATATATATACATATGTATGTATATATAACACTGGCACCCAGCTAATAGAAAAGTACCCAATATTCTAATAAAACAAAATGGAAAATCAACTAATTGACTACATTTAAACTGAAGAAAACCAAAATCGGAAAAAATTCTAATGAAACTGTAAATAACTTTTCTAAACTAGACAACTTATCTTTCAACAGCTCTTTTAAGCAAATATTGTTCCACAAATAATTGTTCGCTCTACATTTTAAAAATTCAATTTCAATTGCAAAGCTTGAAAAAGATTTTTTAGGGACGGGGGGGGGGGGGGGAAGACAAAAAAGCCACAGCCAAAGCAAAAGTTCTTATTTGCAGAATGACACTTAATAACGGTAAAAAAAAAACATTTACACCTGTTTTGACTTAAAATTTCAAAAATATTATGCACAATATTTTGAAAATATCAAGCTTCATGATATTTTAAAAATAAATATGGATATATGTCATAATATATATCACTGAACCCTGCTAAAAATATATATTAATTTCTAGATTTACTCATATTTCTGATATGTGTCTTCTTATATGTGTATTTTCACTCATATTTTTGTTGTAAATGTAATTTTGCTTATTTTATGGATTACTATTATTTCATATAATACTGCATTTTTGGGATGTAGGAAAATTTTTGGATAGCCCCAAAACAGTACAGAACAGTAACTTTACAATGTTCTGTAACAAACTTCAGCTGATCAAGAATGTTCTGCGGCGATAAAAAAGAAAGACACAGGGAGATTTTCTTATATATGAGGAAGTGTGGCTGCATCTTTTTATAGAAATGCATAAGACATTTTGTAAAACATTGACATACACACACGAAAGAAACTATTGGCAAATTTTGCGATTTTACCCCGATTGATTGATGAATTTTGTGTTTTTCTTTTCCCTCTGTTACCTGACTAATTTCGTATATTTTTTTTCTCAGAACCAATCGTCGAATTTCACAATTTTTTTTCCCGTGACTGATTTAATAATTTAGATATATTTTCCACAATTCACCGACTAATTTCACGTTGAACTGCGACCAGTAGGCAATCTTTGCGATAATTTTCTTCGACCGATTGGCGAAAATCATAGTTTTTTTTCACACTACTGGACTATGAATTTTGTGTTTTTTACCGAGCACTGATTGGCAAATGTTAGTTTTTTCTTGCGACAGATGGGAAAAATCAACTGATTTCGTGATTTTTCTGACGATTTTAATTTTTTTTTTTTTTTACATGCGACTGATAGGCGAATTTCATTATATTTTCTTTTTACTGATTGGCTATTTTTTTTATCTTTTTCTTGTGACTGATTGGATCGAAGAATTTCTGATTTTTTCCAATGATCCACTAAAGAATGTCGCAATTTTTTAGCCTCGACCAATGGGCGAATTTCACGATATTTAATTTTTACTCATTGGCAAACTTTGTTGTTTTTTCTTTGCAACTGATTGGCAAAAATTGTGGATTTTTTTCGCGACTGATCGATGAATTTCTGATTTTTTTTCTTCCTTCCTTCTGACGTTTTGCTGACAAATTTTGCATTTTTTTTTTCCATGACCGATTGACGAATTTTGTGAAATTTTCCTTGTACCAATAAGCAAGTTTTGCAGCAGCTTCTTGATCGACTAATTTCACGTTTTACCTGCAACAGATCGGTAAATTTTGCAATATTTTCTTTCTGTTGATTGGAAAACTTTGTTGCTTTTTTGCAACCAATTGGCCAAATCTCAGGGTTTTTTTCCACGACTGATTGATGAATTTCTGATTTTTTCCGGCGATCCACTGAATTTTTGCGGCTTTTTCTTGGGACCGATTGGGGAAAGTCGTGAGGGTTTTTTTTTCTGCTATTGATCGACGAATTTCACAGTTTATTCCGTCGATCCACTGGCAAATTTCTCAATTTTTTCCTAGTACCATAGGCAAATTTTTAGGGTTTTTTTTTTCAAGTTTCTTTTGCCGATGCACTAACGAATTTCACGGGGTTTTTTACCTGCGACTAATTGGTGAAAATCGTTGATTTTTTCCCGCGACTGTTCATCGAATTTTGTATGTTTTTCCACAACAGGCTGAAGGATTTCACGATTTGTTCTCCATGATTGTTGGACGAATTGTGCAAGTTTTTCTCGCAACCAATTGATGAATTTTGCAATCTTTTTAAATGAACAATTAAAGAATGTTGTAATAATATATATATTTTTTTTCCCGGCTATTGAGTGACAAATTGAATGGTGAATTTTCTTGAAACTGAGAATTTGAAATGTTCTGCAGGGAAGTCTGTTGTTCTGCGACGTATATCGCACTTTTAAGCATATTCTGCTTTGAGGTTGGTTTGCTGCAGATTGACAACAGAAAATTCTGCATAGCTGCAAAGAAATGAATCTTTTAAAAATGTTCAAGAATGAAAGTAAAACAAAAAAATCTTATATTTACTATCAGAATTCGCAAAATATTCAAAAATTCTCTTAATAACTCAATTTTTCGAATGCTCTGCTTGAATCTGAGAAAATCTGTTTTTTACTGAAAACGTTGCATGTCAGGATTAACATAGTAAAATTTCCCTTATTTTTCCACTGATTTTTATGGTCTGTGAAACCTGAAATAATGCCTTATTGTTAAATTTTTTGTTGTTTCATCCAGGGTTTCCGGCTGTTAGCCAGGCCAAAAAAAGCCGGCCAGCTTTTTTTGGTTTTAACCACTTAAAAAAAGCTGGTTTTTGTTTTTAAAAGTTGGTTTACAGCTAATTCATATTAAATTTGGATCAATTCATTTTTAATACACTTATAAATATTTTCTACTAAAAATGTTATAAATTTCTGTTAAATTTTGTTAAATAAATAAGTCTTTATAACTGCTAAAAGGCAACTGCTAAGGCAATAAGTCAGAAAAGAAAAAAAAAATATTGAAAAGAATATAAGTTAGACTCCAATGACTGTATGATTTTAAATGTTTATGAGAAATAAAATAAGAGTTGTATATTAATAGCTCTTAAAATTAGTTAAGTAATAAAACATGTAATTGAGTAACCATTGTCCTCTTTAATTTTATAAAGCAGTAAAAATGAATAAAATTGGGGGGGGGGGGTAAATGTCCAGTGTAAAGCAGTTGGTATGGCCCTTTTAAAATTTAGCTGGTATGTTTCACAAGCAGCTCCATCTAAGTTTTATTCCAGTATTAATGTCTTCATTATTGAGAAATTGAATTACTTATTAAATTCTAAATCAATTAAATGTCCTTAAAACTAATTAAGAACACTTTAAAATGTGTAGTTTATAATTACAATGCTTCACTGTATAAAAGCCAATTATAGCCAAAAAAGAAAAAGCCGGTTAAAGACATTTTTAATTTTAGTTGGCTTTTTTGCAACCCTGGTTTTATCCAACTCTGCAAGACCTGGAATCTCCCCCCCCCCCCAAAAAAAAAAAAAAAAAAAATGTATGCTGTTTGAAAATCTACGTTTAAGTTTTTAAAAATCAAGTGAAAAACTGAGAAAATGGGGGAGGGGGGATGATAAATATTTTTTACTACCAGACTTGTTTCTGTCTAGTACCTTCTAACAAATTTTTCTGTTTGCCGTTTAACATGAATGTTTTATGTTCGCATATGCAGTTTGATTTTTAATTTTTTTAGTAAGTAATTTAATTTAATAAGTAATTCAATTTCTCAATAATGAAGACATTAATACTGGAATAAAACTGAGATGGAGCTGCTAGTGAAATATATCAGCCAAATTTTAAAAGGGCCATACCAACTTGCTTTATGTGGTTTACACTGGCCATTTACCCCCCCCCCCCCCAATTTTATTAATTTTTACTGCTTTATAAAATTAAAGAGGACAATGGTTACTCAATTACATGTTTTATTACTTAACTAATTTTATGAGCTATAAATATACAAGTCTTATTTTATTTCTCATAAACATTCACTTCTGATATAATTGAATATTACTGAATATAAATTGTGGTTCTGTCTGATCCCACATGGTCAGGAGTGGGGAAATACATCATTTTATTCGCCACTGGCGAGCTGATTTTCCGACAGGGCGAGTGAATTTTTAGTTTGTCTTCGGAAACTGAAACTAAAGTGATATACCGAAAACTTTTATTTTTTTATTAGTTAGCTATATTTTTCAAATTACTACGGTGTGTAAGCATGGTACTATATTCTATATTAAACTTTCCTCTCTTGTATATATTTCTTAATTTTATAGAAAACAAATTATGAAAATGTATTGTTTTAATTGTAATCAACTATTTTTGCAGTTGCGTAAATTTTGTCATAACAATTTTCAACTGTACGTTGCACATTGCTGGCTGGTAAAATTTTCTAGAAATTCCCCACCCCTGCACATGGTGTATGTTAAAAATGTGTATGTCTTCGCCACCTATCCCAACTTCGAGTCGACTCACGTGAAGATTATACCTCTGATTGTTCTGCAATAAAAGTGTTAATTTCCATCATATTTTCTCTTTTTACTTTATTCTCATCTTCACTTCTAGAAAAAACGAGGATCCTGAGTATGAGGGGAGGAGGGGCAATATATATATATTTTTTCTTTTTGAAGTTTATCTATTCTTACTGCTGTAATAATATATTTTGTTTTTCAGAATATCTTTACTTATTTATACACCTTCAGCATACACTTTCAAAATCTTTAAAACCCCAGTGTAAAAACTTTCCTATATGTAACTTTAAATTTCGGCACTAAATTCCCCCCTCCCCCCCCGAAAAAAAAAAGGAGGGGCATTGTTTCTTCATATATTTTGGGATAGGTGTGGGTGAAAACAAACATATTCCACTGTTTTGCAATGCCACAAAAGTTGCAAGTTAATATTATATATATATATGTGGGAGCACTCTTTTCGCATTTCTCATTTACATTTTTTTCTTTTCTTAGCGTATAGTATATCAGATTTCTTTAACTTGGTATCTTTTTACTTCTTCTATTTTGGTTGCAATTTTTATGAAGACATTTTTTCGTGAACAGTTTGAAAGTAGAAATTGAAGCTAGAAAAAATCTGAAATCTTGGAGAATCCTGTACAGTTTTAGAAATGCAAACGAGAAATTTGAAAAGAATGTTGTCATAGGTTTAATATTAGCTTGAGTGTGATTGTGTGGCTTGTTCCAACACAATTTTTCATTTTGAAGGCGGAGAAAAAAAATCCATTCCTGGTGAATTTATCAGTTTATAATATATTGATTTTTCAAATTAAGCTTTTTCTTTGTAAAACTGAAGGATGGATGTAGTTATAATGTTTAATTGACTGTTTTTGCAGTGTGAAATTTGGTTTTTTAAATTATATTTCTTCATATTTAAATAAAATTTTTATGTCTGCACAAACAATTTTATATCTTAAAAATTTAATCCTTATATTTTAAAAATAGGTGGTGACATTAACCAGATGCTTGAAGCAATTCAATTTTTCCTGACATGGAATCTTGATTCAAATTTATATAAAGCTGAAGAATCCTGCGTGAATGATCCTGAGTGTAAAGTTATGCATTTGAGAGAAAAAAAAAGATGTTTGCTTATACTTCCTTAACTTTCTTCTTCAAAGATACATATTTGTAAATGTTCAGATATACGTATAGTATATCTATTGATCTCCTCCTAGAATTAAAGAAGGCAGAGTGCTTGCTGGTAGGATTTTAGATTCTTATGGGAAATTTTCTTCTTTTACAGTGGCTAGAAGCATGCATTTTTCTAAACGAAAGGACAGACAGGGTCCAGCACTCCCTCTGAACTGTGGGAAACGGTATAAAAAATAGGATTATATTAGAAAAACATTAGTCTGATATAGTTGATATGAATATATAAATTGTATTTTCAATAAATGGAGCGGCATACCGCAAACCAACTGAATTGTGTTCCTATTTTATTTTGCCTGTTTCATTTTCATTTCAACTATTGCAGGTCTGCCATTATTGATTATTTTTTCTCTGCCACTATTTTAACAAATTAATCCTCATAGTAAACTATTATTTAGAAATATTGAATTAAAAAAAAATCCTGCTATTGTTAAATTAAGGTTAGCAGAGTAATAGGAAAAGCAATATTTTTGTATTAGTTGCATGCAAAAGATTACCAAAGATTTTACAATGTGCTGACAGATGGATTAATCTTCTGGAATTAAGTTGCATTAAAATTATTTTTTAAATTATGCTTAAGTTATTTTAACCATTAAATAAAAATTAAATTAAAATACAGGTTTTAAACAAATTGAATTTGAAAATACCATATTTTCCCGCGTATAAGCCGCAGCTTAGTTAAGTCTTTTTCAAACTGGGTATTTTATTTAAAAAAGAAAGTCAAATAAATGCTAAGCAACAGTAAATCACATTTTATTTAAAACAAATTCTGGTATCTGAGCTGCGGTTTATATGCAGGAAATTACTGTAATTTTTTTTCTATTATTCGATGATGTAAAAATTAAATTACATACCTACTGTTTAGAAATAATTAAAATTTTGAAAAAATGTAAATGGATTTATTGCAGACTTAGACTGTCTAAAATGTATAAAACCTAAAATATTAAAAATATGAGAAATTCCATATGTAACCATTGCTCTTACATTAACCCTGAAATCACAAGACCTGGGGTCCCTGGTGGCCCCCATAAGGAAATTTTTGTGTGTGTGTGTGTGGGGGGGGGTGGTAATTATGTTCACTTGCTCCAAGTAGTCTCAGTTTCATTACGGTATTTATGAAGCCTTCAAGACCACCAGGATGTTTACCTTCCCTTAAGTATTTTTTTTTTGCGTGTGTGTGTGTGTGAAAAAGTAAAATATTGAATTTGTCTGAAGTGTGTATGGTCCATCAGACAAACTTCTCGCAGAACTTTGTTCGGTACATACATGATTTACATTTATTAAATTTATTTAGCTACATATAGAAAATTTATGATTATTTTTCTCATCTGCTTTGTTCAAGTCTTACCTCATATCTTGCTTCGTTGTTTAACCTGCATAAAGTAAATAAAGAAAATGTATCATTATTTTTCAGCTAATTCCAATATACTTCGATCATCTGCTTTGTTCCTTACCTCATCTTACTTCTTTGTTTAAATTTTACTGATTTAACTAAATATTATTTTCTACATAGTCCAGTACTTAGTTTATAACTTGTTCAGATTTTTGAACAAGAAATATAAATTCAGTGTGAAAATGTAATTTATTAGATGCATAAAATCAGAATAATGATTTACAAATTAATTTGACCTATAATGTTCCTGAGAAATGCTATTGAAATTTGAATTGTTGAAACTTTTTATTCCAATTTTGAATGATAGAATGCATATAAAACTGCAATTATAATAAATTTTGAAAAATTTTTGGGATGGGCGCTTTCTAGTGTAGTTTAAAAAATAAATTTGTCATAAAAAAAGTATGTATGCTTTGAATTTAAATATTTTTAAGAAATTTCATGCTTCACATTGTTAAACTTCATGCCGCTCAGATACTTTAGTGTTAAAAGATACGATGGTATGAAATTACTGAATTTACATTTATCTTAATAGAAATATTTAGTATTGGTCTAATGTTTTCTATATTGTTCGGGTACTTTGACTAAGTGATGTTTACAAAAATATTTTAAAAACTAAACAAGCTAATCATATGATCACGGTTAAAATAGTTATAGTAGTGTACAACTTAAAAAAAAAATACACTTTAAATTAGCACTTTGTTAAAGTTCACTAACAGTTTTTTAATTTTAAGGGCTACTCATATTGGTCCTGCATAGAATGTCCACTTTTTTTCCCATATGGGCCCATATACGATCTAAGAGATATCTATAAAACTATTTACATAGATCTATAAGGATTTATAATGTGATCTTTATAGATTTATAGGTCACAGAACTAAGGGACTTCACTCACTTAAAAACACCCGCTCAGTAATGTTAAACCTATAGGCATGTTTGTTTTAAAATTTATTGTTTGATTATTTTAAACCATTTTTTTTTTTTTTTTGCATAGGATAGCCGAGGTCGATCTCTAATATGGCTATTTTTTACTTTTCAATTTCGGTTGGAGATTTAAAAAAAATAAAAATACCTTCACTTTCGGAACCGGTTTCATTGGTGAAAGTACTTTTATTTTAAAAAATCTGTAACCAAAATCAAAAAAGTGCAAAATAGCCCTGAGAACAAGCTCAGCTATCCTATATGTAAAAGAAAAATTGTTTAAAAATATTCAAATTTAAGTGAGAAATTCGAAAACCTGTCCATAAATTTTACATTACTGGGCAGGTGTTTTCATGTGAGTGAAGTCCCTTAGTTCTGTGACCTATAAATCTATAAAGATCACATTATAAATCCTTATAGATCTATGTAAACAGTTTTATAGATATCTCTATAGATCGTATGTGGGCCCATATGGGAAAAAAAGTGGACATTCTATGCAGGCCCAATATGGGTAGCCCATATAGATCTACATAGGCATCCCACATAGATCCATGTAGATATCTGTATAGACTGACATAGACATCTATATAGATATATATAAATAACCCGTATGGGCCCATATGGAAAAAAAAGTGGACATTCTATGTGGGCCCAATATGGGTAGCCCACATAGATCCATATAGATATCTTTATAGATCGACATAGACATCCATATAGATATATATAAATAACCCGTATGGGCCCATATGGAAAAAAAAGTGGACATTCTATGTGGGCCCAATATGGGTAGCCCACATAGATCCATATAGATATCTTTATAGATCGACATAGACATCCATATAGATATATATAAATAACCCGTATGGGCCCATATGGAAAAAAAAGTGGACATTCTATGCGGGCCCAATATGGGTCGCCCACATAGATCCATATAGATATCTTTATAGATCGACATAGACATCCATATAGATATATATAAATAACCCGTATGGGCCCATATGGAAAAAAAAGTGATCATTCTATGCGGGCCCAATATGGGTAGCCCATATAGATCTATATCCCTGACCCACTTTTGACCATATGGGCCCATATAGATGTGCTGCCTGGGTAATTTTGGTTTTTCATTTTTGCTTATGTTTTTATTTAAATCGCAATATTTATTATTCTGTTACGGATACCTAGTGAGGAGAGAAAACAACATTTCTTTCCGTATTTCCCAAATTGTTTTCAGAGCAAATATTTTCCTTCACATGACATTTACAAAAACAGAAAATGTGTCAATGTGTCACACATAAATAAAAGGAAAACAAATGGTAAAAGTACATTTTTCAGATAGAGATTTTCATAAACATAATCACACGCAAAAAACATGAATCCATAAAAGAAATTATGAAAGTAGAAAAAAAATGAAAAAAAAAAAGTAAAATCAACGTGAAACAATGAAATTAATAAAAAAGATTACTTTTGCTTTTTTGATGGAATGTTGTTTGCATCAAAATTAGTGGTAATTTTTGACGCATTAAAAGATTTAATAACAGCAGCAATAAATAAATAAATAAATAAAAAAATCCATAATGGTTTTGATAATTTTTATTCAGAATTTCCGCAAATAAAAAGATTATTATTTTATAAATTTATAAATTGTGTACATAATTAACGCTCTGAAAAATTAATTACATAAGTGATATTTGCATTATATATATATGTGTGTATTTTGCCTATATATATTGTGATTTTAATTTGATAGTCCTTAATTTTTAAAGTGAACAAATGACGAATTCATTGAACAAGGCTTAAGTGAAAAATGTTAAATTTTATCCTATTTTAACCTTGGAACAACATGATATAGTTTCTTCTTAACATATTCCGTTATGTTCACAGCAATAGTTAACTGCATTGTATATGTGTCTTATATGTTTCGCATTTGGGGTATATTTTCCTATCTAATATATTTATTAATATGATCGCAGTTGTTTCTTGCATAAAAAGAAAAATTGCAGACCAAGAGAACTTTGAATAAATATATTAGAAATTTCAGCTGTTAGAAATCAGAATAAGAGATAATTTACGTTTTCGAAAAAAAGAGATAGGATTTTATTTTACTGTGTTTGAAATAATATATGCGCCAAAAATTCTTGATTACTACAAAGGAGAACTCAATCACCCCCAAACAGGTAAAGATATATGTATCATAAACAAGAAAATGTTTATAAATATTTTTAGAACATATAGATAAAGTGCAAACATTAGACTAGATGATTAAAAATGATAAATCTGAATCATACTTTTCGTAAATGGTATTATCCTTTTTTTAACTTCCTCTGTATCTTATGAAATGCTGTTGTATTACATTAAGGTAAAAAATTATGTATTACAAAACACATATCTTAAATACTTGTCGCAAGCATAATTTGTTTTCTTTAAAGTTTAAATTTCTTGCAAATTGCTTAATATTGTATATACTTAAATGTGTAATTAATACATAATGCAAAGTATAGCTTATTTTACTTAACCCATTAACCGCCAAAACTGTAAGATTGAGGTTTTCAACATTTTGGCTGGATGTCGTTTGCCACCGCAAATTTTAAAAGATAATTTTCCCTTTATTGGATCTTAAAATTTTGTGTATTTAAGTAAGGCCATTTCTTTAATTTAAAAATATTGGTGGGTACGTAAATAATTTAAATATGTGCATTTATTTTGACCGTTGCGTCAACGCAACACCAGCGAGTAATAGGTTAATAGAAATTTATATTTTAAAGTAATTCCAGATAGTTCTATAAACAACACCTCTACTGAAAATACATTATCTCTGCATATAATTTAAAATAATAAAAATTTCAAAATTATTATTGTTGTTTATAAGTTTTCATACATGGAAATATGTCATATTTGAGAAATGTCGGAAATAATGCAACCACATACTTTTGCAATAATGTATTTAAACATTTAGCATACACTGCCTTATATTTTACAGCCTATTCGGCAAATCTTTAGTGATTTTATATACCATTTTAATAACTAAATAAATAAATTTAAATGAAGCCAAAAGAAAGACAGAGCAACATAATACCCTTCATTAGACATTAGCAAGAGTAGTTAAATATTTATTAGCAATAATATAACAGTAGATATATTCATTATGCGAAAGTTTACATATTATTTTAGAATTTAGCAAGCCTTGGAAATTCTCTGTAAAAAATATCATTCAAGATATATTGTGGTGTGATAGATAACACGTAAAAAACCTATTGCAGTTATTTCTAAATATTTATATGAAAATAAACAGCAGAAACAACAGATCTATAGCAATGGAATGAATTTATAGGAATATATATTATCTGTATAGGAATTTTTTTGTTTCGTTAGACACGAATGAAAGGATGTGTTTTTTTTTTATCCCCACTTGAATACCAATGTATTGTCTTTCGAATACATGGTGAATTTGAAAAAGAAATCTAATATTTCTGGTAAAGATCCAGCGTAATTATAAGTTCTTACTACATTAAGAACTGTTAAGCCTGCGTCCCTTCACCTAGAATAAACGACATAAAAAAATAATAACTGATATTGAAGAATAGATAGATTTCTTAAGTAACAAAACAATAATTAATTTATCAAACGTGCTCTTATAAAAATCCTTCCAAATATTTTAATAAAAGCAACTACATTAAATAACAATGTACTAAATCCATAAAATCGATATTATTTAAAATTAGCTTTAGATTGCGTATTTGACATAAATTGGTTTAGAATAGTTTATAACTAAAATATCCTCTATTTAATTTTATATCTAAAGACTTAAAGATGATGATTTCACAAAAATATGAAAATAAAAAAATAACGGTATATATTTGGTAGATAATGTATGTAAATGTTTAAAAGAAAGATAAATATGATTTGGTTATACGTATGAAAGAATACCTTTAAAATCTCAATAAAGCACTCACAAATAACCATCTATATTTTCTCAAAAAATATGAGAGAAACAAGTAGTTAAAAGATAATTACCAAAATTGAGAGCTTTCAAATAGTGCCTTTTTTCTTCAATTTCAGTCAAAAAAAATAATAATAATAATAATAATAATGAAAACTTTATATAGGGATTTGTAAAGAAAATTTATTTGATAAAACAAAACATTTGCAGTTAACATTAATAATTTTTAAATAATTAAAATTAATTAATTTTAACTGCTGAAGTTTCAGGTCAAATGCTTTTATCTCTGTACATTTCAAAATTCTGTATTTTTTTCTTTTATTTATGATAAACAAATATGAAACAGAAAACGTTGAAGTCTTTAATTAGACCCTTAAGCACGTATCGCTTTTGTTTGCCAATACTACTTTGAATATATAACTTTTTTGTTAGTTTATTCACATTTCGTTGCCAACATTGGATTGCTTTGTAAAAAACGTGCTTTAGTAACATATTCTTTTCATTTTTAAATATGCTTTCTGAATTACGTTAAAAATTTTAAGTGTAGTTAACAGATAAAAATAAAATAATCGATAAGTTTAACAAACTCGATTTATGTGGAAAAGAAAAAGGCTTTGCATTGCTAATATTAAAATGTAACATTGGGATAACTATTTATAAATTTATCTATCATATCAGACATTCATATAATATTTTGTTAAACAATATTTATGCTAAAATCTTAAGATGAATTAGGATTAAGAAGAATTATTATTAATTACAAATGTATTAAATATCGATAAATTAATTTTTGCGCTTGGAAACATAAGAAAATCGTTAAGCAATAAAACAAGGACACAACCATATAAAAGAAAAAGAAAATATATAAATAAATAAATTTTAATAGTAATGATATCTTTTATTTACCCATCAAATATGGTAAGACTGTAAACATTTATTTTAAACTACTTGTATGGATTATACTTTTTTATGTTATTGAAAGACACAGAACTAAGGCAATGCATGAAATGCTTAACTCAGCTCTCCAATATATATATATTAGGGTGGGCCGAATTTTTTTTTTTTCTTTTTGATTTGCTATACTGCGGAAAACTTGTTTGTATGGTAGCTTAGTAAAATGCAATAACAAAATAAATAAATTTTTACGTTTGGTGGTAGTGCATCGGGCCTAAATTTTGAGAAAATACACGATTTTGATAATTTTTCTAATAAATGGAAATAAATCAAATAACCTATATAACAAACAGCTATAGACACATTTTAGTGGAAAAGAGTATAGGAATGATAAATAAATTTTTAAAAAAATTAATACATTTCGCAACACATTGGCAGCGGATTACGTTTAAAAAAAAAGGCATTTTTTTTAAATGACAAATTTTCATTGAAATAAAAACTACTTTTCTGATAGTACTATAACCTGATCTGATTAACTATATCTAATTGTACCTGAGTGTAATTTCACTTTGTAATAAAATATAGTCCCTTAATTGTATTTACTGTCTTTTGGAAGTTTGGAATAAGATTTGTTTGAAAAACTATGCATTGAAGATCTCGAGAAATGTGTCGTTCTTATAAAACCATCTCTGGACCCGAAGACTTTTTGTGACACCTTGGTCACCAGCTTCACGTATAGTTCTACTGTGTAGGTGTGTCATGGGAATTGGTCAAATTTACACTGGGCCGCTGTTTCACCTGATTCGACCTTAGACCAAATCTCTTCGTTGGTGACTCTTCTCAGAAAATGTGATGGTGAAAGTGTAGTAGAGTTTCAGCGAACCATTTCGATGTAGTCTGTAGCTAGAAAATTGATTTTAGATTTTTAAAAACACCTGATTGACTTTTTTTTAGAAGCTAAGTTTCTAGCCTTTATAATTCTTCTGAAACATAACTATCGTATATAATCCCTTTTATCTACTGTCACACTCAAAAGCAAATTTTCTGGATTGCAAAAAATGCGTTTCTCTCAATTATTGGGTCAATGACCTTCAGCAAGTTTTTTGACGATTTTATAACTTTAAATACATGTTCTGGCCAATTTGTGAAGTATTTACTTTTTTTATATACTGAATCATACAGGTACATAAGACTTTAGGAGAAAAGAAACTTTAATCTTGTGTTCCTCTGTTGGATTTTCAATACTTAAAGACAACTGGAGAATTCTGTTCTCTATCGTTACCGACCTTGAGTGGAAAGTGTGCCAGGCTCAGAACAGATAAATCTTCAGGACAGCTGCCTGTTTTTATAGTACAACTAATGTCCTGTAGGTACTGCTGATCTTTGCTTAAAATTTGCCGGTCAGTTCTGGAAATTCACACTCAGCACTGTCAAAATTTACTACTGGGAGTTTCTCACATTTCCTGAGCTGCATGCCGATCGTACTAATGATTTTGGCCCAGTCGTTTCACCATCTAAAGTTTGAAACAAATGCCGGAATGGCAAGAGGCATACACCACCACCTCTCCCCACTGTAGTGGGCTTTTAACTTTATCTTCAATGTGAATAATACTGGTTTTCCACCCTGTATTAGTAACAGCGCCATCACATCCAAAATCATTTTTTTTGTTTCCTTTACGTCCACACTTCCAATTTTACCAATACCAAGCATTCTTTGTAAGTACAAGATTTTTAGTTCAATGATGGGTATATTTTTTGCTTTTTCAAAGTTACAAATAATAGAGACAGGACGTTCACAAACCTCATGGACCATTATACAATTGCAGTCCAATGTTGATTCACTTACACGCAGAGATATCAAACAGTAACAAAGATTTTTTTTTTTAATTCTTCAACTCTCTTTTTCAACTTTTACTTTCCCTTATCACGCTTAAAGGACTCCATAAGATTAAGATAACTGTCATGATATGCATTTATTAACTGAGAATTCTTTAAGGTGTTACTGTCAGTATTGAGGCTCTATCAAACACAGATTTAACTTTTGGCTTCACAATAATCGAAACGTGAGAAAAATTAACTGACCTGTTGTTTCATTTCAAGGCTAAATTGTAATTTTCATGGAAGCAACAATTGAGAACGTCTTCATAAGTTGGAAGTTTATGCACAGGGTGGGCCAAATAACGGGCAGTTAAAGTCACTGCGAGTAATTTCCTTGGAAACAGCCATAGCACAGTGATTCAATAAATCGAATCACTTATTAAGCGATCATTAATTAAATCAGTCTTTAAGAAACGCGATTGAAACGCACAAGAAGAACACACTACTAATCACTGCCGGCAAAATTCAAGTGAACAACTCATAGAAACCTTTGTGTAATAAAGCACACGCATATCGCACAGTGCATTGTGAAGCGGCAGTACAAGTAGTATTGACGGGCTCAAATTCCCAGCAGGGCTCGTCGTGATGGACTGCTGTCAGAATAGAAGGACCCATAATACAACTTGAAAGCGTCAATTTAAGGATATTTTAATTACTTTGCGCTACCCTAAATGAAGTAAAGTTTCTTTTTTTATTATAATGTTTTTTTTTTTTTTTTTTCTTTTTAAAGCCTTTTTATCATAGCAGTTTTTTATCTTTTTCGTTTATAGCTTTAAAAAATCGAAAGAAAACTATTCCTTTTTCAATAAATTTCAAATATTCAAGTGCGATGCGCTACCGCCAAACGTAAAAAATTATTAAATTTGTTTCTGCTTTTTACTAAGCTACACTAAAGCCAAGTTTTCAGCGGTATAGCGAATCAAAAAACAAAAAAAAAAAAGTTTTTTCGGTACACCCTAATATGTATATATATATAATAAATTATAAATCACAAATATATGAAGAAATTGATAACGTTCTAAAGATGATTTAGAAATGAACATGGGAAAGCAGTATGTAAAATAAGAAACTATGAATGGCTCACAGAATCGTCAGAGGAGCTTGTGAGTTCATTCATAGAATACGCGTTATTTCATCCAATTTTGTCGCCATTAAGCCTAAAATGACAAAATTTAGCTCCTTATAACGCAAGCATTACAGAAAATAGATAATAAAAAGCTAAGAGATCCAAAGAAAGATACACCTCATACAGGATATTAGAAATTATTAGAGAACAATACCTGAATGACATACTAAGAGTCAAAACTACTGCATATCAGCATGGAAAACAAAGTTGACTATTTAACATGTGATCTACAGTTGAGCATCTGAGTGAAACCCATAACTGTGCTGCCATCTGGTGTGAAAAAGGAAAAAGGTAAATTGGAACTGGATTAATAACAATAATGTTTAGTATTGCTATCCTAAGCCACCCCCCACCAAAAAAAAAAAAAATAAATAAATAAATAAATAAATAAATAAAAGGAATGAAAATGATTGAAGAAATCAAGAAAAGACTTGGATTAACTTTTAGTTAAACTAGAATGAAAAAATAGGAATAAACTTAATAAGTACTGAGTGAATACAAAATAAAATAAAGAAAAGGAATATATTAATACAAATAAAGAAATAAAGAAATAAAGAATTATATAAAAATAAATAAAAGGACAATTGATTAAATTAACGTTTTAAAGACAAAAAATTGTAATATGAAAAATGAGAATATCAATAACATTTAAAAAGATGAGGAATATTTGAGATAGTAAAATTTTGCCTTGTATTATGTAAATAAATGTAAAAATTTAAAAAGCAATGAGGAATATTGAGATAGTATAATATGTCCTTAAATGATAATGCAATATGTGAAAATTTATAATGTTAAATGCATATATATATATATATATATATATATATATAGTGATATATATAAAAATGATTGTTGTCTCGAGGCGGCAGTTTTGTCTTCTTTCTGTCGCTACCACGTCCAGAAATTCGGTTCAAAAATACAATATTGACAGTAGTTTCTAAAAGTTCTTCTGATTTTACCGAAAAAATAGTTTGATTACATAGTTTCTTAGGAAAGGAATCTGCCGATACGTTTGAAAATAAATAAATAAATAAATAAATAAAAATATTAATGTGTCAGGAAGTAGACAGTTTTGATTTGAGAACAATTTACGATATTATCGCAATACCTACATACATACTTGCATATTTTCATACATTTATACTTTAAAAAATCCATGATGGATATTATAAAAAACTTTCGACAAACAAACTTCAAGCACTTTATACAATTTATCTACACGTATACATACTACATGAGTACTTTTGTTTACATGTGTGTATTGAATACATTTATCATAAAACTTACAGAATGTTCATTTGATGAACTTATTTCAAGAAATACACTCTTAAGCGCATAGAATAAGACACATGACATCAATATTTTTTCCACCAAGTAAAATATGTCTTACCTACGTGTCACAAATTTTGAACCTTCGAATTTCTGAGATATTCACAATCCCAACCATACTAAATTTTAACAATGATTAAAAACACTTACGATACTCATCAGCGACAGCGTACACATAAATAAAAACTATATTAAAAATACAACCAACGTTTCATGCACTTTTTAATGAGCCATCATCAGGGGGTGGGGAATTTAAAATTTTAAGATCTGAAAAAAATGCATCCCAAAAATTTGTAAACATTTTAGAGTAGTGGGGGGGGGGAGGGAACTTTTCCTCTGGGGTCCGGTTATGTAAGAAGTCCCCTACCCCCTCTCTGCGCTAAAAAAAAAAAAAATCGATGTTAAGTATCATATATTCTGGCGTAAAATGCGCCCTTTTGAACAATTTACTTTTCTAAGAAATAATTTCTATTAATATTTTTAATTAAGATAACCTTAAAATCAGATTAATAAAAAATTAAAAATTGTGTACGGGTTGTGACATTTTTTTCAAAATACTATTTAGATAATAACATGCACATCTAACTGTATGTTTGATTTATGTAGAAGAAAAACTGGATGTAATTTTTCGCAACAACTTATGCGGAGGTGCATGTTATATTATTTTTACAGAATGTTCCAATGAAAGGTCGCTATGAGCTGGAAATAGACTGCCTTACAAAACATGAAATAGACTGTTTTAAATCAGAATATACGTAAATAGTTTTACTTTTGAGCAGCGTAATTTTTCCTTCATATTCTGAACAAAACTAGAATTTACACGTTTAAGTTTTGAAAAAAAAATATGTTTTAATGTAGTTTTTATTTATGTTGTACGCTGATGAGTATCGTAAGTGTTTTTAATCATTAAATTTGACAGCGTAAGTCCAAGTATTTCTTATTTTAAATTTTAACAAATATACACTTTAATTGAGAAATTAAAGCATATAATAAATTTTGTGAAGAAAATGTATTACATAGTAATTTTAACAATTGATCTGTAATTAAACTTTCTTTGCATGTCCCGTAACTTTAGTCTGTTCTCAAATCCAAAAGGGATTTTAATTTAATATTGTTCGGAAATGCACGGAAATGGCAGGTGCCGTTGTTCAGAAACTGTGTAATCAAGATATGTTTTTTTTTTTTTTTTTTTTTTTTTTTATCAAACGAAATAGAACTTTTAAAAAATATTGTCAAAGCGGGAATTTTGAACCCAATTTCCGCGCTAAAGAAGAATAACCGCTTAAGGAAAGGGGGAAAGCGCCTTTATCACATGAACAAAATCACTTATAACACAATAGGTAATTTATTGATAAAAAAATTGAAAACAAAGTTTCAATTCCAAATCTTTTCCATAGTCGGGCCTTCGAATTTTATACATTTTCCATTAAAAAATGCATTTGTAAATGTGTCAAAACGTTTTGCGCATGTTGTTCAGAGCAGTTGAGAACAGCATTAAAAAAAACTATTGAACCCCAATTTATAAAACTAGATTAATTTCCTTTATACCGTTCTGTCATAAATGAATTTTAAAGAACCAGAGAAAGAAGAAAAAATTAATATCACATGACGAATAAAATACACTTTTTATGAGAAAATGTACAATACGAAAGTTTAGATAGTGTAAATGAATATTTTTAAAATAATATTACATAATATTAAAAAAAATCGTTTTTTTTTACTTGAGGATTAAAGATATGGAAAGATAAGTGAAATTTGGCGAATAAAAATGCTGTTGAGAAACTAATGTATGTTCTTATTTAGTTCAAAATAAATATACTGTATAATAATACATACATTAAATTCCATATTATGTTCCTTATTTTGCTAATTTACACCATTAATTTATCACATTATTATAACTTTGAACCTATGTTTATTTTGCATTTAATAAGTATACACTTTAAAATTCGAAAGCATGGAATAACATTTTCATCTGAAACTGCATTATTTTCACTTTATTTTATAAAACAATTTTTTTCTCACTTTGTAAAGAAAAGGAACTGGAAAATATTTGCAAGTAAATAAATATAATACCCGGTATTTAAAAACTTAGTTCCTTTAACAAAAAAAAATTATGTTTTCAATAACTTATTTTAGGGTATAAAAGATGACTGTATTAACCGCTTGAAAGGCACCGGTATATTATATATACCACTTAATTTGTAATTCCCAAATGCCACATTGGAACTAGAATTTAAAAAAAAAAATCTATTTTGCTTAATACAATGTACGCGAAGAAAAGCTTTTACTTAGTTTCATATAAATATGTTTAAAAAAAAACCCCTGAAAGGGTTAACAACGGAACTACAAATAAATTTTAGTGATCCATTTTTACCCTGGATATAACATCTGACATCCGAACATCGCGCTATGTAATTTAGGCAATAATTTCAAAGTGAGTGTTGACTTTGTCCTTACTATTATAACACCAATTAGTCCTTTCACATGTGCTATTTGCAACAATATATATAAATTCTTAAGTTTCTATAATTACAGTTATGAAAACATTAATTTCTTAAAAGATAATATGTTTGAGATAGACGAATATTTTTAATTAAGATACACTAGAACAAAAAAGTATAGCCTTTGTATTTCCAAATATTTTGTAATTGCATTTATTAAAACACCCAGTTCTTTTGTATTTCAAAATATTTTCTAATTATATTTAGTAAAATATTCAGTTCTTTTTAGAAAAAAAAGTAGACGAGAATTTAAAACTCTGATATAAATTAGACAAAAAAGTACAAATTTTGTGTTTTCAAATATTTCCTTTAAAATATATATACTGTGGGATTTTATTCTATCACATTATTAAAATTGCAACTTATCTAGAAAATACAAATATTATTTATCACTCTTATATTCACAATGTACTTAAAATAATCTTCGTTTACTGAATCGCTATACAAATACCAACATATTCAATTTATTCTTCTTCATCTGAATTTTATTTTCTTTATCTCCTTATATGCCAATTATATTATCAGTGTCCCGTTAACCCGATAGTAGTCGCGGGTCGGTCTTTTTGCCGCTCATGTAAATTATATTCTTCTAACTCATATCCCCTTCCAAATACAAGGGAGCTACCATGTAGCTGACTTTGTTTTTCCATTACCATAGGGAAGTAACTTCTCTTTTCTCCTTCAGGTACTTTTTTTACAAGCAAAGTTGAAATTGGTAGAAAAGTCTGCGCAACGATCACTAATGTCAGTTCATTTTTACTTTTTATCATGATTCCAAATCTCTTGAATAAAATGAATAATTTAAAAAAAAAAACCTGCATATTTATAACTTCATTGAAATGTAATATTCGAAAATAAAGTGAAAAATGTTCCTTATTTTACGTTTTTTGTATGCGGGAGGACGGCAGAAACCGAGCGTGACTAAAAATGTTTTGAAAAAAGACGCGACTACTCTCTGGTTAATGTCTGAAGGAAGGGGGGAAACCTTTTCACTCCAGATGTGTTTTCTAAACTCTACAAACATGGAAACATACCAATGGTAGAAATCTTAATGCCGATAGTGACTTAGACGATCTCACAGATATATCATTTACCAGATTTTTTTTCATGTTTCTTGTATATTATAGTATAGATGGTTATTTTTATACACGGTTATTACAAATGCATCATCGGGTTTTGATACGTTACTACGTGCGAACTAGGAAACGTATATGTTTCCATGACAACTCAAACGAGAGGGCGTTAACTACAGTTTCGCGCTGCGTGTGTCATGCGCGTGTGGTTGCCATGGTTGCTGCGCAAACCTCATATTTAAAATGGCGACTGGACAGCAGAAAGCGTTTTGTGTACTAGAATTTTCACTAGAAATGTGAATCGCTTATTACCGCTCAAAGAGCATTCCGGAAGGCAGACAAATGAAAACCACCAACCTAACAAAGCATTCTGCGCTGGTATCGACCGTTCAAATAAATCAGTTGTTTATGTAAAGGCAAACGTTCCGGCCGACCAACCTTTACTGTAGAAACAGTGAACCGAGTTAGAGAGAGTTTCATCCGTAGTCCTAAGAAATCAAAAAATCGTGCTAGCCGCAAACTTTCCATTCCACAGCCAACTGTGTGGAAAATTTCTGCCGTCCAGTCGTCATATAGAATATGACATTCGCGCAGCAACCACACTCGCATAACACATACGCAGCGCAAAACTGTAGTTAATGCCCTCTCGTTTGAGTTTTCATGGAAACATATACGTTTCCTAGTTCGCACGTAGTAACGTATCAAAACCAGATGATTCATTTGAAATAACCCTGTATTATAAATAGTTGAATGCTCAGTTATAGCCATGTGGTTGCTAACGGGTACACCAGGACATCATAAGATTAGTTAGCAATATATTGATGATATTCGGTTTTCGATAAGTTCTCTGAAATAGCGTGAACATTCATCTGCATTGGGCAATTTACCTCATCTGCAAAGTTTCTGAAAAAACTTTTGACATAAAAAATTGAAAATTCGAATCATTTGCCGAATTTTACAGTACGTTTAGGGTGGGGTGGGGGGCTCTTAAAATTTTGAGTGTGAGTTTGTGTTTCATTTCCTTTTAAATAATCAGGTCTAAATGTTCGCAAAATTTACAATTATGGGTTAAAAAATGGGGTTGGTTTATACACAGGAAAATGAGGCACTTATATTTCTGTTATTAAAAAGAAAGAAACATTTTAGTGATGCAATGTATGTTCCCGCAATTAATTATTTTATTTAATTTCTAATATTTTTCATGTTTATATACAAACGTTAAATAATATTTTTTCATTTTGTTTTATTAAGTTTAATTTCCTTCAAGAACGTTAGAAAACATTAAATTTACTAAATTCCTTACATATTTTAAAAGAGAAAGTAAATAAATGTAAAGTATATGATTTTTCTCTAGCTTTTTAATAAATATAGACTGAAAATATATGTTCATACTTTAACTTTTAAGTTTTCCTAAAATGTATTATAGAAATGATAAAACTAATATTGTCATAAACTAAAATTGAATGCTTCAAAAATGTATTTCTTTTCTTTTGAAGCATATATATTTTTAACATTACTTCGTATTTAAAATATATGAAAATTTAAATGTATTACTGTTAATTTACCTATTACAAAAAAAAAAAAAAAGTTATCTGATTTGTTAGTTTTAGTATCAGAAATTTTTGTTTGCTTTATATTTTTTTAAAGATAGATCCAAATATAAATAAAATTTTAAGAGTGATTAACTCTTTCAGACACAAAGTAATTCTGTTGCCAATATGATGAAATTAGTCAGCGACACAAGCATTTTTAAACAATTATATTTGTAAAAAAAAAAAAAAAAAAAAAAAAAAAAAAAAAAAATCCAATACATAAAAACATTAAGATTTTTTTTCAGAAATTTTGCTTATTAGTATTAATGGGGACAGACGTTAGCCAATCATGCAGAAGAAACGTTTAAAAATGTTTGTCTTTTTATTTATAGTTTACAATTCATAGTTTACAATTTATTTTAGTCTTTCTATTTTCAAGCAGTGCAAAAATTGTGCGCCCTAAATTAATATACATATAAAATGAATTGTAATTTATACTTTCACGATATGTTTAACGTTTTTATATCATGGTGGTAGTAAAAATGGACTCTAAAAAACATATTGATGTTTTTCTAAGCAATCCGTGTAACATAAAATACATTAAAAAGAAATAGATTTTTATAAAAATGGCATTTTCGAAAATAAACACATTGCATATATCTGAAAAAAAAATATTTATTTACCATAACACATTTAAAAACTTACATTTCCATAATTCCTTTTTCTAACGGAAGCAGACAAAATTAATACAAAATATTTTCATCAATCTTAATAAGTCTTTAAATATATTTTTTATCAAGCTAGTCCAAATCATTATCAGTCATTTAAAAAGAGTTAATTGTTTTAATTGAAAATAATGAGTTGCTATTTTGTTAAAAAACCATTTAGCGGAATAATTTCTCTACATTTTTTTTATAAGAAGAAAATTAAGATATTACAGTAGTTTCTTTGTTTCTGCATTTAAGAAGACTTTTGCTAACCAGTAAAATAAAATAATAAATAAGACGTTAGATTCATTTTGAAAAGCATAGAAACTTCACTAAGATTAAATATTAGTTTATTTAGAAAATTATCTGGTTGTTATCACAGCACCCGCCAAAAAAAAAAAAAAAAAAAAAAAAAAAAAAAAAGAATAAAGTACAAATAGTATTTTTTTATAAAAGATCCACAGAAAAATTATAAGCTTTCGTGTTTTGTTCATTTATTTCATCTAATTTTACGAGTTATTTTTTAAATGTTGCAAATATCAGTACCTAAAAGTGTAGTGGGCTGTCTACTCACTTATAATGAGTGTCTAGTGTTTTGAATGTGAACCAATTTAAAGTATAAATATTAAAATAATGTTTTTTTTTTATTTATGATATTTTTAAAATATAGTATATATAATTTAATAAATGAATTTATATAAATTATGTATATATATTGTTCTGTAGTGTACTTATATTAATTACAATTTCTCATAGTTGTGTTGTAACTGTAAGAAAAATAATATAAATGCTTTTGATTATAATGTTTTATATTTTAGTACCGCTTAAAATATTATAGCTTAATTAACAAGTTACCAATTTTGTTAATTCAATAATAAAGTAAAAGTCTCCATGGCAGACACTCTCGAATCACGGTTAAAAAACTATTTATCGTGCAATTTTCTAATTCCAAAAATTAATATATCTGTATGTTATTTTTTTTCTATCTAGCGTATGCTTACGAATTACGCGTACCATGTTATAGCGCAAATATTTAGAATTTACTCTATTTAGAGATTTTGATTTAATATAAAAAAATAAAATTGTAACGTACTCACAGTGATACAACTGTTTATTCCGATTTTTACATTTTCAAGACAGTCATTTTTGATTTAGATATTTCATTAATAATGCAGAAATATAATGAAAAATAATTCTTTAAAAAGTATAGGTTAATTAATGTCAAAGTAAGTGTAAAAGAAATCAATATATACACATATATCTATAAATATTTCAATGTATTCTTATTTTGTCCATACTTTACTAAAAAATGCATATTTTTATGGGCTAGGATTACACATATTCTCAAACTTTTACAGGTCATTAAATATCAACTATTTGTTTGACAGCACATCATTATCTTGCCTTATCACAAAAGATATTTCATCTTCTTTTATATTATGTTTCCGAGAGAACGCACAACCAGTTTCAAGTAATCATTAGCAGCGAAATGTATCAGAAAGTTCAAGTATCAGAATGCGATTCTTTGTTTTGCTGATACATCATAATATTATATAATGACTTGACTTGGATTTACATACCGTTGCATAAATGAAGTAGCGTCAAAAATGTATTTCTTTTTTATAATTAGAAGTTTTCATTTCTGAAAAGTATTTTTATTTTCTGTTTAATTTATATCAGTATGTTCAACGTATGGGGAAAAATAAGTCGTAACTTAATTTTTCAGCATGCTCGTAATTTGAACCTCCTCCCCACGCTCAACAAGCCTAAAAAAATCATGCTTTACTTTTTTAACCTCTAATTATGTGCAGGTAAAACTCCCTGGCTATTGTGCTGTTCGCATAATGTGCTACTGTTTTTAAATACTCATTAACGCGTAATTAAGAATACTCTAGCTTTTTTAATTAATTGTTACTAGTTATTTATTTTTCAGAAAAAGTATGCTTTCTTAAATTAAAATGATTTCAATAATATTGGAAAGACACTGTAAAAAAAACCACTGTAGATTTCCAGAACAAACTCAATCACAGTGAATGCG
Organism: Maratus speciosus; assembly: GCA_963932465.1. Classification (NCBI taxonomy): domain Eukaryota; kingdom Metazoa; phylum Arthropoda; class Arachnida; order Araneae; family Salticidae; genus Maratus; species Maratus speciosus. The sequence goes on from OZ010795.1 coordinate 53,573,378, forward strand.
CGGTATCTTTCTTTGGTTTCCTGAATATATTAACATGGAAAATACAGTAGTTGCGTAAAATTAACAGCACAATGTGCTGCCAATTTGGACGCATTTTTCTACAGCACAAACTGCTGGCGTTCAAATTGCCAGTACATTGTGCTGTTAATTTTACGCAACTACTGTATTTTGCATGTTAATATGGTCAGGAAACTAAAGAAAGATACAGCACATTCACTGTGATGGAGTTTGTGCGCGAGACGAGCAGTACTTTGTACTGTAAAAATGTCGTTTTTTTTTTACAGTGTAGGCAAGTTGCAATTTTAATCAGCCAGAAATAAAACAACCAATCTCACTTCTATCAATATATATTCTATTTTAATGAATGGAGGTCTTCTTAAAAACATAGCTAGCATTTTATTAAGCATTTCGGATTAATGGGACTTGATTACAATCTCAGTATCAGCGTAAATATCGTAAACTAGCTAACCCGCCTGGCGTTGTCCGTATCGTGAAAACAGCATTAAATAAACTTCAGATTTGTATGACTTTTAAACTTTAAATTGAAATCGAGAAACTTTATATTTTTAAATGAAAAATCTGCTGTAAAAATATTGATATTTAGTGGTATAATCTCTTGTTAAAATTCATGTCCTCTTTTTTACATAGTTTTGTTTGAAAAAAAAAAAAAAAAAAAAAAAAAAAAAAAAAAAAAAAAAAAGAATGTAGTTATTATTTTCCGAACTCATTAAAATTCTTACCAGTCATAGTAAAAATTCTGTGAATAGATATTGATATCTAGTTGTTAAATAAA